>JACXIV010000023.1:1223843-1683406 GCA_014737475.1 Bombus confusus | reverse complement strand
TCAAACCTAGGTCTTTCGTGGATACGTATGGAAGGTTGGTCTCGAATTTTCCCCGTGTATATATATATATATCTATTTCGATGTTTTTTTTTTATTTTCTTATTTCTTTTTTCCATTGTCTCTCTCTCTCTCTCTATAAATATATATATATATATATATATATATATATATATATATCTTTCCTTCCCTTTTTTTTCTTTTCTATTGATATCTTCTTTTTGTTTGTGGGAATGCGAATGCGTACGTTCTGTTTTTGTTACGCAGTGGATTATTACGCTTGCGTGATCGAACGGTACGATCGGAAACCTCGAATGATCTGAAGGCGGAATTTCTTATATGCGTCGGATGTTCGAGTTTGGCGCATTTAAAAAACGCGTTTCCGTTGTCCTACGAACGATTTTCCAACGAACAGCTCACGATCGAAACGATCTTCCACGTTTATCTTCCTCCAAGAAAGCATTTCTCATTTCCGTTCGTGTCTATATATAAATGTATCTCAGTTTTTCAAAGTAGAATACTCGTCGTTACGCAACTGCTTCGAGCGATATCCGTACTTGTATCATACAAGAATTATATCAGGTTGTGCGAGAAGTGTCTTTCTCTTAGAGACGCGTCTTTTACAACAGTACATCTTAATGCAAACATGAAACTTAACGATCTTCGTCTCGATAGAACAAAATGGATCAGACGTAATTCGAAATAACGAAATAATATAAAACGATGAATGTTGCGCATCCATTATTTCCTTATAATAACAACGAAAGAAACTTTTCGCACGACCTAATACGTGCAACTATATCGCGAGGACGTGAACTTCTTCCTTCTTTCCAGAGGGACGAAAGTTTACAGAATACGTTGCGAATTAGCCAGCGGCGAATGACAGTAGCGATAAAGGCTACGAATTTTGTATGATATCGTAGAAACAGCAGCGAAAGAAAGTTTCAGCTCGTTTAAAAATCATATTTCGCGTTCGCTGTAACCTGCTCTTTCGCCAGACAATATACCAAACAATGAATACGTAAACAGACGAACGCGCGACGTTCGTCGTATTGCGGATGATCTACGTCTAGTACGGAACGTACCAGACGCGCGCATTTGACGCTTATAGGATAGAAAATCCCACCTTTACCGCTCGTATCGCGGCTTCTTTCGTCGCGGTTTAGTTTATATCTCTGCACGCATGCACACGTAGATTTGTTTAGAGAAGGGGAAGATACGGTGGGAAATAGAGATTTCAGAAATGGATGTGATACGATGCGAACGTACTCGAATATAACGTTGTTTGTTTTCTGGCGATCGCGGTCTCGCGTATAGGCGTATACCGAGTCGGTGCCGCAAGATTTGCCCCTGGGACGAGAAGTGATGAGGGTATCCGCCACAGACATCGACGATGGCAACAACTCGGTGGTCTACTACAGCTTGTTATCTAGGAAGCCCCAAGACGGAGTGTACTTTCGAATAGATCGCAACACGGGTGTGATATTTCTCAACAAAACCATCGATGTAAGTATCGCGCGACGATATTCATCGGAACTATTCAAATATTAATGAAAGAAATTTTATTAATATTAATTAACCCTTGGATCAGCACGTGGCCGCGAGTATACACGGTTCTCTTTTGTGTACAGATAGAGACGGTCGATTCGATACTTTTCGCAAGAATCGGATTTTTCTAGCGTCCGATCGAACGTAGTAGAATCCATGTACTACGTTAATTCATAAACACGTACGGGTGTCATGTAAATATTATGTATAGTAGGAAATAGTTTAACCGAGTATCGAGTGTAACGTGTTGCTGGTGCTACACGCGATTCGTTGCGTAACGTGCAGGAACGAAGGGCTTAAAGTAGATCGATTAAACCGTTTCTTCGTAGCAGATACGAATAAAGCAATCAATCTCGTGAATTTGATCGCCGAACGAATGGGAAAATGTAAAATAAAGCCCAGCCGAATGGGAGGAGTTTAAACGATCGTCGAATATTCGCAGAGGAATCCGGATTACAAGTTCAGCATGACAGCGACAGCTAAGGATCAGGGCGACGTTCCGAAATCGAACACGATCGATCTGGATATTCGAGTGGTGGAGTCTCACAAGAAGGCTCCAGCCTTCTTACCAAGACCTGCCGAGCCGATTCGATTGCAGGAAAATTTCAGCGACTTCGACGCGAGTATCATCCGACTGAAGGCCGTTTCGAACAGCGGAGATAACAGCGGTCTCCTATTCGAGCTGGTTCCTGGTAGAACAGAGCAAACCAACAAAGGAAATACATTCAGGTAAATCGAATCTTACGACTTGTTACGATTTGCGAATGTACGAGGTCATCGTTATTTCGTTTTGCCAATTGCTCGAGTCAATTAATCCTTCGCGGACGGGGTCGTTCGACGAGCGAGCGTCGCTGTGGACGAGAGGTATTGACGCGCGATGTTGAGAAAATATACGCGTTGAACATTTGCGTCGTTCATCGTCGAGGGTTGTATTATTTTCATGAATATTTAGTTCATCGTCACTGTCGCTATCGCTAGGAATATTGAAACACTATCGTCGTCTTCTATCTTGTCAGCTTCAAAATAATATTCGTCGTCGCTGCTATCACTATCGAACGTATTCTTTCTGGATCTTTTAGGCATCGTGTACATGGCGTTATAAAAAATATATAAATTATATAAAAAGCTTGCTGATTGGTCTGGTAATTCCATTGAAAGACTGAAATTCGTTCTGACTCGACCATCATCCTGCATCGCGAGTTTACGTTAAACGGAAGAGAAGATTTCTAAAGATCTATAATTTTCTTCGGTCAAAAACGTAATACTGTTTAGTTTACGCCAGCCACTTCGAGATAAGTGTCCGGAACTGCGAACAGATTCCGACGGCTGTATGCCGACACGCGTCCGCAAAGTTAACATTCGAGCGACCATTACGGTGAAATTTCTATCAAAGGAGTGGAAATTTAAGGCCTGTGAAAATTCTATAAAGAGTCGTTCTAATTACACAAAATGCATCGATATCGATGCGCATAAAAATTCTGTAAGAAATTACAGACTGGCCAGTTTGACCGGTCTGGTAATTCTGTTGAGTTTTATGCGCTCCGAAGCTTAAATTTTTCTCTTTCTCCCGTGTCGATGTCATTCGAGATTCTGTTTCGCAAGGGAAATCGCGCATACGTTAAATCGCTAAAGCATATCAAGGTGCTAAAAACGTTTTACCATCGTTACCGCGCTCAGTGAAATTTTCTTAGCGTGCGAATACTTTCGGCGATAATCGTACACCTGCTAATATTTCTGCTATTTTTCTAATCGATAGATTGGAGTCGAACAGGGACGCTGCCGACATCAAACTCTCTCAGCATCTTGACTACGAGAGCAACACAGCTTACACGCTGATAGTGCGCGTGCAGAACAAGTATCAGCTGGCTGCCGAGACCGTGATCGATATCGAGGTGTTGGATGTCAACGACAACATTCCGGTGTTTCGCGATCTAAAGAAAGGCAGAGTGCTCGAGAACGAGCCACCAGGCGTCCCGGTAATGCAAGTACGTGCGATCGACGCCGATGGAACATCCGCCCATAACCAGGTACGTCTCTTCTTTCTCTTGCGCTGCCTCGGTCAACACAGATCAGGATGTTTGTAATAAATAATTCTTTTTCCCGAATTTCAACGCGTCTTAGTCCCGAGAAATTCGAAGTACGCTTTAAAACACCGACGTCAAATATTTCAAAACGCAACGCTCGCTACGGTGTAATTTCTCGTTCGGTTCGTATGATCGAGAGAGAATAGCAACAGCGGCAGCAGGCTTAACAGTACAAACAATGCAAATCACAGATGCGTACGACTATAACGCGCGTTCTCACCGTTCCACACATTGTCGTGTTTTTCTAGGTCACGTACGAATTGGATAACTTTCGGAATCTTTTCGCTATCGATAAGTATACCGGCAACATCACCACTCTGACCACGTTCGATAGAGAGACCGAAGACACGTACAACGTGAAGGTGATCGCCATGGACAATTCTCCCAGTGCGCTGTTCAAGACGGGGGAGCACAACAAGGGCCAGCAAGTGTTTCGCATCGAGATCGCGGATAAGAACGACAACGCTCCGCATTTCACGCAAGCTGTCTACACCGCAAATTCGATCCTGGAAAATGCTAATATCAACGCGCCGGTCACCGAAGTGAAGGCAAACGATTTGGACACTGCCAGTCCGGTGACCTACAGCATTATATTTGGCAATACCGACGATAGCTTCTATATCGAAAACACGACTGGAAAGATCCGCGTGAAGAAGCCACTGGATTACGAGAAGATCACGGAGTACAATTTGACTGTCAGAGCTTTCGACGGCGTGTACAACGATACCGCTCAAGTGAAGATATTCATTGAAAACGTAAACGATAATCCGCCGGTCTTTGAGAACTTTAATAAGAATCCTACTATCGAGGAAGAGAAGCTGGTGGAAGGTAAGTAAGACGTATCTCGTTTAGCGTTTCCTTTGTACGAACGGTGCTCGTGTAAGTGTAGAAGATTTTGGTCAAATCTCGAGAGATCTCAAATTTCTGTTTTAAAGATCAAGAAGACCATGTTCTCCGAAGCTTGATTAATTTTATGACCTCGACGCATCTTCCAATCGTGTCCTTGTCAACAGCACTATGTTAAAGCTTTTACATAGTTTGATTGCTACACACTGATTACAGGTTGTATCACTACTGTGGCCGCGTACGATCCCGACATCAAGGACAGGGACGCTAATCAGCATATCGCCTACTTTATTGTAAAAGAAGACCAACAACCTCTCATAGGCATCAACAAATTTGGTTGCATGACCTTGAAGAAACCTCTCGATCGCGATGGCCCCTTGGGATACTCCATGTGGACGGTAAGCTTCCCTGCTGCTGCAGCTTCCATTTTAGTGCCATCAAGCACTTCGTCGACCAATCAGCAATGTTCTCCATTGCTGCAGAGATTTGGTTCCACGTAGTAAACATCGCAATGTGTAACTTGCTTAGATATTTTATACATTTGCACGTGACCCGCATTTTGTACCTTACATGTACATGACGTTCTTGTAACATAATGTACTTGTACATTACATTCGGTTTTCGAATTCTTGTCGAATCGCGAGCAATTAATCGCCACTGCATTTGTTCGGAGGAAACAACCTCGAAAATAACCGTATCGGATTGGTTTCAGGTGATCGTTATGGCTCGAGACGAGGACGGCTCCCCGACAGCGCTACGAGAACTCGTAATGGTGAACATCACGTTAATCGATATAAACGACAACGCGCCGTTCCTCGACATGCCCTATCCGGTAGTATGGGGTGAGAACAAGCCTCCTGACAGGATCACGGAATTGAAGGCTCGCGACTGGGATTCGGACGAAAACGGACCTCCTTTCCAATTCGAAATAGACAAAAATACCGCCGACAACGAGATTCTAGCTAAATTTGCTATTCGAGACGCCGACTTATTTGCTCGTGTCGAGTTCGATCGAGAAGAACGAAAGAGTTACGACATCCCCATTGCTATCACGGATAGCGGAAAGCCACCGATGACGGGAACATCGACGTTGACTGTGATCATCGGCGACGAGAACGACAATGCCATGTCAGAGGGCTCCAGCTCTATATTTGTCTACAATTATAAAGGCGAGGCTCCAGAAACAAAGATCGGACGAGTGTACGTAAACGACCCTGACGATTGGGACTTGCCAGACAAGCATTTTGCCTGGGCATCGACTCACGATGGATTTACTTTAAATCCGAAGGATGGTATGATCACGCTGCTTCCAGGAATCTCAAACGATACGTTCGTCCTCAAGTTCATAGTTACCGAGTACAGCATTCATATTCCACGACATCAAGTGAACGCGTACGTGAACGTCACGGTAAAAGAGCTGCCCGAAGAAGCGGTTGCCAGGTCCGGTTCTGTGCGGTTCTTTGGAATGACCGCCACAGAATTCGTTGCTCCTGGTGAGTCTGGCGTTAGTAAGAAGGAAATATTTCAGGAGCGAATAGCGCATATGCTTAATACTTCGGTTGAGAACGTGGACGTGTTCACGGTGCTTCATTCGCCGCACCATAATAACAACAGTTTGTTGGATGTGCGATTCTCGGCGCATGGTAGCCCTTATTATGCCCCTGAGAAACTGAATACGATCCTGGCGCAACACACGGAAGAGATTGAACGAGAGCTCAAAACTGATATCTTGCTGGTGAACATCGACGAGTGTCTTATCGAGAAGCAGCATTGTAACAATACATGTCGTAACTATTTGAATGCAAGCACGGTCCCGTATCCGGTTTATACGAATATCAGTACGTTCGTTGGAGTGCGAGCTGTGGTGGATCCACAGTGTACTTGTCATGTTGCTGAACCGATCCTTTGTCTGAATGGAGGCACACCGTTGGCCGATCGGTGCGAGTGTCCTCCGGGTCTTGAGGGGCCAAGATGCGAGCTTCTTGGTATTGGTTTTCATGGCAACGGTTGGGCTATAATGCCGCCACCCGGTCAGGCTTGCGACGATTCTCATTTGGGTTGGTATATTTCTTTCTTCTTTGCTACTCTTCTTACTCTTCTATGCTACTCTTCTTACTCTTCTATGCTATGTTTCAGCAGTGCTAGTCTAAATTTTAATAGAACAGTGTCTCCTACATTCAAGTGTAGTAAATTCTCATTATCCACAAGGAAGGTCGTTTAATTTATAACGGAGTTGCATACAATTGTTTATACGTATCGAAAGAACGTCCCATAGAATTCATAAGGACATAGAATTTAAAGATACACGTATATCACAAAGATAGACACCTACTACAGCTGCTAAACTAATCGTTAATAGCATTTCTCTTTACACTCCTATATGGATCCTGTAATATACTCCGTTAAGTCATGTTACAAAAATCTGTGATTTCAGCATTAATTGGATGGCGTTCCTTGCCAGAAAATAATCATTTATGAATTTATGGGAAATTTAAATGTGCAAGGATGCATAATACGTACATAAAGTTTCGAGAAATATCCACCAAATATCCACATACAGTGCTTGTTTCAATATTTATTTAGCGAAACAAACTAGCGTAACCCAGATCCTACTCTTTTAATTGCGTTTTAATGTAAATTTACACGAATATTCGCAGTCTACTGATGACAAAGCTAGAGCAAATACAGCGAAAGTATCTAGATAGATATTTTTCTCACTTATTTCCACCAGACCTATTCTTCTCCATTCTCGCGGGAATCGAGAGTACTGCTGCAACAAATTTACCGCCTGTTCCACGAGAATTACAATCCGGATCCTCGATTTATTGGAATTTAAACTGACCACTACCGTATCCCTGCAGCTGAACGTCAGTACCCATTCATCACGTGAATCCGTTTGCGTTTCAGGTCTCGAGATAACGCCTCACATAGACAACGGTCTGGTATTTTACTTTGGTCCGATGACGTATAGCCCGAATATCAGAATTCAAGACTTCATGGCCCTGGAGCTTCAACAGGGATACGCGGTCCTCTACATGGACTACGGATCTGGCACTGTGAAACTAAGTCAACCGTACATTAAGCTCACTGACGGAGAAAGACATAGGATAGACGTTTACTTTACGAAGAACGTAAGCGCGATTGGTCTTTATCGCCGTAGAATCATCGCGTTGTAACTTTTTCCATAACTCTTTGTATCGTGCGCTACAGTATCGCTCTTGTTCTTACTATAATTTTCGCTTGAAATACTTCATGTTCATTGAAACAACGTACACGTGTATAAATATTTTTTATCATTATTAGGGTATAACTACAATATACAAAATACAGAACATCTGTAGCGATGTATTAACACATTGTTGGCCAGCTAGCTATTTTCTGCAAAAACTCATTATATTTCGTGCATAAAGCACAAAGTTTACTCGCGCCAGGTTAACAAGGTTTATGCATGAATAAACGAGTTTATTTGTGACCGGTCAACAGTATGTTAATAAATGCAGTTCCCTTTTGCACGTAATGTTCAAACCCTGTGTTAAACTCCATATTTTATGCGTTGCAGGCGATCGAAATGAAAGTAGACAACTGTGGAATCTCCGCGTGCATGAGCTTAACCGCGCCACAAGGGTCGAACGGATTTTTGAACGTGAACAGCCCCTTGCAGATAGGCGGCACTCTGACTAATCTAGCGAAGATGGCTTATCAACTAGGATGGGATTATATACCTACTGACAGAGGATTCGTCGGATGCATACGCAACATGACCTTCAATGGAAATGTAACGCCTCGAAGATTTTACCTTTTGAATTTTCTTATCCTATTTTCTTCTTCCATCGTCAAAACAATTCTTCGAGTACGAAAGAAACACGACGGAACCTTTATTCGCAAGCGTGAACATTCCCGTGTAAATTGTACGTTGAAATGTTTTTCCCGAGTCGAAAGCAAACAGCGAGACTGAGATGTACAGTAGAAAACGTAGAGAGAACACGTAGCAGGGCCAACAGTTTGGCCGAGCAATTTATCTGAAATTACCGAGCGGAACTCGGTGAACGTGATAAATTCTATAAACTCAGTTCGTCGAATAATTTTCGATCGCGATATATCTTCTGTGCTATTCTATGTTTCAGACGTACAATTTGGGCATGCCATCGCTATCTAGAAACGCGGATCCTGGCTGCGATCACGGAATGGCAAAGGCCGTATCCTTCGGGATCGACACCAACTTCCTTGTCGCGATCTTAGTTTGTGTCGCGATTTTGTTGATACTGTTGTTCGCCGTGGTGGTGCACAGAAAGAAGAGCGACGACCTCTATAAGGATATGGACGACATCAGGGAGAACATTATTAATTACGAGGACGAAGGAGGCGGCGAGGTCGACACTGGCTACGACTTGACCGTTCTTCGAACGATTTACGACGCAGCGCCTATCGATTCGAAAATTGCGCCCGTTGGCTTGCAATCCAGAGGTACGATAAATTGAATAAG
This sequence comes from Bombus confusus, assembly GCA_014737475.1. Taxonomy (NCBI): domain Eukaryota; kingdom Metazoa; phylum Arthropoda; class Insecta; order Hymenoptera; family Apidae; genus Bombus; species Bombus confusus. The sequence continues at coordinate 1,674,448 of JACXIV010000023.1, read as the reverse complement.
TAAGCTAGCAAACGCATATTATAGTCGTAGTATAGTTACACAATTTGTTATGGTATTATATGACACAGCTCTGTAAGACGAATCAAATCGAATCTCTGTAAGACGAATCAATTATATACGCTCACTTTCTTTTCTTGCTTGCCAGGTCCCGACGAGGTACCGGACATTTGCGGTTTCCTAGACGGCAAGAAACAGACCTGCGATAAGGATCCTGACACGAATCCGTTCGACGATGTCAGGCACTATGCGTACGAAGGAGAAGGCAATTCCGAGGGTTCTTTGTCATCCTTGGCTTCATGTACGTATAACTGAATATGTACAACAGAAAGAAATAAAATTATGCGATCAAAATCTAGGGAAACTGTGGCCAAATTTACAGTCTGGAAATATCATAAAACAGTACAAAACATTGTGTTCACCAAAATTGTAGAAAACATTGTGAGTGCAACAATTGAAAAATTTTGATCTTCTGTCGCAAAATATTCCAAGCGTCAATGAGAATACTGTATTATAGAAATCAAGTGCAATTTCCCTTCCTCTGTAGTTACTAATAATGCTAGAAGATGGTATAGTATGTACCACTGCTGTATAGAGAAAAGTGTAAATGCTAATGAACATTAGTTAATCGTTTATTGGCGTTTGTCTGTGCCATCTGTCTAAATGTAAATCAATGGAGCATTGAGGTTTCTTTGCAACTAACTGTAAGAGGTGGCACGTACGGAAGTTCTACACGCAAGTATCTATAGATACACTTTCCTTTTTCATGAATTTGGACTACATTGATACATCGGTTCTTTTTTCTCCCGCAAAGCTTGTTTCTTGGCAGTTGCAGTGTTTTCTACCAGACACTCTCCATTTCTCTATGGACTGTTAGCCAATAATGGTAACTGGGGCCGCAGCAGTGTAGTGAATGAAAATATATAGCGAGGAAGTAAAACGTTAAGTAGGATCACCGATCTGTCATCGTTAGCAGTTCAACGATGAGTCATAAAATCAGAGCTATCAGAATATAAATTAGAATAAGAGTTATAAAGTGGACCGTGCCTTTATGCGTTTCTATTTATATATGAGAAATTTGAAGATGTGGAGATACACAGTAGCCAAAGTACAATGTGTGAAACAATTTTCTATGTATACCTAAGTTCTATCCTTTTAATGGCACGCTGAAAACTACGGATTTGCATAAATATTTCATTACAAGCGGACAAATTGGTTTCCATTTATCGCGGAGCTGCTGCGTTGACATCGTACAACCTTGAACGAAGTTCTAGATCCTTATGATCTTCAACACGTTTTAAATTACTCGCTGCGGTCATCGAAAGTTGTTAACTTTAATCAGTGACTGATTTTACGACCTCGTACTATCGCTACCACTTATTATACCGCGTAATCAATTTTCTTTAATCTATTACACAAAGCATATAATATATACGTACGTCAAAGTTTTCTACTGGCAACTGTTCAGATATTTTCGTAAGTCACTGTGTACTGTAACGCGAAATAATCTAATAGATAGAAATCAAAACTGCTCTAATAAGAGAAAAAAGAAGTATACTCGGCTCTGTTATTATATTATTATATAATAATTATATTTCCTTTTTCTTCTGCAGGTACCGACGACGGAGATCTCAAGTTTAACTACTTGTCAAACTTTGGCCCAAGGTTCCGCAAATTAGCCGATATGTACGGAGAAGAACCAAGCGACGAAGAAAGCGACGGCGTCGGAGAACGGGAAAGCGAGAGTTGGTGTTGAGTCTCGCGCGACCTTTCGACTTTTGACTCGAACAGTTCGCGATGCTCAACTCGGTAACTTCCGATCTCCTTGACGAAGCAACGACCCCTCTTCGCTTCGTCGCCTCGTGTACTTAACTCGAACTCGAGGATACCTGCTGTACTTTTGTACCGAGGACACAGCGCCGAATCACGGCATCGGTAGCCACATATCCTTTCGACAGAGCGTAATCGAAGCGTGGTATTTTCCTTTTTCTCTTATTTTTAATTTCTCTTATTCTTATGCATTTTTACGTCTTTCCTTTTACCCGAGCAGACTGCTCTCGCAATCAATAGGGAATAATATTTGGTTAGAATTGAATTTTCAAACGGAACAACGGATAGCTCGCAATGCTCTCCGAGTGACGATGTAACACGCGCGAACTTTAAGAATAGACGAAATAGCGGCGAAAGACTAAGAGACCAGGAAACAGCAAAGATAGTATTCTATTTCCTATTGACAAGAGAATATAAAACGAAGAAATCAAAGAATACGGTTAACATCGAATGAAAAAATATCGACGCATCAGCCGAGCATGACTTTCGATGACGATTGTAACTCGGCTGTCTAGAATCACGACAATGGACACGCGTTATTCGCTCGTTGATACGCGTTAATCTCGCGCGTGCATTCCACTAGTAACGAAGGGAACGATGATTTATAGCGTGAGAAGAGATCGCGAGAATTTGACTTGGGACGAAGATGCGAGAAACTTGGGTAAATTCTTTTGGCAATCATTCGAGTTACGATGACTGGACTTATTTTTTTATACGTACATTATAGAAACGAATAAATATATATGTATGCATGTATATGCCTGCGAGGATATCGTGGGCACGAGTATATCGAATGCAGAGAGGAAACGAGACGAATGAATGATGGCAGTGTAGCAATAGGCGGAACGCGAGACGCGATAGAGAAAAATTAAGATGGAACAAATGGCAGCGGGAGACCGCGTGACCGCTCCTCTATATTTAATTTATAGATTATTTTATTAAACGGTTATGCGAGAACGGTTGTGCGAGACATTATATACGCGAATACACGCATAGATATAAAGCTAAACACCGGATCTGTGCTGTATACAGATGCGTGTGTTCATGAGTGTGCATGCGCGCGCGTCTAGGCCAAAGTGATTGGAAATGGAATATGTTATGCGCGTGAATTGGTAAAAAGAGATCCGAGTGCCATATCGTGTGCCCGAAATCTGAATCTAAAATCGATCCACCGAATTCTGTATGAATACACGAATGTATTGTATGGTTGCAACGTTTACCAGCGACAAACAGTTTCAACGCGACTGTTTGCTTTTTCTTTTCCGTCGATTGTCGATAATCGTCTATCTATTTGATTTAATCTAATCGACATCTATTTGATTCCATCCGCCACCACGACTTTGCACGCGCGTATGTGTCTGCGAATATTTCCAAGTATATGTATATAGATATATATATATATATATATATGTGTGTTATGTATGTATGTATATCCGTGTACCAATGTAGGCGTTCGCGCACGTACGTACACGTATATATGTGATAATAATTGTAAGCTTTATGTATGATACATCAACGGCGATATGCATATGTATAATAAGAATAGTAATGATAATGATGGTCGTAACAAGAACAACGGCATCAGTAATAAAAGTACGCAAATGTATATCGCTGGTGATTCAGGTGGACTTTTTTTATCCCTTTGCGGTCGTATCGAGCTTAGATATAGGTGCCGCGTTCGCCAAAATTCATTTTCGTTGAACATTAATAACTACATCGTGGATTTTTATCTGTTTCTAGAAGATTTAAAGATGCAAAAACCGTATAGGAAGCATATAAAATATCTAAAGTAGAGTACTCGTTATAATGTTTAACATGCAAAACGAATTTCTTTATCTAGGTTCGACATTCTTAACTGTGTTCATAATAATTTGAATGTGTATAAATATCCGTGATTTATTGATTATATAATTAATAAGGTAAATGTTTGAAAATATCAAAGTGATAGTTGTTGTCGCTACTTTCCTCTTTACATGTACGGCTTTCCTTCTGCCAATTTAGAGTATCCTCTATGAAGCGTTTTAAGAAATGGAAATATCTACCTGCTCTAACTTCTAAGTTTTATTAACTCGTCGAGGACCAAAATTGCGTCAACGCGACATTTCATTTACAATTTCTTTTTAACCGATTTACACTATGCAATTCTACTTGAATACACGTTGGAACTCCGAATGAGGATATCAAAAACCTACCGAATATCTTCCTATCAGAATTTCTCTTCCCACGTAAAAGTTGTATGAAACTTGAAGAAGCTGGAGTATTTCCTATCGCCATAAACTATTTCTTCTTCAAATTATTAAATTCTTCTTGTATCTTTAATTTATGTCACGGGCTTCCGTAATGTATCTACTGTTCTAATATAACTTTTAACCTGGCAAAACGGCAACTCGCGCTGTTTAAATTTTCTAATAATACAGCGTCTACGCGTCATTTCACTTGGTTCTTCGTCGGATACTATGCAACCTCGAAGAGCGTCAAATTTATTATAACATACGATCAGAATGGTTTTTCGCCTCAGTGGCTGAGAGTATACGTACGATCGAAGTTCTAAGAGCATTTTGTTGGCTGAGAGAAGTCAGAGTACGATCGCAAAGGATTAGCGAACTCCGTTTGGATGAACTTACCTACTCAATCAACCTCAAAGCGCCCTCGAAAGAGTTAACATGTAATTTATACGATAAGAAACGAATGCGGTTTAGGGGAGAGCGCGTGATCTCAGATGCGTAAGAGTAGTAGTTGGTTCGTACGCATCGATATCCAAGAATGAACGTTTTCCTTCTTATTTAGATGACGTCTGTCACCGTATAATTATAATTGCACGGGTACGAGTATCGAGATACGTTATCGGAATAATAAGATATGTGTTAGTAAATCTACTACCTGTCGTATCATACAGGTGGGCGTCTTTTTAACGATACACTCCGTCGCAGTACAAAGAACGTCTCCGTCGGCAGCGGCGAATAAAAAAACGTGACACGATCGCGATTCATCGGCAGAGTTCGGTTCGATTTTGCCGCGTCAGACTTATTTATCGCGGACTGACGACGCTATGAGCGGACTAGTTCGCGATAAGCTACTTACGCTATATAACACTGCCGAACACTGCCCTTCTGTATGATTAAAGAGAAGAGAATAGAATAAAAAGAGAAGCGACGCGACGGTTCTGTTCCACGACCAAACATCTATAGCTGGTCAAGGTCTGAGAGCGGTGACACCTAAAGCTCCGTTCAGATTAGTAGATTACAAATATCACGCATAGCAAGTACGACTAAGAATGTTAGATGCAACGAAAACTGAAATTGCTTTAGGACACGAATATCAGTAAATACGCGAAACTACAACTAACACACGATACCTATCGCCTATACTGTTCCATTTCGGAGTTGCCTGTGTTCTCAATCCAACAGGGTGGATCTTTCCACCCTGCGTCTTTTCATTTTACGTTATTCCATCGGCAATATTCCTGCGTGCAACTTCTCGAACGAAAGTCTCGGTGGAAAAGAGATCGGTAATTCTTGAAAGAAAGTCTCGAAAGGATATTTCGAATCGAGTAACGTAACAGATAGATGTCGGTAAAATGCTAGAAACTATTTCAAATCAAGCGACTTTCGATCAACGATGATAAACGTGGAAACTTAAAAGGATGTTTCAGGAGATTTCAAGTTGCACGTCAGATTGAAATTGCATCAAATTGGATTCAGGTAATTTATCTAATTTGAACGAAGCTCTATTGTCAAAGAGACGCTCCCCTTTCTGAATGACGTTGGCGAAAGAGTCGCGAGACGAACACTTTAGCCACAAGTATACGCATATACAGGCTTCTTGTAAATTATATTCCAGGACACGCGAGACCGCAATGGTTGCTCGCGCGTCCTACTTGACATGTGATAGTTGATCGCAAGATATACGCGCAGCACACCTTTCATCTTTACTCGTGAGATCTATCTATCGTCGTCGGAGATACATGTAACTTCGTGTTCTTCTTTTTTTTTTTTTTGTAGCAATAATAAAGACGATGATATTGGAAGTAAACGTAGTTTGCGATATTTAAGGAGTTCCCAGACCAGTCCGAAATATCGGCTACAGTAAAATACAGCCGATTGAACAGCAAGAAATAAAATAGAAAGATTAGGAATACGAGTGCTAGCATCGCGCAATGATCGACAGACGCAGTGGAATAAGAAGATATTTAACGCTATTATAAATCGCAAAGACGAAATTTTCGTTACAGCATTCGATATAGTAGGTTGTGCCAAAAGTTTCTTTCGTTTTATAAGGAAATAATAGGCGCACAACACCTTTTATCTTATATTATTTTATCGAATTATGTATGATCCATTTTGTTCTATTGAGATAAAGAGCAGAATACTTGACAGATTAGGTTTCATGTTTGTATAAAAATTCATTGTTGTAAAAGACACGTTTGTAAGAGAAAGATACTTTTGGGACAAGCTAATACCTTTACAGGAAAAGAACTGTCGACAGTTGATAAAGATATATAAATACTTATTGAACGCGCGTTATTAATGCACTGTTTTCTGCGTAATAAGCGATGAAGTGAATATTCGCATAAGTAACGTGGAAATATATTAATTTTATGCAATTTAAATGCACCGAGTTTGCATCGAATATAGAATATTCAATGCATATAGAATATGCATTGAATATGTATGGATACGTTTACTTTATACAAAATTAATGCAATTTGCTCGTCGGCCGAATCACTTTGCAGTTACATTGGTGATCGAACAAAATCCACTGTGGGAGAACGTTGCAAATGCTTCACGCAGCGCTACTACCCCACACACACACACATAAGACACCATAGGCGATGCAATCGCAATTGCATCGCCTCGATACATTCGCTGCTATCGTAAATACCTCGCGTTGCTTTGGAAATTCCTTTTAAACCGGAAATTTCCCCAGTCACTGGACCTTGGTTAATTAATGGAAATCACGGCAGGCTTCGTAGTGACGTCTTCGAACGAGAAAAGAGAAACCCTTGAGTCGTTCGGTTGCGACACGACGTCTTTCGTAGATTTCAATCGGCTGACGACAAAAGTTCACCCCGGCGCCAAGCCGGACGTTTTGCGTTGTAAATTACCAAGAATCTCGAGAAGGGGTTGCTGAGAACCTATAAAAAAGTCCTCGGTTTAGTTACCCTCTCGCAGTCGTGTTCACTTTCGGCGGACACACAATCTCGAGGACCAGAAACGAGGAGCAGGATTTTTTTCGAATCGCGTTGGTCGCTTTAAACGCGATTCCCACTGACAACATGTAAGTGGCCTATTGTGCGCGCGTGAAACGTACTGTTGGTTACACACAGTGGCTACGACAAGTATTTGAACCGACTCGTATTTTCAAACGAAGCGTTTTCTAGCAAGTCCCGCACTTCGTTTTCTCAGTAACAGCTTTTTGCAGCCATACGAGAATACCATTAAATGACACGAAATTTTAATACATTTGAAGCTAATTGATCAGAGTACTAGAGTATAAATGGTATAACAATTACAGTGATGAAATTACTCGGAAACTTATCACGGAACTTTTCTATATTACGCGCAGTGTACGAAACTGTTCGAAACTTCGCTAACACTTTAACGCGACACGACTATCGCGATCATCATAGTAGAATTCCGTACCGATACGAAAGTGTACATGAAAATTACATTTATTATACGACGTTTGTTTATACATTACACAAGGAATTTATTCCTACAACGCGAATAATATTCTTAACAGGATCTTCCTGCTAAAAATAGTCTCATTGCGTATTGTGGTTTATTAATATAGCGAACAGTTGACTGTTCAAATACTTGGTCGATTTCAACGAGGAGTATACTGTGATTAAATATCTTGTTACCTTTACGTACATTTTCAGATTCGTTTCAAATTTCACCAATACAATCATAGTTGGGCCTCGTTATAATTATAATGAAATTCCAAAATGTTTCGTACAATATGTACGCAAGAACGTTTCCAAGAGTGTCCAAGTACTTTCACGAACCGCTGCGCTGCTTGTAGCCACTGCAGAAAAGAATAGAGCGGATCAGTACGGTGTAATTTTAATAGTAGATTATCAGCAAAAGTTCTAAATATCAATTTGCAAATAACTTGCCATTGTTTGCAACTTGCCGCTCAAAATGTTTGCATTTCGCAGTCTCTGCAGATTGATGATGCCACACATGGTTCTAATTATGGCTAGATCAATCATCGTATTTACTTAATTTTTGACTCATGACTTTAATTTATCACCCTCGCTGTATCTCTCCCGCCAAGAGCTGTCACATACATTCTCATATTGATCGAACGACGACCCATGCGTTCATCTCTGTACATGTAATTATCCCAATCGTTAATTTACTTACGCGATAACCTTGTCATTCGTTTTGTTTCGTTTCATAGGTATCGTAAAGTTCGACTCGAGTTTCTCGTTTTCTCTATAATGTTGCTATTATGCCTGATGCTGAATTTTGGAGCCGAAGCTCAGCTGAACTTTTCGACCGGTTGGGGAAAAAGAAGCCAGCGACTGGAATGGAGTGCCGTTAGACCCGAGTGCTCTTCACAGGGCAGACCTTCTCTCGAACAGCTGCTAAACGTTTACCAGTTGATACAGGTACGCTTGCGTCGGATTTTCTTTGGCAAGTCCGAGGAACACAGGGATCGTTGCTGCTACAATTCGAATAGTAAAATTTACAGTATAAAAATGATGTATCTTTGGTCGATCTTCGCAAGTAGATTGTTCATGCATTCTTGAGAAATTTAAGATTCCAGGAATCTACTTGCATCAACAGGATGCGTACAACGTGCGAAGAAAAGTATAAGCTATTGAAAGTAGAGCATCCATCGTGATATCTGCTGGACGAAGCGAATTTCCATTTAGATTCCATTTCCTTAATTATCTTCATAAAAATACGAATTTGCCTAAATATTTGCAATGTAATTATAAATGACCAAAGTTTGTTTAGTTATCGATAACAATTATCGATAACGGAAATCGCTCTTTATTAACCATTATCAGCGATGAAAACTCTCCTCTTTGATTCCTGGAATCCCTCGTACAGCGATCTACTAACTAATGATCATGCACAATCAAAAATAATAATAAACAATCTTTTCCATTTGCTTTTTCTATAATTCCTGAAAACATACAGGTATTTTTGCCAAAGTTAATATTGATTTTTATCTACATAGAAGCGTAATCCTATCGACTTGTTTGGTTTGATTGATTATACTATTATACCATTTAAATTATACTGATTTGATATGTATATAGAACACATATGTACGTATCATAGAACGGTAGTTCAACTGTCTAACAAAGACGGTCTTTCTGTCAACGTTTTCCTTCTTAAGAATATCAAAGAGTAGCTGTTACTTTTGCTTTCTGGAAAAAACGAGACGGAGGAAGCGTTGCCCACCAAAAGCGTTTCTTTCTTGCGTTTCGTTTGCAGATGGAAGCGCGAAAAATGTTGGAATGCCGAAAGCTGAACGAGTAAATTCGGAAGCGGATCTGATCTGACGTTAGAGGAAACACCATAGGCTAGACATTGGACCGTTCGAGGGAGCCGTTCGAACCGTACACCTTCAACGATTTGCAACTTGTTTGGAAGCACTGGACTCCGAAACGAAGTACCCGGATGTATCGAACAAAGCTTGCTTCGATACGGTTTTCGTCCGAACGAGCCCGCTCGAACGTGCCTTGTAAAATCACCGATACGAACGATAATACAAACAATGAGTAGTAAAGGAGAAATATAATTTTCTTTCGCGTCTTCCACGTTGTCCTTCCTTTGTTCGTTTTGTTCCTTCATACGTCGACCGCTGCTCGATCGCTTTTTTACGTGGCATAAATTCGACCGGTTATGGCTTGCCGACCAATCGACAGCCTTTAATCTCCTATGATCGCACCTTTTAACGATCTTTGCCGAAACTACATAAATCTCGCGCCGTACACCATTCGCACGTTCGTCCATCCAATGTGTAACGATATATCGGTAGCAAGATAGTTGCTGTTATTTTTCTTTTTATTTAGACGCGATTAAAATTTATATACTAATATGGACGATATTATATAATGTGGACGAATATCTGTGTGATCGGCGTTCTGTCTGTGATTGGAATTAGTGCACAATCTTTTTTCGATGAAAGTAAGTGAGAGTCGAACACTTGAACGCGAAAATTTGCCAAAGAACATTATCATCTTTTTTCACCTAGATTCATATTCATGAACTTCTTTTTTTTTTTTTTTTAATAATTGGATTAAACGTTACACTTCTGGGAATCTCTGTTATTTGAAAGATTTTCTGCTATAAATTGTATTCTTTTTTTACCTGCTGTTAATAGAGCAGTTTCGTGAAAAATATTCCTTTGAAAAATTTTCATGCAGCGAAGTCGATTTGCTACGGAAACTACCTATTTTCGGAATTTTCATTATCCCTATTTGTCGTGCACCGGTAAACTTTGCTTTATAATTTTGTTTTCACGCGTGAAATACATGAAAGATTATCGCGTTAACACAAACGCCTTGTAGAACTGTCATCATGCCAGATTTCATTGAAATTCTTCATATAGAGATTATTTCATTTTACATTGTTAATCAAATTTCAATTACAATTACGATCTACTATTTCCGTGTCTTGTTACACTACAATTTAAAAAAAAAACGAACACGTAAGTAAAATAATATTCCACGTGTGATGATGGAAAAAAAAACTCTGTTTCTATAGTAAAATTGCTCTAAACTATTTCTTGTTGTAAGCATTTCAAATTTTATCCGACGTTTATTTCGACTGTATGCTAGTATCCAGATATCGTGCCAGATTTGTGCAAACAAGGAAAGAGCGATGCGTCTGACGCATCCTGTGTCAGAATAATTCAGCACGCTGCTAGCAAATATCGTTTCGATTTCACAGTTTTGCCGTGGTCCGAGGGAAAGAACCTGCACGCAAAGGAACTGCCGTATTCATACGATGCGTCGTATAACTGCAAAGATGTAGGCTATTTCCCGGATATCCACAACTGCAAGCGATTTTATCAATGTAGCACCTACTTCGGACTACCTTTGCTTCAAAATGTTTTCGAGTGCGAGAGTGATCTGGTATTCTCGATCAAGGCAAAAATCTGTGTAACACCCGAACAGAGTGGCAGATCGGAATGCAGGGAAAGAGTTGCGCCACCTCCAAAAAGAAAACCACCACCGCCGGATTCGCTCAAGAAACCACTGGACGAAACTAAAGCACCACCTCCAAAATCGAAATCAAAACCGAAACCGGGACCAAAACCGACACCAAAGTCAAAATCAAAACCAAAAGTAAAACCAATAACAGCACCAACACCGATACCGACACCAAAACCAGAATCACGAGCATTTAGAAAACCGCTAAAGAAGACTGCTATACCACCGCCCCCACAACCGTCACCGTCATCTTCGCCACCAGCTCCAGAACCGCAACCAGAACCACAACCTTTGGAATCGTTAATTTTCCAACCGCCACAGGATCCTCTAACCCCGGCCGAACCGCAACCGAAACACGAGTCGAAACCGGGGCCGAAACCAGAAGCATCATTGCTCAGTGTCACTGAACAGCTCGCACAATGGCATCAAGGTATAGTAATCTTCACGATACATGTATGGAGCTGGATATCCATTCGATGCACATTTTCGTATTTTATCAGTCTTATGTATCATGCAGCGATTATAAGAACAACCATTTATATCGTTATAAAAAGAAGTTCTCTGTTTGCCGACGCGTTAGAAATAATTAAATCGAGTTTATTATGCAGATGTGATTCTACTACGTTTGAGATGAAGAGTTTGGTCAAATTGCAGAAAGCGGATCTTCTGATCGCCGACTGTGATGGAGATTTGTCTAGTTCTTTCGCTGATACGTATAAGCAACGATAAAGATAAAAATTTAGCGGTCGGATGCCAACAGCCTTAAAAAAAAAAAAGTATCTTGAAAAGAGAAAACATCGTCGTCGATCCGAAGGGTTCATAATTACTAATTATGGGAAAATATTATACACGGCTGCGCTGCATCGTATCTTTGCATGGTATGCGACGATGGTACGATACGAAAATGTGCAACAAACGGATACTGATCTAATAATCATACCTTAAACTAAAGCATCATTTTACATTTATCACTACGGACTGAACCGAGGATAAAATACGTTTCATCCCTTAATCAAGCTTTCAGTCGATTCACTTGCTTTTGTAATACATAATCAATTTTACGATTTCACTACGTACAGTATCCAAACACTAGATTTTTAGTGACGACATTTGAATTTGAGAAAAACTAACAATGAATTACTAATCAGAAATAGTATATACTAACATTTTATAGAATCATCGAACTAGAAATTGAAATTATCTGTCGAAAGACGATAGTAACATAATTCCAGTTGCAATTTTATTATAGCATATTGATTTTTAAAAATCAGGTTAATTCTGCAACATTCTTCGATACGATTCTCTCAATCCACAATTTCCTAACAAAAATACATCCTGCCAAAAATAAGTGTTTGAATACTATTGAACGTATAGTATATCTTGAAAGTTATTATAACCTTGTATTCGAGGAAACTATCGCGACGCATCGCGACGTATGTGTCCGTAAGTACATGCGAAACAATTAGAAATACAAAGATTTTTAACGTCTACAGATTATTACCATGACGATTCATCTCAGTGTAATTTAAATTTTCACAGCTCCAAAACCCAATTCCACAACTTTGATAACCAACGGCGTAGCTCTGGGACCCAATTCCACAACACTGAAACCTACTGCCAAAACTTTAGAACCCAACAGCCTAACTTCGGAACCTATCGCAACAACTTTGAAATCAATTGCCAAAACATTGAAACCTACCACTAAAATTTTAAAAATCAACATCACAGAAGACACACCTCAACATATTTTAGAAATTAAGAAATCTATGGTCGGCACTTCGAAGTCAAACATCACAGAAGACATACCGGAACAAACTTCTGAAATTGACAAACCTGTTATTTCGGATATGAAACCCAACATCACGAAAGGCCTATTTGGACAAAGTACTGAAACTGTAGAAACGGCCGTCAGAACTTCGACACCTATCACTACAGAGAAGCTACTTCAAGAAATTACTGAAATTGAGGAACCTGCTGCCAGGACTTCGAACTCTAACATTACAGAGGCAAGATCTGGACAAATTCCTGAAACCGAGGAAGCTGTCATCGGAACTTCTAAATCCAACATCATAGAGGGTATATCTGAACACGTTCCTGAAAGCGAGGTAGCTATCACCGAAACTTCCAAATACAACATTACGGAGGGTACAACTGAACAAAATTCCAAACTTGATAAAACTATATCCGCAGTTGTAAAATCGAATATCACGAAAGGCATAGTTGAACAAATTCCTGAAATTGTGGAATCTAACGTCAAAAGTACAACACCTACAACCACAGAAGATATACATCAACAAATCCCTAAAATCGAGAAACCTGTCATTGCAACTTCAACACCCTCAATCAAAGATAGCATATCTGAACAAATTCCTGAAAAAGAGAAACCAGCCATTTCAGATATGAAATTCAACATCACGAAAGGCTTATTTGGAACAAGTTCTGAAACCGTAGAATTTGCCGTCAGAACTTCGACACCTACCATTCCAGAGGAGCTACTTCAAGAAATTGCTGAAATTGAGGAACATGCCGCCGGGAATTCGAAACCTAACACCAAAGAGGCAATATCTGAACAAATTCCTGAAATTAAGGAACATGCCGCTGGGACTTCGAAACCTAACATAGCAGGGGCAGTATCTGAACAAGTTCCTGAAATAGAGAAAGCCGTCAATTCAGATATGGAATCCAATATCACGAAAGGCTTATTTGGACCAAGTTCTGAAACCGTAGAATTTACCGTCAGAACTTCGACACCTACCATTCCAGAGGAGCTACTTCAAGAAATTGCTGAAATTGAGGAACCTGCCGCCGGGACTTCAAAACCTAACATCACAGAGGCAATATCTGAACAAGTTCCTGAAATAGAGAAAGCCGTCATTTCAAATATGGAATCCAACATCACGAAAGGCTTATTTGGACCAAGTTCTGAAACCGTAGAATTTGCCGTCAGAACTTCGACACCTACCATTACAGAGGAGTTACTTGAAGAAATTGCTGAAATTGAGGAACCTGCCGCCGGGACTTCAAAACCTAACATCACAGAGGCAATATCTGAACAATTTCCTGAAACCGAGGAAGCTGTCGCCGAAACTTTCAAACCCAACATCACGGAGGGTATAACTGAACAAAACTACGAACTCGATAAACCTATCGCCGCAGTTGTAAAATCAAGTATTACGAAAGACGTAGATCAACAAATTCCTGAAATTGTGGAATCTAACGTCAAAAGTACAACACCTACAATCACAGAAGACATACATCAACAAATCCCTAAAATCGAGAAACCTGTCATTGCAACTTCAACACCCTCAATCACAAATAGCATATCTGAACAAATTCCTGAAAAAGAGAAACCCGTCATTTCAGGTATGAAATTCAATATCACGAAAGACCTATTTGAACCAAGTTCTGAATCCATAGAGTCTGCCGTCAGAACTTCGACACCTATCATTACAGAGGAGCTACTTCAAGAAAGTACTGAAATTGAGGAACATGCCGCTGGGACTTCGAAACCTAACGTCACAGAGGCAATACCTGAACAAATTCCTGAAACCGAGGAAGCTGTCGCCGAAACTTTCAAACCCAACATCAGAGAAGGCATATCTGAACAAGTTCCTGAAATAGAGAAAGCAGCCATTTCAGATATGGAATCCAACATCACGAAAGGCCTATTTGGACCAAGTACTGAAACCGCAGAATCTGCCGTCAGAACTTCGACACCTATCATTACAGAGGAGCTACTTCAAGAAATTGCTGAAATTGAGGAACATGCCGCAGGGACTTCGAAACCTAATGTAACGGAGGCAATACCTGAACAAATTCCCGAAACAGAAAAAGCTGTTGTCGGAACTTCAGAATCCAACATCACAGAAGGCATACCTGAACAAGTTCCTGAAACCAAGGAAGCTGTCGTCGGAACCTCCAAATCCAACATCACAGAGGGTATATCTGAAGAAGTTCCTGAAACCGAGGAAGCTATCGTCGGAACCGCCAAATCCAACATCACAGAGGTTATATCTGAACAAGTTCCTGAAACCGATGAAGCTGTCCCCGTAACCACTAAACCGAACATCACAGAGGGTATATCTGAACAAGTTCCTGAAACCGAGGAAGCTGTCCCCGGAACCACCAAACCCAACATCACAGAGGGTTTAACTGAACAAGTTCCTGAAACCGAGGTAGCTGTCGCCGGAACCACCAAACCAAACATCACAGAGGGTACACCTGAAAAAGTTCCTAAAACCGAGGTAGCTGTCGCCGGAACCACCAAACCCAACATCACAGAGGGTTTAACTGAACAAGTTCCTGAAACCGAGGTAGCTGTCGCCGGAACCACCAAACCAAACATCACAGAGGGTACACCTGAAAAAGTTCCTAAAACCGAGGTAGCTGTCGCCGGAACCACCAAACCCAACATCACAGAGGGTACATCTGAACAAGTTCCTGAAACCGAGAAAGCTGTCGCTGGAACCGCCAGACCCAACATCACAGAAGGCATACCTGAACAAGTTCCTGAAACCGAGGTAGCTGTCGCCGGAACCACCAAACCCAACATCACAGAGGGTACATCTGAACAAGTTCCTGAAACCGAGGAAGCTGTCGTCGGAACTTCCGAATCCAATTTCACAGAAGGCATATCTGAACAAGTTCCTAAAACCGAGGAAGCTATCGCCGGAACCACCAAACCCAACATCACAGACGATATATCTGAACAAGTTCCTGAAACCGAGGAAGCATTCGACGGAACTTCACCACCCTACATCAGAGAAGGCATATCTGAACAGGCTCCTGAAACCGAGGAAGTTGTAGTCGGAACTTCCGAATCCAACTTCACAGAAGGCATATCTGAACACGTTCCTGAATCCGAGGAAGCTGTCGTCGGAACTTCCGAATCCAACATCACAGAGGGCACATCTGAACAGGTTCCAGAAACCGATGAAGCTGTCGCCGGAACCACCAAACCCAATATCACAGAGGGTACATCTGAAAAAGTTCCTGAAACCGAGGAAGCTGTCGTCGGAACTTCCGAATCCAATTTCACAGAAGGCATATCTGAACAAGTTCCTAAAACCGAGGAAGCTATCGCCGGAACCACCAAACCCAACATCACAGACGATATATCTGAACAAGTTCCAGAAACCGAGGAAGCTTTCGACGGAACTTCACCACCCTACATCAGTGAAGGCATATCTGAACAGGTTCCTAAAACCGAGGAAGCTATCGCCGGAACCACCAAACTCAACATCACAGAAGGCATACCTAAACAAGTTCCTGAAACCGAGGAAGCTGTCGCCGGAACCACCAAACCCAACATCACAGACGATATATCTGAACAAGGTCCTGAAACCGAGGAAGCTGTCGTCGGAACCACCAAACCCAACATCACAGTGGGTACATCTGAACAAGTTCCTGAAACCGCGGAAGCTGTCGCCGGAACCACCAAACCCAACATCACAGTGGGTACATCTGAACAAGTTCCTGAAACCGCGGAAGCTGTCGCCGGAACCACCAAACCCAACATCACAGAGGGTACATCTGAACAAGTTCCTGAATCCGAGGAAGCTTTCGACGGAACTTCACCACCCAACATCACAGACGATATATCTGAACAAGGTCCTGAAACCGAGGAAGCTGTCGTCGGAACTTCCGAATCCAACTTCACAAAAGGCATATCTGAACAAGTTCCAGAAACCGAGGAAGTTTTCGACGGAACTTCACCACCCTACATCAGAGAAGGCATATCTGAACAGGTTCCTAAAACCGAGGAAGCTATCGCCGGAACCACCAAACCCAACATCACAGACGATATATCTGAACAAGTTCCTGAAACCGAGGGAGCTGTCGTCGGAACTTCCGAATTCAACTTCACAAAAGGCATATCTGAACAAGTTCCTGAAACCGAGGAAGCTGTAGCCGGAACCACCGGACCCAACATCACAGAAGGCATACCTAAACAAGTTCCTGAAACCGAGGAAGCTGTCGCCGGAACCACCAAACCCAACATCACAGTGGGTACATCTGAACAAGTTCCTGATACCGAGGAAGCTGTCGCCGGAACCACCAAACCCAACATTACAGAGGGTACATCTGCACAAGTTCCTGAAACCGAGGAAGCTGTCGCCGAAACTTTCAAACCCAACATCAGAGAAGGCATACCTGAACAAGTTCCTCAAATAGAGAAAGCAGCCATTTCAGATATGAAATCCAACATCACGAATGGCCTATTTGGACACAGTTCTGAAACTGTAGAATCTGCAGTCAACGGAACTTCGAAAGCTAACATCACACAGGACATATCTGAACAAATTCCTGGTTCTAAGGAATCCGTCGACGGAACTTCGCAACCTAACATCACAGAAGCAACATCCGAACAATATCCTGAAACTGAGAAACTTACCAACATAACCTCGGAGTCTAACATCACAGAGGTTACATCTGCAAAATTTCCTGAAATTGAGGAAGATGTCAATGGAACCTCGATACCTAACAGCACAGAGGCAATTTCTGAAAAAATTCCTGAAATTGAGGAAGCTGTCAATGGAACCGCAATACGTAACATCACAGACGCAATATCAGAACATATTCCTGAAACTGAGAAACCTGTTAACAGAACTTCGGAGCCAAACATCATAGAAGGGCTATTTGGAGAAATTGTTGGACCTGAGAAATCTCTAGACGAAACTGCGAAATCCAGTATCACAGAGGACATATCTGAACATATTCCTGGAATTGACAAACTCGTCGACAGAATTTCGGAGCCCTACATCATAGAAGGGATATTTGGTGAAATTGGTGGAACCGAGAAACCTGTTTTCGAAACATCGAACTCAACTATCACAGAGGACATATCTGAACAAATTACTGAATCTGAGGAAGCCATCGACGGAGCTTCGCAACCTATCATCACAGAGGCAATATCTGAAAAAGTTCCTGAAATTGAGGAAGCTGTCAATGGAACCTCGATACCTAACAACACAGAGGTAATATCCGTACTTATTCCTGAAACTGAGAAACTTGTTGACAGACCTTCGGAGCCCAATATTATAGAAGGGCTATTTGGTGAAATTGTTGGAACCGAGAAACCTATTTTCGGAACTTCACACTCCAATATCACAGAGGGCATATCTGAACAAATTGCTGAATCTAAGGAAGTCGTAGATGGAACTTTGCAACCTAGCACCACAAAGGCAATATCCGAACATATTCCTGAAACTGAGAAAACTGTCAACAGAATTTCGGAACCTAACATCACTGTGGGCATATCTGATAAAATTCCTGAAATTGAGAAAGCCGTTAATGGAAACTCGATACCTAACACAGAGGCAATATCCGTACTTATTCCTGAAACTGAGAAACTTGTCGACAGACCTTCGCAGCCAAATATTATAGAAGGGCTATTTGGTGAAATTGTTGGAACCAAGAAACCTGTAGTCGATACTTCGACCTCCAATATTACAGAGGGCACATCTGAACAAATTCTTGAATTTAAGGAAGCCGTCGATGGAGCTTCGCAACCTAACATCACTGTGGGCAAATCTGATAAAATTCCTGAAGTTGAGGAAGCCTCCTACGGAACTTCGAACCCCAACATCACTGAGGGCATATCTGAACAAATTCTTAAAATTGAAGAAACTGCCGTCGGAACTTCCGAATCCAACTCCACAGAACGCATATCTGAACAAGTTCCTGAAACCCAGGAAGCTGTCGCCGAAACATTCAAACCCAACATCAGAGAAGGCATATCTGAACAAGTTCCTGAAACCGAGGAAGCTGTCGCTGGAACCGCCAGACCCAACATCACAGAGGGTATATCTGAACAAGTTCCTGAAACCGAGGTAGCTATCGTCGGAACCACCAAACCCAACATCACAGGGGGTATATCTGAACAAGTTCCTGAAACCGAGGAAGCTGTCGTCGGAACTTCCGAATCCAATTTCACAGAAGGCATATCTGAACAAGTTCCTGAAACCGAGAAAGCTATTGTCGGAAGCACCAAACCCAACATCATAGAGGGTATATCTGAACAAGTTCCTGAAACCGAGGAAGCTGTCGCCGGAACCACCAAACCCAAAATTACAGAGGTTATATCTGAACAAGTTCCTGAGACCAAGGAAGCTGTCGTCGGAACTTCAGAATCCAACATCACAGAAGGCATACCTGAACAAGTTCCTGAAACCAAGGAAGCTATCGCCGGAACCACCAAACCCAACATCACAGACGATATATCTGAACAAGTTCCTGAAACCGAGGGAGCTGTCGTCGGAACTTCCGAATCCAACTTCACAAAAGGCATATCTGAACAAGTTCCTGAAACCGAGGAAGCTGTAGCCGGAACCACCGGACCCAACATCACAGAAGGCATACCTGAACAAGTTCCTGAAACCGAGGAAGCTGTCGTCGGAACTTCCGAATCCAACTTCACAGAAGGCATACCTGAACAAGTTCCTGAAACCAAGGAAGCTGTCGTCGGAACAACCAAACCCAACATCACAGAAGGCATACCTGAACAAGTTCCTGAAACCGAGGAAGCTGTCGTCGGAACTTCCGAATCCAACTTCACAGAAGGCATATCTGAACAAATTCCTGAAACCGAGGAAGCTGTCATCGGAACTTCCGAATCCAACTTCACAGAAGGCATATCTGAACAAGTTCCTGAAACCGAGGTAGCTGTAGTCGGAACTTCGAAACCTAACCTCACAGAAGGCATATCTGAACAAATTCCTGAAATCGAGCAAACTGTCATTGAAACTTCGCAACCCAACATCACAGAAGTGCTATTTGATAATGTTACTGAAGCGGAGAGAGAGAATCCTTATAATGATACTGACGATCAACATGCCACGAATGCTGCTTTATCGATAATTCCGATTTCCTTATCCAAGGGAATGAACGAACAACAAGATTGTGTCAAGGAGGGTTTCTTTCCTAATTCCGAGGATTGTTCGAAATTTTATAGATGCGTGCTATATGGACATTCCTTGGTTAGGTACCAGTTCTCTTGTCCCGTTGGAACGTTTTGGGACGATCAGCTGGAAACTTGCAATTTCCCAAAGAGAATTAATTCCAAGGGTGCATGCAAACGCCGGATATACGCTGCATCGTTAGTACCTGAATTTTCAAAGTTCAAAATCGAGGATAGTCCTGATATTGGCAATCTAAGCGTAGATAGGTTCTGTGTCACTTGTCCAAGTGGTTTTCGGCGACATCCGAAATATTGCAATATATTTTATCAGTGTGTTAATAACGGCGGTATGATGGTGAATTTCATACCGTTTGCGTGTCCAAGAGGCTCCTTCTTTGACGAGGAAAAATTGATGTGCTCATCAGGAACAGACGACTGCGCGAAATTTTCACTTCACGAACTGCCTGATTCGATTACAGTAGTAAGAATCTCTATTTTGCTCTTCTCTTTTCTTTGAAATATGCACGATAAAATATGATTCACAAATGTATTTGAATACTTATGGAAGACTTTCATAAACATATGTATATGAATTACGTATATGGATTATACGTAACGTATGTATATGTATTATATATAAATCGCCGTAATGAGTAAATAATATATAATCGCCTAACTATTATAATTGTATTGATAAAGTTCGAAGTTGATCTTAGTTTTGAGGCACATCGAATCTCTGTTCTTTTTTTCTTTTTTTAATCAAAATTTGTATCTCGTTTCTGATGTGTAGAACCCAAGAATACTAGTTTGAAAGCTTCCTAGGGTTAATTTGAAAGAAGTTTGTTATTTTAAAAGTTGCACGCATATAGGTGACGTTTATTCATATTGCATATAAAGTTAATGCTATTGCTTTAATCGCTGTATCTCATTATTAGACTGCGGATTTTTATGCATTTATTTTAAAGTACGAAAGCGTACAGAATGTAAGTTTGTAATTTTATGCATGCAAAAGTAAGAATTTGCATAACTATCCGCACTTTACTCATTACAGGGTTAATGAAATTTCAAAATATTTTATAAAATACACATAATATATACATAAATATGTTCTACGGTAGATGTTTAAATACTTTTGTGAGTCACTAATTGCATTTCTCGTACTTACCACTTCCCTTGTTTTTCCAGATGAACCGCTTAAATAAGGTATTATGTACAAGCGAGGGTAGGTTTCCATATGAAGAACCTTGTTCGAGCAAATATTTCAAATGCATACGTAACGAACGAGGAGCACTCGAAGGATATCTACTAGACTGTCCGTCGAAATATGCATATTCACCAGTTTCTGGTAATTGCATACCTTCAGAGACATATCCACATTGTGCCAACTATTATCAAGTTAACGATAATATTGGATCTTAATCCCTTTTTAAATTTACACTCGTCGCAATTTGATGATTTCTGTAACGTGTTGCAGTTTAAAAATATCTACTTTTTGACTTGAATTTAATAGTTTTTATATATTTTGTCCACTTAATATATTTTATGTTATTTTATTTTTACGTTTGCAATTGTGTCGCGCTCAACGAAACGATATATCGAATATCCGATATATACTCGAAGCCAAGGTATCGACATATCCATGAATCTATAGCGTTAGTTACATGATTTCGCGTAGTTGAATACTTATCACAACGTCAACATGTTTTATAAGTTTCATAAATAATTTATAGTTTCTTAAATAAAAAATGCAATGGACACGTTAGCGTGAGATTTACTGAAATGAATATAAAGAGCGATAACTTCTGATTAATAACTCATTTTAACAACGTAGAACATAACCTATAAGTTGTTGCTCCGAGATAATTTAAGTTTATAGAGATTAAGTACGAAATTGGTTGATAGCGGTCACCTTTGTATTACATTGTTCGAAAGAATTTCTTTAAGAGGCACTAAACAGCAGGAAGACTAACAATGTATGTGGTGCAATTTTCTGGCTTGTTATCGAAGCAACTGAGTTCGAATTGCATTCGAAATGGAACTAGGTTAGCATCTTCTTTTGGTCAATACGAGAACTATGGAAGATTTCGTGAATATCGCAATAGAGTAGCATTGTGGTTGAAAGAACAAAGCGGTCAGGTAGCCAAAGCTTGTGCCAGGCAGTTTGAATTCATTGCTGCACAACGTATTCGAAGGAGCTTGCAGATATTTCACTTATATACACGAATATGGGACGAGGTAGCACTTAAGGAATTTATGAAAAATTGGAAACGTCGTACAGTGAGGAATGCCAGGCATTTTCTAACAAGCAGCATTGGCGTAACAGTGTACAATTGGGACCGTGAAAGGATAAGTGAAGAAGAACTCAACAGGTATAGTAGATGGTGCAAATTAAAAGCTTTGCAACAATTAGAAGGCTCTAATATATATATTGTATTTATTGAGAGCAAAAAAAAAATATAGATTTCATATCAAAAAATGCAGAAATTTATTGCTGAAAATATTAGTTAATTATGAATTTACAACATAGTTAAAAAAGTGATCTGATTTTAATTAATTTTTAGTTGATTTTTGTTGTTAGTCTATCAAATATTTGAGTGGAACTAATTCCTTATTGTAGCTGCCTTTCAATTTCTTTTTCCTTTTTTATATCTCTTTTTAAGTTGTTAATTAGGAAAAACAAGTTAATTTGTTACTAAAATTGTTATTCTCTTAAATATAATAACTATATTTGAAAATCTAATATATCTTATGTATTACTTGATTTGTGATAAAGATAAATAATCAAAGTTGATTTTATTAAGCTTTTTTTATTAACTTATTAACTTTGAACATCAGAACTTTTAAGAGAAAACCTAATTAATATATTAAGACTTACAAATCCATCAAAATGTTTCATTAACATTGGTTATTTTATTTTTTATGCTCATTAGCTGTAGACAGGATATCGAACAAATTCACAAATTAAAGGATATTACAGTTATTTGTCCAAAATGTCACCTAAGAATTATGATAGATACTCAGCAACCTGGCATCAAATATTGCACATGCTATGGCAATAAATTTAATGCTACTTCTAATCAAGATCGTACGTAACGTTTGGTTCTTTTAAACATTAGTTTGTTTACTAGTGAACATATCTGTAACTGATATACCTTTTTTGGTTTCAGTGGAGGGATGGAGACCTTACATAGAACGGCAAGATATGCTCATTTGGAGGAAGGAACAACCAAACTCTGGAGGATTATTTGCATATAAAGTATATGGTACGTTTTCGGATGTTACTGCTGAAGACTTTCTGCAAACCCAGATAGATCTGGATTACAGGAAAAAGTGGGATTCAACTGCCCGAGAATTAAAAATTATAGATACAGACCCAAAATCGGAAAAGTCTGTTGATAATGGTACTGATATTATATATTGGGAAACGATATGGCCGGTGTGTAATAACTCACGTAATGAGAAAACTATTTATAACACTGATCACCCAATTTTACCATTTAAATTTTAATACTCTGTTATGTTTGATTTTAGAGATTGTTTACAAACAGGGACTATGTATATCAACGACGATGGATTATGGACAAAGAAAAACAGTTAATCATAATTATAAGTAAAGTAACAGAGCATCCTAATGCGCCTACCAAACCAGGAATATACAGGTATCATAAATATCTTAGGTCATTTTTGCTCACTTTTTACAACATAAATGCTACATATATAGAATAACACATACACGCGTGCGCGCGCGTATGTATATGTATACGATATCGTTAAGTTACTTGATCGGTATTTTTTAGTTTTATATTTCATTATGGAATCACCTAGCTCGATAAAAGTACATATTTGGATCACCAACATTATAAAAGTAAATGTAAAAGTAGGAGAAAGGTCTTAATGGATTCTTTGATATTATTAAATAATTTAAACTGTGTATACATAACAGAGTCACAACGTATTGGTCGTACATGGTGATAAGGCCTTATACAGAACTCCACCAACCAGGCATCGAATTTGGATTGACGTACTTTGATGATCCTGGTGTGAATATTCCATCTGCTATTACTGCATGGGTCGCAATGTCAGGTATTAAATAAAATAGAAAAACGAAAACAAATTCCGTTCTCTTAAATTACAACTTGTTTTTGTATTTATAAACCCCTAGGATTGCCAGACTTTTTAATTCGTATGAGGCAAGCGTCGAAAAATTATCAAAGTTATAAATTTGCAAAAGAGAGCGCAAATATTTCTAATGCTACTCATATTTCATCGAGCGACGAGATTGTTTCTGAACGAAATATGGAGAAAAATAACGCACAAAATGATAAAGAAAATGAAATAGTGAGCGAAAGAGATACGATGGAATGTCATCTTGTTGAAGAAGTCGAGACTCTGACGTTCCCAGAAACTCAAGAATGCGACGAAGATATAGATAGTACAGCAGATACAACCGACGAAGGCAGGAGTTTATTACGTTATTTCTTTCTTACAAAGTTATTTGTCTGACCAATAATTGCAATATATTTGAAATAATGAAATTGGTTTTGGCCAATAGAAAGTCTTTAACATGACGTTGTACGGGCAGAATGGTAATGTAACGATCGTGATACAAAGATACAGGTACGAATGAGTGGATACATTGGATCACCGGGATTGCATTGAAGATGATACCGAGCACGAAATGTGCTTTTATCAAATTAGAAGAATTTTGAAAAGTGGCAACTAGCATTTTGTTTTTATGATATTCTTTATTGTAACAAACACGAGACTGATCATATTTATAATTAGTTTCATTTACGCTATTCATTTTATGGTACAAAAGAAAAATATGGGAAGAAGAGTGTGTTCAATAGTAAAACAATATAAGGTAAATTGCAATTTGTACAAGATCTTTTTGTCTACGTAATTTTATCACGTAATTTTATAGCCAAAATGCTATGTTGTATTTATGTACACTGGGGGTAGTGCAAATATAAATAGTTGCATAAAATATGGAGAATTAATTTTCTACAAGCACATATATCTGAATTTCTTATGTACCGTTATATATATGTGTGCCTATATAATGGAATTGATTCACATTGGTTACTTATATAAGTTGTAAATAATTTGTTTAATATAGTATACATCTTAATATAATACACAATAATCTAGTATATTATATAAGACGTTTGCAATATCAGATGTAACACTGCATAATTATTTGGCATTTGTATGAAGAACTTGAAAGCATGTAAATGTTTTATATTTTAATGTCTCGTACCAATCTTGGGAGGATGTATTTGAAATTGTTCAAGAACTTTGTTCCCATCTGTGTATTACCTCCATCTAACAATACAGTCTTCCAGATATTTCTACCTCAATAAAACTTTTTGATATTAAAAGGACTAGTCTTCTACGCTATGTCCTCTGTTGTAGCACTACTCAAAAATGTATCACCTTCCTCGTCGATTTGAAAATAAACTTCCTCTGGTAATTGTTTTGGTTGAGATTTAAAACCAAAACAGTCTGGATCATGACATTTCTGATATATCGTTTTATTTTTTAAATTTACGATCCATAAAACATTGTTACTTTTATGACATCTGCCAATATTTTCACAGTACCTATTAGCAAAAAAAAAAAGGAAAATAATTGCTTTTTACGATTATCATTGCATAATCGGAGTGGGGAGGATTTCTCATGTAAAAAAGTAAATCAAAACATAGAATAAAATGTTTTCACACGAGAGTTCATTTATAGGAAAATCAAAATTTTAAAACAATTCGTTAAGTAAGCATGCATTTATATAGCAACAATCCACTTCTTTATTTCTGTTCAATCTGATGAGTCACCACTATTACTATTTATCGTTATAAACGACGTCAATCAAGACTTGGTATCATTCTAAATACGTATCATTATAAATAATTTATTTATATTAATTATTTACAAAATACTGAAAATATTGTCCTTAACATATATAGAATCTGTAGACTACTTGTATAGTGAATTATAGTTGCATGAATTGATAATAATTGATGTGTTTAAATTCTTCATTTCTTCAAATGCTTGTGTGATACATATTTATTAGTTGATGACGATTTTGGTTATTTTTAAAATGAGCTATTTTTATAATGATATATATAAAAATAACGAATAAGATGGTAATATTATGCTTATTTAATTCACTGAGCAACAATCTGCCTGCAACATCATGGATGATATTTCCAACACTTTGTAAGTTACTAGAGTAATCTAAGTACTGAAATTTATGGCATGAATTAAAATTATACTAATTTTAGACTCACACATATTGTATTTATAAATACAAGAAGGAATAAGCACTGCTAATCAGAATTAGTGAATGAAATAATATGTTTCTAAGTATAGGTATTTAACAAATTTCCAAACTTTTTTTGTCCAAAAGTGGAGTCGCATATGAAAAGATTTAATTGTACATTTTTAACTTACTTTTTTACTTTTTTTACGATGACTTTAGAATAATATTATATAAAGAATTGTAAATACCTGTATCCTATAGTTTCATAGACCAATATTTTTGCAGATTCATAATGTTTACATACACGTATTTTTCCAGGAGATATTAAATTGTTAACATATTTATCTAACATTGGAAAATTTGAACAGGGACTACTACTTTCTTGATAACTGCATTGTTGTACTCTATCCTTAAAACAATTTGTATTTGCTACATAATTTTCAGACCATTCCAGCAATATCAAGCCTTTCTTTGTAGCAAAATACGATATCAAGGAATCTATAAATATGCTTAATTCGTTATCATTATATGCACTAGATGGAATATATTTACAATCGTTTGAGACCACCAGATTTGATTGTTTCCCCCATTTGGTGGATTTATATATTCTAAAATGCCTATTCTTAGTATAAACTGCAGTGTCAACAAACAGTCTTTTTCCTTTCTTTGTTTCAACAATTAGTCGTTCAAGCTGCGTTCTATCAAAGCAGGTTAAAATATCATGTTGTTTTTTCTTGGATGAAATATAATCCAAAATATCTATGCATATAGATTTTACCAATCTACCAACATGATAATTATCTCTAAAGGCTATATCTCTAATGTTAAATATAACATGTCTACTAAATTTTTCGCTAGTACTTGAGTCTAAATTGATTACATTGTATCTATTGCATATTATACTCCAGTGCTTAAGCAAGTACATGCAAAAAATATCAATTAATATATTTGTCATAGATGGTCCATCATGTTCCGAGTTTAGTTCGATCGAATATTCTAAATCCAAATACAATCGACAAGGCTGATTTTCTGGAATTATCTGAATTTAAATTTAAATTTATTGCATCGTTTCTATGTGTATCTTAAATACTTCCGAATGCCACGAAACGTTATCGATAACATACCTCGTAAGAGCATCTTCTTTCTGCCGGCAGATGCTCATAATACCACCAATATATTTCAGGATGAGCTACTACGAATTTACGATAACCATTACATCCCTGATAAACAAACGTACAAAGCATATTGTAATCGTTACTCTCTTTCGATGCTGTGTTAAGCGCATCTACTTGTTTGTCAAATTTCATCCAAAAGTCGGGCGGCCCTAAAATACTTGATGGCATTTTTCGATGCTCCTTCACCCACGTTTTAAATACTTTTCTCTCACAATTTGTTTCTTGTTTTTTCACCTTCGCGACCGTTTTGCAGTCGTAAAATTTCTGAAAATTGATTGCGCTCATGTTTAATTTTGAGCCAAACTTTTAAGAGTACACAACATTTAATCATAGACGCGTAAGCATTAATCGGTAGAGATGACGTGAGCTGCTACTTCTGAATTCATGAATGAAAGTAATTCGATCCCAATCGTTGCCAATCACGATGATTTTCCACAGTAATTTGTGGTTTCTTGTGATCGCTTCTGATCGGCGGAAAACTAACTGTTTTTTGCACGCATCACATAACCTGTATATTTTATATTAACGACGCTAAATGAATATTATGATCTTGAAATCGAAAGGGAGGATTAATATTTTACTCTTTGAGATATAAGATAAAGAAAAGAAAATTGAATTATTTTTAATATCAAATAAAGAAAATTTAGTTGTATGAAGGAAACATAACGTAATTTTGAATTAACATCATACGCAAGCTATATTGAAGTATTTTATTATAAATAATTTAATTAAGATCAAGAAATACTATCACAGTGAGCAATTTCACTCAAGATAAAAAAATTGATTGTGAATGAAGTTAGATCATGACCATGATCGTGATTTTGTGACCACTGCGAGAAACTGATAAATAACTGTTAGTGATTTTGTACGCCATCTCTATGCGCAAGCGACAAAGCAGTGTTTGGCGCCAAATTATATCCATAAATTAACCCATCCGTGTGAGACGAAACTATATACTATTTCTCGTAGCTTTTCGTATATTATCGAGGTAGACAAATAAATTAAGAAACGTTAGTAACGGAAATATTCTACAAACGCTTCAAATAACAAATAGCAATAAAATGCATAAATAAATATTTTGATATGTAAACTTTCTACAATTATCATCCCCTTTAGTACATCCATAGGAAAAAATCGCGGCGTTAGTTATATTCATAGAAATCATGTTGTAAATATTTGAAATACAAAGTGGCGTATAGTGTGCAGATTGTTTCAGTCACAGAATAGCGATACCTATCGGAGACTGAATTGTTTCAAAATAATTGTCAGCGTACTTACTAAGGTACTATCTCCTTTTTCTTAATATATTCATCATTCGTACGATCATTATTATAGAAGAAGAAGAAGGTTATGTACAAATGACAATAGTTTAAAAATTTAGAATCTTCGCAGGTAAATAGAAGTTCGTTTTACTTTCGTTTTGCAGTTTCTCGTGAAAAATAAGTTAAAGTCATTTGAAAAAGCAATAGTTCGAGTTAGTGTTTTATTTACATTGAAATATCAATGTTGCGGCTAATTAACTAAATACAAGGCTAATAAGTAAATGCATACTCGCTTATATCTCGAGAAAGGAAGTAGAAATGAAAAAAAGAAGGAAATGATAGTACAATTCATTAGTTACAAAATACCGTATTATTTTTCAATATAATCTCCGTTAACTTCGATACATTTTTCTTAACGCGTGACAAGTTTCTTTGTCCTGACAGTAAAGAATTCTGCCAGCCTATTTTTGATAAAGTATTTCACTGTTGCCTTGACTGCATCGTCTATCCTCAGACAAATATATTTCAAGGTGCTCTTCAATTCTGGAAAGAAATGGAAATCCGAAGTTGCCAGTTGTGGGCTATGAGACGGTTGCAGAACGACTTTAAATTTCGAACTCGCAAGAGCATCAGGTGTTGCGTGCGCGGTATACTGCCGAGCATTGTCGTGCTGCAACGATATCGTCTTGGTTCAATTCCCAAACCATCGTATACGTCTTCGCAAATATTTCATGGTTTTGATATCGTAGCACGCAGAGCCGGTAAACGGCGATGAATTTCCGTGGGTTTAACGTAAAAATTCGATCACCGCACGTTTCTCGAATCACGTTGACATCGCGTCCATTTTCAATGTCACTTGAAACAATACTGTTGGTGACTGCGTCAAGCAAACTTATCGACACTTGGCGTGTTTATAAAGGAGGGATGTAGGTATAAAATAAGTGGTCACGCAGTGCTGTAACTCTTTTCTCATTCTCGAGATACAGACGAGAGAGTGTGCATTAGTTATCATGCGACCCTCGTAGGTGTTATCAAGACAAGTGAATTGTTGTCCACACTATGATACGGAACAGAAAAGCCAGCTCGCAGAGAGATCGGCGGAGTAGAATTCAGATATTCACATTTGAGAGGAGATCCCGCGGTTCTTGTTAACAGATATCAGTGTCGAAAAGGAGAGAAGCATACGTCATGGTGGAGCTGTATACGCGAGAAACGAACGGCGTTAGATTATTATTAATCGAAACTGTCGAAGAAAATGCGAGAGGAGGTGAGCGAAGCTTTCGATAGCTATTATCAATCGACGCGATAGAAAATCAGCGATAACACGACACGAGCGTACGAGAGGTGTACTTGGGTGTTTGTGACTGGCTAATGCGGTTCAAGATCATCCAGAGTGTCAGTAGTACTCTTTTCGTTCTCGGCAGCTTGTTTCTTCTTTCGTATCCTCGGGCGGATCTCGCGTCGTGCCACAAGGGGGTTGAAACAGGGCGCGTGTTAGCGGCGTGAGCCGCGCCAAATCCACTTTCAGCGATCGCTACTACTTTGATCAATGAAGCTCGGATTCTAACTGGAAACTCGGATCGGAACGTATCGTTCGTAGGAATCTTATGGTAGGTACGGAGGGGTTAGCGCCGAAACATTCCAGCAGGAAGCATCCGAGAATAGTTGGAGAGAACTGGTAGGATAGATCGCGTCGCGGGTTCATTTCTATTAGGGTACTCCATCGAAATATAAAAATATCGAATCATCCAGCATTGATTCATTTCGATTGATCACAGCGCAACGACCGGAAGAAGAAATTAGAGTGCGAAACGAAGACTTACAAGGAAAAGGATGGATTCGAGCAGGAGAGGAATCGTTGGTCGTGATATTCGCGAAACCGTAGTAGCGAACAAGGGCTCATCGTCGTCGAAGCGTTCAGAGCGGTTCACCGATCTCGTCTGAAGGGAAAAAACGTAGGACGCGGCACATAGATGGATACCAACTGGATCGTTGCATTGACGATCGCCTGGCTAATTGGCTGGTGTCCGGTGAATGGAAAAGTGAACTGTCGCGAGGTACAACTTGCCCGCGACTGCGAAGCTCTTTGCAAGAAAAATCAAGACGGTGTGAGTTCCTGCGAATTGAGAGTAGCGGTTCTTCTGCCGGCGGATCCTAGGTTCGATATCGCGTTGCCCAAAGTCCTTCCGGTTCTCGGTAAGTTTCCTTTATTCTACAGAATCAGCGAATTGTTTCTTATGCGGCAGTAGTTACGGCATAAGAAAATATTATTGGAATTATCGTAAACGTATGGCAACAATCTAGAGAGCTTGTTCGTTGTCGGTTCCATTCACAGATTTGGCTGTCTACGAAGCCAGATCACGAGGACTTCTACCCTACTGGTTGAAATTAAAGTTTCTTCCGCAGGATGATCACTGCGATGCGATGTACGCTCAAAGTGGCGCGATCGATAGCTTCTTGAATTGCGTTCATCTGTTTCTCGGGCCTGCCTGCGATTATTGCGTAGGTAAGTAACGCAGCGATCTACCAGCAGTTTCATAAGCCCACGGGGTTTCGTACGTTCAAGGTTGATGTTTAATTTCAGCGTCTGTTGGCAGAGTGGTGAAATTCTTCGGCTCGCCTTTAATTACCAGCGGTGGATTCACCTACGATTTTACGGAAAAGAAGACCGAGTGCAAGGACGAGTACTTTATGACAACGCGAATCGGAAATGTGGCCTTCAGGGATCTCGCCAACTTCTTCGTAGCTTTAATGAATCGGTAAATAAAAGAAGAATTAGCGAACGATTTAATCAACGATGGAATCTGTTTGAAAGCGATCTGGGTTTAACTTCGATTCGACTAACTTGTAACGTTACGATGCCGCAGATACGAATGGCACAAGGTGCATCTGGTGTACGCGACCAGCGGACAGAGTCAGCTTACTGGCAAACATACTTGTCAGTTAATGATGAAGTCCATGGTAGAGTTTATCAAGAAACAGCCAAACTTTACGTTCGGCACGTTCGATGTCGAAACCACCGTTCCTGAATATTACGCAGAGGCGTTGCAATCCCACGTGGGCACGTCGTACAGTGGTAAGTTTTCCAGACATTTTCGATATTCGCTTCCCATCGTTGACGAGTCCCGCCAAAACTAACCGTCGCTTCTAACTATAAGTGCCAATGTACACGTTTTGACGTGCCTGGCGAATCCGCTGGTCGACGTTATAAACGTTTACGCGAATGATCGCCGAACTACCAATGCGAAAACCATTTCTGCCTGGATCTTCCCGCTGCGAGTAAACAATAAGTCGATTTTAGATGAAATCCTACGAGAAACAGATGCAACGAAAGGAGACGCGTATCGCGCGTTTCCGCGTATACGCGGTAGCCTAGATAAAAGCCTAATTTGACGCGCACTTTTTATCTCGACGCCTCGACTTTGAGCATATTTTTCGTTATCATGATCGCTCATCGGGGGTGTTACATCGATGTTGTTAAAAGGGGACGTCAACAGTCTCCGCATGGCAACGAGGTAATTTTACCGAAAACTGTTGAACCTATGCCAAGATGAATATGTACGCGATCATGCCTATACGATACGGTAAAACGCTTCAATCGCGTACCTTAACTTTCGTTTCGACAAGAAACGTTCTTCTTGTCTTCGAGAACGTCTTCTCAGAAGATCGACTTGTTTCGTCGCGTATTGCGTCCGCGATTGTTCGCAGTTGTTAGAACTTCTCCATGTTTGATGGAGGATCGAGGAAGGCAGGAGTGCGATTGCTGATCTAATTGCCCGTATCAATTAACCGAAGTCACTGTTATCGCATTGTTTCCTGCGCGTTATCACGACTCGTTATCACGGAGCTGAAGCGTTTCTATTATTGCTCTGTTACGGTGCGATATGCGATGGACGCGTCGCAAAGTCTATATTTAAACGTTTTCTTAACAAATAACGCAAAGGTGCACGCGATCGATATCCATCCAAAGTGTTACAAGGCTCCCTCGATCGATTGCTTTTACTCTCATCGATACTGTTTTTTTTTCACCATTTACCGGTTTACCAATTAAATCTGCAGAGATGTGCGAATTTGCTGTTTCGCGTTTGAATGACGCGGTATGAGTCAGCGAATCCTGTTATGTCCGTCGATAACAAGCGTACCTTTTGTCGATAATTGACACGTTGTTCTTGGTCCGTCGATAAGACCAGTTGTTTTCTTACTTTCATTCTCTTCTTTTCGTTTTCTTAATATTTATTAATTTAAATTTGTCGCTAACCTTAGTTAGATCGTTTAACGCGTGATCTACCTACTCTGTTCTAAGAAGTCGTTCACAGACGATTCTTCATGGATCGATTGCTTGAAATCAGACCGATTTCATCGATGGACTTGCAAATCGAGATTCTGAGAAAAGAAAGGCTTTGCAACGAATGCGCCACGTGATATACAGTGGCACAGTACGACATAAGAAGAAACGTTTTATGCATACATTCTGCCTGTTATACGAAACATTTGGAAATTTCATTAACGCTATAACGAGAGCAATCCGAAGATGCATTTAAAAACACAAAAGCTGTAAGACACTTACTGCAAACATACAGTTAGTAAAAAATTAATGCACAGCATGAATAATTGACTTTAACGTATATGTAATTAGCGCTAAAGATTGTCTCGCAAAATATGGCCCACCTGCGTGTGTAAATATTTTTATGATCTCTGCCAAGTGTATGGTTGCAATAGACATTTTACAATTTCCATATATACCTTCGCAGATTGGTTTTAAATTTTACCAATATAATGGCATTACACGATGACACCGATAAAACACCGTGTCTCGTTACGGTGCTGATGTTTCAAAATACCCCATACAGCATGCACAGTATATACGTACAAATTTTCTATCGTCGCTGTACCAAGTTTTAGAGCGAGACAAAGGAAGAAAAGGCTTTGTAACGACTGCTCCACGATACTTTGTATCATACAATAGTAATACCAATTTTGATTATCAATGTTCGATACCGCGAAAGAGGAGAGCGAGAGCACGCGGAAGCAAAGGGCAGGCGAGGGCGATTGACAGAACGTGGAGGATGTGCAAAGTTGAAACGCATGCGTTCCTACCGTTCTCCTACCTATCTTCGCGATCGGCGCAGCAAGGTGCACGTACGAACTTCTATCCTAGTGTTGGAGGGGAAAAGGACGGAAGGAGCGAACAGAGGAAGAGGAAAAGGAAGAGAACGATCGTCCGGCATCGGTGGTGGTCGCGATTCAGAGTAAAGCGGGAGGGCTTTGGAGATTGGCTTGTCAGTTTCGTTCGCGCGGTCCAAGCTTGCTCGTTTCGCCCGCGAAGCTTTCCTTTTTTTCGAAATAGCACGCGCTTTTCGTTGCGATTCTCTCGAGACGTTTGAAGAAGATCTCTCTCTCTCTCTCTCTCTCTCTCTGTCTCTTGAGACTTTTTTTAAAAAGAAAGAAAGAAAGAAAAAGAGGGAGAACAGTTCTTTTTTTCTTTTTTTAAGTTCTCGCTTCTGGTCAACGTCTCGCCATTCGTCCAATTCTTCGTAAATTTGAACTTTTTCAACCCCATGAGTTTTGTTGCAACTTGTCATTAACGTTCTACAGAGATTCAGAAACGTACAAAAGAGGTGGTATCGTGGATTATACGTACGCCGGTAGTCGTTAAGTTTCGCAGTGGTTAACGTTATAAAGACGCAGCATACACTTGTCGAATTACCAGAGAAATGAAAATTCGTAGACAGTCTTGCCCAGCTTATGGGTTAAAGTCTCACCCGTAGACTTTTCTATGATTCGAATGATCGAACGTGCACTCGCGGTGGCACGCTTGAATTTCGAAGACTCGGCTCGGCACTAATGCGCGCGCAATCGCCACGACATACAGAGTAGGGGTTGTATTCTGTGCGAAAGGGAACGCACTTCTGTTCGCGATGACACGTCGATCACCATCGATTCGGCGATCAACGATCTCCACACGCGATCGCGAAATTGGCGCCTGAAAATCATACCCTCGGTGGGACGTGGACACTTGTATATCTCTGAGCGAAAAGTAGGAAAGAAAGGGGATGAAAATGCACGGTCGATCGGCGCTGCGAAGAGACGGCGCGCGAATTCGCAAACAACGAGATTAAACGGACTGGGGCGTGTTGCGCGTCGCGCGGAGGGATGACGAAATTGAAAAAGTAGCGATCGAAACGAGATGCAAAGGCGCGGAAGCGTTGCATCGGTGAGGCTGACGCTGTTTTTGACAACGATATGTGCTATCGCGAGCGCAAATAACACGGCAATCATTCAGTCTGCCAAGTGTATCGAAACGCGACCACGGTTCGAAAAGGAGGTGAGACTGGCAGTGATAGCGCCGGCTGATCCTCGACACGAGCAGAGCATACCGAGGATTTTGCCAGCTGTTCTACTCGCGGTGAAAGCAGTTAGCTCTGCGAAGGGACTTCTACCAGGATGGAACATCACGGTCGATCATCGGGACTCGAAATGCTCCAGCATCCAGGGACCTTTGGCCGCATTCGACTTTTACATCAACCGGACCGCAGGTCGTTCGTTGTTATCTTTCCCTCATTTCACTGGCTCTGCTCGTTTTTACATCGTATCATCTTTGGCTAATCGAATCTTTCTTACTTTCCTCTGTCCAGTCTGTTCCCTTCCATTTGATGATCCATCTTCTTCTCATATTTGAATTTCGATCGACTTCTCCGAAGGAATTAGCGTTCCTTGTTTCGCTGAACGAACAGGCTAATTCATTTGTAACGAGTCGAATCGCGGGATCGCGAGTCATTCTTCGTTATCTTTCTTTCATTTCCGTAACTTTCTCGAGTTCTGCGTCATACTATTTCACCAACTCGATCTCTCTCTCTCTCTCTAGGTTTATTCGAATTCGAGCCGCATTTGCCAAACAAGTTGCTCCATCCAACAGATCCTCTTCTCCGCCCTCTCTTCTATTCGACGAATTCTAT
Organism: Bombus confusus; assembly: GCA_014737475.1. Classification (NCBI taxonomy): domain Eukaryota; kingdom Metazoa; phylum Arthropoda; class Insecta; order Hymenoptera; family Apidae; genus Bombus; species Bombus confusus. The sequence goes on along the minus strand of JACXIV010000023.1, from coordinate 1,638,892 downwards.
TCCATGCCGATATTTTTTCTACCCAAACTAAAGTTTGAATTGGATTTCTCAAAGAAATACCGGTCTTTGCTCCGCTCGACCGATTCGCTTATCGCTGATTCTAAAATTAGAATTGTTTACGCGCTCGGCCGTCACCACGTTTTCTCGTACAGTCACCGATCGTTTTATCGTGGAACGCGTTATCGGATGACAACGATCATCCGCTATTCTAGAATCACTCGATTCGAGTTGTCCCGGCGGAAATCGACTAGCGCGTCCGCTACCTCTTCCATTGGAACCATCGTTTGGCGTTAATCGTGGCACGACTCGTCGTCGACGTTTAGGGTCGTGGCGAACCGCAGAGCGGAAAGGGACCGAACATCGTCCTCCGTCGACGTCATATTACCGTACCTAATTATCAGCTACATTCGTGCATCTAACCATCTGTTACCGGCCATCGACCACCGACGTAACGACAACCGAGATTCATCCTCGGCCACTCAAACGAAAATCTCGCTTTTCTACCCTTTCTCGAGTCGTGTAATTCGCCAAAGAAAAATTATCTGCATAGATTGGATGCGTCATAATTTCACCGCTGTCGTGCAGTTTCCATCGAAACCTTTGTTGTTTGTGAAAATCAAGTAACTTCTTGCGTAATTTGATTTTAGGATCGCCAATAGTGCAATTAACATCACTTGACATTTAACTATTCCAGTTAGTAGATTGTACCATGTGTGGTCTACATATGGTGTCCCACGCGACTTGGCCGAGTTGTAACGCGAAAATGGCAGGAGGTGGGCAAAGATTTCATTGGGAAAAGTTAATTGGTTTCGAGCGATGCATCACTCGGTGCGTGTGTCTCCTCCGAAAGCGGAAGCGTTTCGAAGATTTTATGATTTTTAAAAGTGAAACTATACGTTCTTCCTTATACACAGACCAATGCATTTTTAACGCTAAACCTACCACCGCGGTCAAATTGACCGCTTTCAAATTTCTACAAAAAATTTAAACATATTTAAACGTTGTCATATCGCTTGCTAATCTATGGACTTTTCATAAAACATGCAAACAATATACTCTTCGGTATTTATTTCTAGTTTTTTTTTTTTCTAAGAAATATTTGTAGTCCGTGCTATCTACCACGGGCTGTCAATAGGTACACAAGAAGTGTCGGTAGGTTTAGTGTTAATGCTCTGCGAGAGAGAGGGATTTACGGTACTTGGATCGGAAAATGATTAGTGTAAAAGATATTTTGATCTTAATGTTTGAAGACCTATCGTATGAAAAACGAGGAAGGACAAATGTCTTTTAAACTGATACACCTTTTTTATATTTGTACTTCCATTTAAAGAAATATACGAGCTCGTAAAATTTTCGAAACGCTTCCACCTTCGGCGATAAAAACCTGCACCGCGTGATGTGCCACTCGAAACTGTTTAATTTTTCTTCGTGAATCTTCCCTCTGTCTCTTGCCAATTTAGCGCTGTAGCTCGGTCCAGTTGCTCGGCCAATCCAGCAGGACTGTATAGTCGAAAAGATAAATATGTTTCGATATAAATATAGAAACTTTGGCTGCCAGCTGATTGTAATATTGCACAAGTCGCGCAAGAGTTATTGGAAAATAAAATGGATGTTCGCGGATGTGAATATCGAGAGAGGATGGAAGCTCTTCAAAATGTTTGAAAAATATAAATTGACAGGGAAACGCAACAGAATTTCACGGGAGGAGTACGAAACTTTAACGTAGATAATCGCGTGGCCTCCGAAATACACGCATAGCCCGAAACGCCGCTGAAAGTAACACGGTGACTGGAATTTTTAAGCAGTCGAATAGTCGTTTCAGAACACAGCGCATCGTGGTCGTTAAATACCTTCTCAATTCCGTTTAATTACTTGTCTTCTGGTACAGCGATGCCTTCCTTCCCTCTCCCTCTGCAACTGTTACCGCAAATTTAACCGAATCATTGTCATTCTGTGCCTCGAATCGCGATAACTATAGAGGATGAGTCATTTTCTTTCAACGTTAGCTCATTTAATACGACGTCGGTCATCGGTGTCTGACAAGATACCTCCGTTTAGAACCCTATTTCGAAAGCACGTTCTTTCACGAGGGAAACTGCTTAAGCCGGGAATTCGGACAATTATGAAAATTATTTTCTAATTAATCGTTGCTCGCGACATTTCTTCGGCGAGAGATCGCGACGATCTCGTGAGAAATCATGGCGATCGTTCGTACGAAAAGTTCGTACGTGCTCAACGTATCTGGTTTCGTAATTTCTGAATTTCCCGCTTGAGAAATTTCCCTTGTCGGCGTGATATACAATCGGAATGGCTTTTTGCTTTAGCAGCTGAGAGTAGACGTACGAGTGGGCCGGTAAAAGTGCTTTGGAGTTTGAAGACAAATATACGACCGCGAGGGCTCGATCTAACGCGTTCATTGCGGCAAAAGATATTGAAACAAATCATTTTTACTTGGTTTTATTGGAAAAAATTAAATTAAATTGAAAAAAAATGTCGACGTCGTCAATTTAGCTTGACACCTAAGGGTGTCGAAGTAATACGGAAAATTAATCGGAATCGGTACTGAGGCAAACGTGTCGATGGTTTCTTTTCTTCCGTACGATATACAGTGCGGCGTTTGAACGAGAATTCGGGACCAAAATCGAAATTCGCTGATTACGTTCGCCACGTTCGTAAGTCAGATTCGCAGGTCACGTTCTCACGTCCACGTTACGGCATTTGGACGAGGACTCCAGACAAAGATAAAAAATGCATACAATGTGCAGTTTCCCTGAAACTTGTTACACGTGGACTTGTTTGTCTAACCACACACAGCGACGTTTACGCAATCTTTCCATTTTCTTCAGCGAAAAAACACGAAACAGAGTTCTTGCGCAACTTTGAAAATTTTATTGAAACGAGCGTGGTTAGATGCCCAGGCTTCCAGCGAGTCGTAATTATTAATGGATTTCACACACACACACAAAAAAAAAAAAGGAAAAAGAAAAAGAAGAAAAAGAACATCCAATATAGCAGTTTATAGCTAGACTAGATTATGTAGCAATATGATACAATATCTTCTTGGCGCGGAACCAGCGATCAAAATTGCAGGATGGTTTGAATCGTTTTGCAAAAATTGCTCTCGACAGAAGGAAATTTTTAAATCGGAAATTAGAATTGTACGTACTTAGCTTAAATTCGCAATATCGAAGGTGTAAGAAACACTATCTGACGAAAATTGACAAACGATCTTTACCAATCCTCTATCGATTCTTCGGTGAGTTATTACTCACATTTATATCTTTCATTTGGTATTCGTTTTTATCTTGTCCAGTCCATTCGGGTTTGAACGGGTTTCGGAATTTACGCTGTTTGTTTGCATTTATATCATTTGCCTGCAGACCGACGATATCATCGAATAATAACATCGAAATCGAACAATGATCGTTTTGATTTTTGTCCATTGCACAGCGCACTGTGCGTCCGATCGTACGTATCACGCAGCGATCGTATTGGGCTGTGTTTACGTGACGAGCAGCAGTAAAGCAGTCTGGATCGAACACGCGGAAATCATCAGCAGCGACCATTCTTATTGCTGCGTGTACACGTTTTAATACATGTATTCGAGTTCACATTCTCGAATATGCAGGCTGTGCCTGAATTTCCGTATCGGAGATAAAACGCGTTTCGTTGGCCGCATCGTATCGATCGAACGAGACGTTCAGAGAGAAAAACATGGTTTTACCACACAACGGTGACCGTGTTATGTCGTACCGCGTCGACGCGTAAATTCGCTCATTATTCGACACGGTGGGTACTTGCTAATACTTAGGATTGTTCGAGCATCGTACGTAGCTCGTATTTTTTCTCTTTCATCGCGTACGAACATTTTGCGATGCCATGCTAGAAACTACAGCGCGCGATGACTTTTTAAAACTTTTTTCATAAACCGAGTTGTCGATATTAAAAATGCGAATAGTCAGGCGAAACGCGTGTTTATCTTTCTTTACGGTGCAGCGTGAAAGAGATTTGGATAAATTGGCAAGGATAGCAGAGAGGAGAATATGTACATGAGATACTTATCTTGTTTTTTGTTTGTTGTAAATAAAAAATCGGAGGAACTGCTTTGGGGAATCTGCAAATTAAATTTATATCGAGACAATTGATAACTCGAAGCGTATTTACTATCTTTTTATCAAGTCGGAAGTTATACGTTTCAATTTTGTTTAAGGAATTAAACACATTATATACGTTAAACATTATATTATTATATTATTATTATTAAACATTATATACGTGCATTTTACGATCAAATTACAGTTTGCAATTAATTTGTAATTAGATTATTCTCGCTTGTTGTTTGAAACAATATCGATGGTCGCTTTGTCGATAGACGAAGAATCTTCTTCGTTTGACTTAACACTCCAGAAGATTAAACGATCCGAAGACGAAGAGGTTTTCAAACAATAAAGTAGCTTCCACAAGCTTCGACAATTACAAACACCAATTTCGCTGATGCAATTTAGTATTTTAAAAATCAACTTCATCGTGTTATGGTATTCTATTATAACAAAATAATAGCAAATATTCCTTTCGCAAACTTGTGATTGAATTACGTTCTGCCGGAGAGAAATATGTGTCTGGATACCTTTCGGCGGTAGCCGAAATTAAATTTACGACGCTTTTATCTCACCCACGAAACGATAATTCCTCTGTAAGTCGCTCGTTCCGAATTTTATAATTTTCCTTTCAGTGTAATTTTTGCACGTCGTGAAAGGGTCAATCGCGATGGAAGTTGCGTTGCATGCAAACCGTCTGCCGACCATCATTCCCTCGCCTGCCTACGAAATTCACGATCGTTTTGTGGCATTAATCTTCTACCGTTTACTTATGTAGGTACTGAACCGTCCTCTAACTATTTCTGCGTCCTCCCACTCTGCTCTTCGATCCTTTTATATGCATTCTACGATAACACGCTCTAGCGTCTCAGCTCGAATCGCAAACTGGACGAAATCTCTCGTAGAATTGCCGTTGATAAGAAATTCCTTCGTAAACTGCGAATGGTATTACAAGGCCGTAAAATCCACGAGATTACCGTTTCGCTTGGCTATACAGGGAAAGATAAAGATGGATATAAAAATAAATGTACGTACCTACATGTAGATACGTATAAATAAAAAGGGAAAGAGGAGGGAAGAAAAGGGAGGAGGAGTAGAAGCAAAAAGGTGGATGACGAAGTAGAGTGAAACTTGTTGATGAAATTATATCGCTGGATCAAGCGGTTCAGACACGTGAGAACGTTTGTAATTCTGGACGACGCGACGTTCAACTTCGATTGCGCCATACGAAATCCCGTATAATATATATATATATAGTATAATATATAGGGTCTTAAGAAAGGTGGGCGATAATTAGGAAGCACGAATGTAGATATGAAGACGATTAAGAAAGCGAGGCTTTCTACTTCTAAATTTATACAGAAATTCATTTCAGACTAGAAATACGCTGGTACTCGCGCAAATTTCCTCATTATGTTGTCCGGAAAGTTTCTTTCGTTTTATAAGGAAATAACGGATGCACGACATTTTTTGTTTCATATTATTTTATCGAATTACGTATGATCGTAATAATAGAAACGGAACAAAATGGATCATACGTGATTCAGTAAATAATACAAAACGAAAAATATCGCGTGTCTATTGTTTCCTTATAAAATAAAAGAAACTTTCCGCACAACCTAATATATATAGCATAATATATAGGGTCTTAAGAAAGGTGGGCGATAATTAGGAAGCACGAATGTAGATATGAAGACGATTAAGAAAGCGAGGCTTTCTACTTCTAAATTTATACAGCAATTCATTTCAGACTAGAAATACGCTGGTACTTCCGTAGTCTGAATTTTCTCAGAGGGGAAGCAAACGACGACAGAATTTTCGCTCTTACGTTTAATTCCGCTCGTTCGTCAAGTGCAAGTGAAAGAGAAACGAAGGTTGATTTGATTTGAGCGTTATGTAATTATAACACTGCCACGTCTAATACCGAGGTTTCTCTGGTCCTGAGCTGATGCCAGCAGAAACAGATTCCCCATGTTTATCTTTGAGAAACCTAACTGCAACGTCTTTCTGTTCGATACGACTCACGTTCGAAAGCCTTTAACGGTGCTAGACGCGGCAGCGTTGAGCGGAACGCTACAAAGTGTAACGAAAGGCACGCGATAGGGTACGATCGCCTGTTTATTTTGTAACACCCTGTAAACGTGTGCGAACCGATCAGTCGAAATTTCAATTACGATTAAGAGGAGCTGATCGCGAGGAAGATAGGCTGGGTTTTGAACTCGTGCACGTTTGTGAACACAGATGCCTTCCTTGGTCCAGTTTGCGACTACGCGATCGCGCCAGTGGCGCGATACGCGGGCGTATGGCGTATTCCTGTCTTAACGGCGGGTGCTCAGGCCGAGGCATTCCGTCACAAGGGCGAACACTATCCAACGTTGACCAGAATGATGGGTTCCCATCGACTGGTAGGCGAGGCGCTCAAACATATCTTGAAGCGATTCGAATGGAAGATCGTCGGACTTCTTTATCACAATCACGAGATGGCGAGCAGCCGCGGCAACTCCGAGTGTCACTTCACTCTGGGCGCGATTTTCACGGCCCTCAATCAGACACCGGTTCACAAAAACTTCAACCAGGAGTCGAGTACCGTCGAAGATTATCGAAACTTGCTCACCTTCCTCGCAAAGTCTGTCAGGAGTAAGTTGAAACCTATGCCTAAGGCCTCTCGTTCACACTGCTTCGAGTAACGTCGATCGCCTTTATTCGTCTGACCGTCGTTTTGCCTCAAACGTTTTTCCAAATTTCTACTTTTCTGTCGCAGCAGATTTACACGATTTACACGCGTAAGGCAGGATAAACTATTTTGAAGTTTGGAAGAAAAATGTCTGAAGACATAGAAACAGAGGGATACGAAGATAGAGTACGCGGGCTCATACGTTACCGTGTAAGAGGCTGAGATATGGGAATATGAAGAGAACGCTGCATCGAGGCTCCTTTTGCCCGCGTCTAATCAGCCATTCACCGACTGACGTGGTTCGTTGATCGCTGTTACACTTACGTATTTGCTAAGCTGCGTGCGTTATTAGACGAGGACACAGGGTATCTTAGTGCAGCGTTCTCTTTCTGTTCCTATACGCATCGTTTCTTCAACTTCATCTTTCTTCGCTCGCGCACTCTACCTTTATATCTTGGCGTACAAGAACGTGAGAAGTTAAAAAAACAAGAGACGAGCACGCGAGTCTCCCTATTCGTCGAGGAGAATACCTATCTTTGATATTGACATTGTAAATGATGGCGTGCGGAATCCTATAGGGCTAAAATTTTGAATGGATCTTATTTCGATCTTATTTCGCGGAGTACGATGGTTGGAATTGGTAGAGCGTCTCGTCACGTAAATGGGATAGCGAAGACGATAGAAAAGTAAAAAGGTTTTTCTTTGTTTCAGTCGTAGTAATGTGCGCCAATTCGACAACCATCAGGGAAATTCTTTTAGCTGCCGAGCAACTCGGAATGGTCGATTCCGGAGAATACGTGTTCTTCTCCATAGAACTTTCGTCCAGGTAAGCTGGAAGAAACAGGGGAAAGTAGAATAAAATCGAACGGGCGGATAAAAAGGAACATCACAGTCTTTTTATATCTCTACGATACTATTCAAAAGAATCCGAACTTTGGTGTCGGAATCGAGATCGACCGACAGGGGAAGGGTCACGAACGCACCGACCTTACCCTTAACCTTTCACCCTGAGGGTTTGGGCGAAGCTTTGGGTAAAGGTCTGAGCGAGGATTTGTTTTAAGGGATCGAATTTTGCAGGGTGATTTCACCTCTTAATACGTTCGAGACCGGCTTCGTTTTGAACAAACTCTGCCGAATAATCAAAAGTCTTTTTGCACTTGTAATAAAAAATAAGGGAAAGTAATCGATGGAGGAATAAAAAAAATACGGTTTGGAGGATTTTTATTTTATACGTTATGACATACACGGTGTGTCATCGAGTATCTGCAATAATCTTGATATCGGATCACCGCGTGACGTAAAGTGTATGTGATGGGAATAAAATAGCGTTTTAACTAAAATTTCAAACAGATAAACGCGCAAAAGGCAATGATATTTGTTTCAGCAGAGAAAAATTGTACAACATGTATATAATAGATATAAACATTATTTATACTTACATAAACCAGAACAAACAGGCGTAGGAGATATAAAATTTCTACTGAAACATGAAGATACATTTATACATGTAGCTGAACGAAACAAATTTTTTTGAGTAACATAAATCATTCCTGAAACACTCTACCAAGCATAAACCTGGATTATCCCTACAGCCACTGCAAAAATAATTAGCACTTTTCCGCCTCCCTTTCGCGAAACATTTCCTACGCCTCTTTTTTTTCCACTGAAAATACCGATGACATGTGTGTTGTGGCCGATCGTTGCTGCGATCCCACGCCATCGGTTTCGAATTATTTATCGTTAAACTCGATCTACCGCAGTTAAGAATAATATATATATATATATTATTTTGCAAAGTTTCACCCAAATCGGGGCCAAACCGTTGGCAATCTTTCTTCGAAACGATGTTTCGAGAGTCAAGAACGATTTAAATAAAAATTCGAAAATGTGAATAAATCGAAAAATAAATCGAAAGAAGAAACACCGTTGAGCATTGTTCGATCGTTTCAGCGACAACAACTCGCAAGAACCATGGAGGGTAGAGACCGACACGGAAGAAAGGAACGAGAAGGCCCGCAAGGCTTATCAGTCGCTATTAACAGTCACCGCCCGAACTCCTGATAACGCGGAATATTTGAACTTTTCGAGGGAAGTGAAAACTCTGGCGCAAACCAAGTACAACTTCACGTTTGGAAATAATTCGGTCTCGACGTTCGTAACGGCGTTCTACGATGCAGTCCTCCTTTACGCTCTTGCACTTAAGGAGAGCTTGCCGGAACATCCAGACGGAGTGAATTTGGATGGCGGTAATCTTACCCGAAGAATGTGGGGCAGAAGCTTCAGAGGTGCGGCCGCGGTTTTCTCTTACATTATCTTTCCGCTTCGCACGCTTCCGTCTTATCCAGGTTTCTCACTCGCCAAGGACTGAAATTAATGCGTTAATGCGTTAACACTAAACCTACCACAGCGGTCGAATTGACCGCTTTCAAATTTCTACACAAATTTTACCATATTTAAACGTTATCATATCGCTTCCTAATTTATGACTTTTCATAAAATACGCATAGAATATATTCTTCGGTATCTATTTCTAGTTTGCTTTTCTAAGAAAAATTTGTAGTCTGTCCTGCCTATCGCGAGCGGTCAATAAGTATACAAGAAGTGTCGGTAGGTTTAGTGTTAATGCGTCAATGCAACATTTTATTTGTAATTTCTTCCTTCTCGACTTAGATCATTGAATTTTATTGACGAATTTTCTTTCAACGCTTAACGTGATTTCCCTTACTAACCCTTTATCAAATATAAATATAAAATTATAGCGTCTTGATTCTAATATCATAGAAACAAAGTTCACACGGGCTGAAATTTTGAAAACTCTACGTTCTCTATAACAGAACGAAGCTTCGTATAAGGTGGTTTTCTTACGTTCGTTTGTAAATTATGCTCCTATAGTTGGCCCGAAAAACAGCTTTGTTTTTTACATTTCCCTAATAATGCTACGTTTACGCAACTTTCACGCATTGTTACTTGACCCTTATTGGGTTAACTGTTAACTGTAACAACGATCATCGAGTCACACGATGGACGCGGATCGCTCGGTTACAGGTATAACCGGGGATGTGAATATCGACGAGAACGGCGATCGAATAGCGGACTATTCTCTTCTCAACATGAACCCGGAGACGTCCAAGTTCGAGGTAAAATATTCGGCCATGTAAGTCGCGCGCGCTTATTCGAAAACGCGGTCATCGTGAATATTGTGTGTCGCAGATCGTGGCCAATTACTACGGTGCCAATAAGACGTTGCAGTACATACCTGGGAAGAGGATTCACTGGTCGGGTGGCCGATCGGAACCACCACCGGATACACCTACTTGCGGCTTCGATGGCTCCCTGTGCCCTGACAAATGTAAGTCATTTGCATCTCGATTCGTAACTTCGCGTTACTATGTTAACAGTTTGAGTGCCAGGGGTCCTTGAAAAAACAGGGTCGAAAAATCCCGAACAGCGCGATAGCGCTTGTCTTAGTCGATTGCGAAGAGAAACAAGCGGCGCAATAGCGCTCGTCATATTTTTTACTTTATGAGATACACATCTATATTATTATATATGCGTACTATTAGTTTATAAATATTTCAAGTTTCGTTCGATAAAAATTAGTCAGAAGATAACAATGAAATACAAAATACCGTCAGTCGTTCGTAGCGTTCAAATGTACTGGGACTTTCCGACATAAAATTTAAACAGCGCGCTGCTTGGGACTCAAACGGTTAAAGAGATACATCGCTCTGATTTTGTCAAAGTTTTAGATGCGTAGAATATTCTACCAGCTTATTAACATTCAAACTTCCGATGGAGCTACAGGGATCCATTATTCAAATCTATTAAAGGAGAATTTTATCTCAAATCTTGTGCCGTTTTCTTGTTGCGACTATATTTTCCGACCTGACCAGTTTGGCCAGGAAACGATGATAAAATTCTACAAATTTCGAGGAGACATTCTACACAATCTATTCTACGACTTAATACGGGGATCTTTCTGTCTTAATAACTTGATTTTTTGGAAACCTTTAAGACCGATTACGCGTTTGGTAAAAGATTTCTCCTCTTCGATCTGCTGCCATTTCTGTAATCAGCGAAATTTAAAAAAAAAAAACTCTAAGCTACGTTTTAGATGACAGATTCCACTCAGCGAATCAAGAGGAATTTCTTTGTTTTAAATTCTCCAGTCCTCGCCAGGAGTGGCTAGCTACCGATGTTTATCTTTTTGTAACGTACTTTCCTCGCCTTAATTTTTTGTTTTTCTTCGAATCAGAGAGTAAATTCAAAAGTGATTTAAAATTCATAAGTATCGTTAAAAAAAATCCGAACTTCTCGTTCTGTAATTTCTTCCAAAAGAAAGTCGGAAATTTATTTTTAGACACCTCAGGATAGATATATCTCTTGAAGTAAAATTTCCTGTAAGCGTCAGACGTACGTGTACGAACAACGCTTTCGTGTAAACGTCCAGATCTTTATTACAATGCTAAACGTATATGTGCACGTGTACTTTACATCTGAAGATGTTTCGAAGGAAATAATATCGTCCGAGCTTTTAATATTATTCATGGACATTCTGACGTTAATGGGAAATTTTACCTCTACGCGGTTCTCGTGCTTCGTCTTTTCGATTGCTTCTCTTCTTTCTCTGCAGCTCTACCAGGACACGCTATTCTCTCGATGGTGTTGAGCTCTATCGTCGTCGTTCTCGCCGTTGCTTCGGCCTTCATTTACAGGTAAGCGCATCATGATCAATCGATCGCTTTTCTATCTCCGATCAAGAAGCGGGACTCGCCCTCGTTCTCCTATCCTACTAATCCTATTAATTTCAAGATCCCTTGAGAAATCGAGAATTAGCAAGCGGCTTAGAACGCCTTTAAACTCTCACATACTAAAAAGGGTGTTAACTGGATCAACTCGCGAGCTGAAATGCCAACGAGTTTCCGTATAGCTCTCTACAAATCGACTGTCCGAATCGTTTCTCAGCAACGACGTAGTGGAAAACGTGTCTCTCTATTTCTTTCTTCTTGCAGGCATTTTAAGCTCGAAGCGGAAATTGCCTCCATGACGTGGAAGGTGCAGTGGCACGACATTATCTTCGTACCGAATGCAAAAACGCGAGGATCCATGTATTCGTTGATTGCGAACAAGATACGCGGTAGTCAACTGGTGAATATGAAATATTTTATTTTTGCATTGTATTTGTATTATGACGAAAGAGCGCGCAGTTCTTATCTACTGTTGTTCATAAGTACTTAGGCAAGTACTTTCCAAGTTATTCCAAATATTCCAAAATATATGGGAGATACTTATAGAATCGACTACACGTCGAAATGATTAAAAAGAGAGTGGATGTATACAAATGTTGTTTGCATAGTTTTATAGTATAAACAATTTTGTTTTATGCTGAAAATGTATTGCTATTTATCGGTCAGCTGGCATCTCATTCACACTGTATGCTTCTCGCTTTAATGCAACAATCAAGATCGTTATCTATATGCTTTGACATTACTGGTTTATTGTGAAAGTGGTGTAAATACAGCTTCCTTTGTTTTGAAATATTGAAGTGTTTGCGTCTCCAGTGATTGGACAATTCTGATGAGATCTCAGGTTGTCCGTGTTTCTATCTGTTCAAGTAGGTGTAAATTTATTGAGCAAATAGCTTTTTTGGAGGATCAACTAGACCAATATCTCTTTACAGAGATATATTCATTCAGTGGTGTCAGGATTCAGTGATGTTGGACTCGCATCATCACTTTCAAAATTATTGAACCGTACGATTCATTAAATTTCAATTATTTAGAATTTATGTTTTATGCTTCAATTCGCTTTTGTTTATAAATGTCTGTACGATAAGTTTTCACTTCGATACAATCCGATATAAATGGAATTAATTTAATAACAATTTAAATATAATTACATTTATTTATAACGATCTAATTCAATAATAACGATGGTTCAATAAATGTAATAACAATTTACGAGTATTTTGCTGAATCGTATTTAAACAACTTGTTCACATCCATATTTGCGATAATACGTCAGATACAGAAGTTAAGATTACATTCGCTACACCATTTGTTTTTGATTATTATTACTGCCTCTACTGTTTAGTCTTTGAACAGGCTACATTTTACAGGAAATGGATTTACGCCACTGTCAAAATAAATAATTATGCAATTCCGCGTATTAACGAAATTTCGATTGACCGAAACGCACGAATATTCTAAGGTTTAAATAATAAATTGTTCGTAAGTAAAAGGTTCACATTAAAGCACACGTAAATTTCGCGTTCTCTCAATTTTTTCAAAAATCAGCTCGCACTATTTTCAAAACAAACGGTCCATTTATTTCAATTCGTGGATCTTAGAGTTTACACGATTGAGACACGACTTTTATCGGAAATTGAAGATCTGGAAAAAAAAATACTTTATGCTTCCTTCCGCGCGTAATACGGAAAGGATGCAGCACTCTGACGAGAAAATTCTTTTTATTTTTACACGATCTTGGGACGCAAATAGGATTTTCCTTCGTGTCAGAGATATTTTAAAAATATTCGCGGGATGCATCTGTACGAGAGCCAACTGGAAACGAATCGAGTCAAAGCGAATATCTTTCTTTTTCATTACAGACTATATACTCGGACGAAAACGTCAGTTTACCAGGTGGAGTAGATAGAAACGTCTACGTCCCAACGGGAATTTACAAGGTTCGACCTTACTGACGGTAAAGCGACGCGTCTCCTAGATACTTTATGCGTCACCTTATCTGCATATACGTATACACAGCCTTTTATTTTTCATTTTTCTTATTTTCTTTCTTCCTCCTCCTCTCTTTCTCTTCCTCTCTCGTTTCTCCATTCCTTCCTCATCTCAGTTCTCTTACAAACTTCTCGCTTAAAATTATTAACACGTCCGCTATCACAGCGTCCTCGCATTATACTCTCGTATAACGCAGAATGCAATTTAAATAGCAGCGCCTAAACATATCTGTTGTTTATGGTCTTACGAAATATATTATGTCTTTCGTATTATAAGGAAATTATTATGTATTCTTTCGTATTCTTTCGTTTTATAAGGAAATAATGGATGCACAACGTTCGTCGTTTTATATTATTTTATCGAATCACGTATGATCGGCGAAAGACGTGTCTGTAAAAGAAAGACACTTTTCGGACAACCTAATATCTTTGGGACAAGATTGCATCGTTTAAAGGGACACGTGTAACAAATTCCTTTTCACGCTGATTATTTCATAAGATGACAAGATTATTGATACTTTTTAATATTGAACTATATATTTTTCTGTATACCAATCGAGGTGTTTTTTTTTCTTATTCTCTATACGAAGGTATGAAAGTATTTGTGCCTGAAAATGCTTAGTTTTAAAGGCTCTGAAACTTAGAACTAAGTCCAAGTAATGAATAAAGCAGCATGAAAATTAAGAAACACACGGACAGGTATTTATCTATACTTTCTTTTCTGTCACCTTTAGACGTTATGCTGTTAGCGAACGTGTTAATCGCAGGATTATAAATGAAAATGCGCGTAAAAATGAATTATCTTTGAAGATAATACATATGTGTAATACGATTCGTCGCAGAACTCTAAGGTGGCCATAAAATTGATACCGAGGACTAAGGTGGAAATCTCGCGGCCTTTATTGCTCGAATTGAAAAGGGTAAGTACTCGTTTCCACTGGGAAATTTCTCCAACTTGCAACGAGATACGCGTGGATTGAAAAAACGAACGAGAAGTTTGTTGAAAATCGATTGATCTCGTTGCAGCTACGAGTATTGGAACTTTCCCTGTCGTTTCGTTTTTCAATCACGACATGTGACATAGTTTCGTAGGGCAGACGATAACGCTTCTGTTCTGTTCGCACAGATGAAGGACCTCCAGCACGATCATCTAGTACGGTTTTATGGCGCTTGCGTCGAGCCTCCGCATTGTTGCCTTTTGACCGAATATTGTCCAAAAGGATCGCTTCAGGTTCGTCTTCGATTTATATTATTCGTGTTAGATTTATACATCTCACGAATATGTGTACATATATCGTGCTTTTCATTCAGTAGCCTTCAAACATTCTATTTGTCCTATTATCTGTCCTGTTGTATCGTTTAAAAATAAAATTTGCGCAATGATGTATCGTTGTTAATTCGGAAACATAGAAACGTGGGAGGTTCTATTGAATGATTAAAAATCCAATAATACAAGTAGCAAAATTGACTGGAGCAACGATCGAAAGATACGACGGCGTATATACGATAAAATATATACATTTGAAGTTTGTTATACAGTTAAATTTTCATTGGATACTTTGTGTAGAACATGTAGAGCTGTTTGCAGTTTACGGTGCCGAACAAGCTTAATAATTTCTTAATAGCCTGTCAGATATTCTGTAAGTCTGCTAATACTCGTAAACGGCGGTTCGCAGGGACGTAATAAAGCGGGGCGAAGATTATTCGATAAAAGAAGTTCGCCGTTAATACACGTAGCTATCTGATAGCGGGCATTTTCCGTGCAATTGGTAGGAGACAGACGCGATTAACTTTAGTGGAGCCCGGTAGAAGCTCTCGTCCATAGCATGCATTCGTTATCGAGTTCGATTAAAAATTTAATCAAAGTCCCGAGATTAAAGTTTACTTCTTCCCCTAAACCATCCGACTCGACCCGACGAATAAATTCCGCTCTGACTTTCAACGCGTGTTGGCCGATCTTTCGCGACAGGACATATTGGAAAACGATCAGATCAAACTGGACCGCGTGTTTCGAGGATCTCTCATCCACGATATCGTTCGAGGAATGGCGTATCTTCACGCGTCCGAGCTGAAGAGTCACGGCAACCTCAAGTCCTCCAACTGCGTGGTCGACTCGCGGTTCGTCCTTAAAATTGCGGACTTTGGATTGCACGAGCTGAGAAGGGCGAATTGCGGCGAAGAAGTTGACAGGAACAGTTACGCTTATTGGAGAGGTGAGTGTTCCGAGATCGTATCTATATGGATTGCGGATTTTTATGCAATCGCGTATTTTTACGAAGAGAACGAGAGAGACGGAACCTACGTGGTAGCAGTAGCAATTTTTTCGTCTGTTAAAAATTACAACGAGTACTCCACTTTCGGATATTTCGTACGTTGTTGTACGTTATATTCTGTGGGTTTTTGCATCTTCAAATTTATCGTAGATGCATAAAAATCCGCAGTCTGACCGTATGATACGCTAGGGTTTGTCAATGCGTGCGTGAACCAACTGGAAGAAAAAGCGTGTTTCTTAATGTCTCGATGCTTCTTTCTCGTCCCATCGAAAGTTTGGCCACGTATCACTGAAACAGCTTACGTACGTGTGCATTTGCAGCGTATGTGTATGTGTGTGTGTCAGTGTCACGAGGTCGCACGATCGTAAAATAACGTTGTTTGTACAGGGCAGCTGTGGACGGCTCCGGAATTATTGCGAATAGAAAGGCGACCACCGGAGGGTACTCAGAAGGGCGACGTGTACAGCTTCGCCATAATCGTTCACGAGATCGTGGTACGCCGTGGACCGTTTTACTTGGGCGACGACCGTGATATCTCCCCGAAGGGTAAGTATTTCGTCCTCGCAAACGACACACGCGCTTATACTACAACTGTCCGTTAGCTGCAATCGTATCACACGTTCCACAAGTCGAAAGATAGAGAAATCGAGCGGCTGATAATAAGAACGACTCGTGTCAAGTTTCTTAACTTTATGCGTACGTGTTATTTGTTTACGTTACACGGGTAACGTATTAGCCAGAAGGTAGATTTATGACGTGAAATCGATATTACGAAAAATGTTCTATATGTTGACGTACTGTCGAATAAAAATTAACCGATACTATGAAAATCTCCGTCCACCGCCTGATGATTTAATTAGATATTCGCAAGCTTACCAAAGTACTATATGCGTTATATAAAACATTTTGTATAGCACACGACGTGATATAATTATCGAGAGATTATTGCAAACATATATTTCGCGAGACTATACAGAAAATTACTATGCGTTCAATTATCTAATATTATCGATAAGACTCGAGATATTTAATGAACACGCGTATGGCGTTAATTATACGTTTAAGGAAACTGTTCGTATTGTATACTGATCATTTATTAAGTGTCGTAATTTGTATATGTGTTACGAGTCCATCTTATATGTCTATTCATAATGCCCGGTCGTTGTGAATAATAACTAAAACAGCCGCTAGCCCGATAAATGTTGATTAATTTACTAGATTGACCAGACGTTTGGAGAAAGCTACGATTCTCTCGGGACACTTGGCTACGAAGAAGAAAACTCCGCTTTTCGTGAATCATTTCCAAGTATATCGAGAACAGCAAGTTCCTACTGTACGGATCTTATCAATAGAATAACATGTTTCCAACGTATCAAGAAAGTTTAACGACAGCGAAGTAAAGCGAATAATTAGCCCAAATCGAAGCTTAAATACGCTACAGTTCTTTCGCGATATAAATACAAATACACTGCCGGCAATTAGATAACGTAGTAAACGTTGCGTTTAAAAAGGCTCAGACATATCGGAACAGACTCAAAGGTACTCTGTTTTTGCTGAAACAAGTATTCTCTCGTTCTGCTGCAGACAGATAAGCATAAACGAACGTTATTTTCGTAATAACGAGCCCTTGGATCGTTATTACGAATCACAACCGACGCCAGTGACCGATCAACCGGTAAGGGAGTTTGCGATTGCCGCGGCCGGTAGGGAATAAGAGTAATTCGTATCGACTGCGATGCGTCGCGACGTCGTGCGTCGGTTGCACGTCGTTGGTACACAAGGAACGACGAAAACGACGGCAGAGCTCGCAGGAGAAGGGGAAATCCGCGGTCCGGGTTACGGCGCGGCGTGCGCCGGATCGATCGGTAACGAAGTTTACGAGGTTTCGTAAGCTCGGTTTCGACGCGAGCGGCAGGATCGATGAAAGGATGGAACGTGCCACAAGTAGGCTGGGAACGTTTCGAGACCCGGGTTGAAAGCTCAGTCGAAGCTTTCACGCGTCCTGGAACGTACACGGCTCTTGCACGCGCGCTTCCTCGTCGTTTTTCTATTCCTCCCCCTTCTCTCATTCGTTGTTCGCGTTCTCTCTTTCTCTCCTCCCGATCTTCGTTTCTCGTCTCGTGCGTGCACTCGCGACGAGACGTAACATACGACACCAGCGGAAGATCGCGAGCGACGACACGTGAAATCGACACGAGAATACCACTACGAATAGGATCGAGGGGCCTTCGGTACGCGAAACGCGGCTAGCACTCGGTTTCGCCGGTCCCACCACCGTTAGTTAACCGTCTCTCACCGACAACCCTTCAGGGAGAAACGTGTGTGCGCGCGTGCCTTCCTGCGTGCTGCGTGTCCCGACAGTTTGCGTGTCTGTGCTGTGTGGCTGCGTGCCTACATGCCTGCATGCCTGCATGCCTGCGTCTAACTCGGTACGTGCTTGTGTTTACCAATCGTTTGACCGTCCCATTTACGCGGCCCGATTTTCCTTTTTGCTCGATATTCAAACCCTTTACCCCTCTAACTAACCCCACTTGCCTCCTTCCATCACCTTCCCACTTCAACCCTCTCCCATCCGCAACCCTTTCCCCTCTTCCTCGCTCTCTATATTCCTTCTAAATCTCGTCGTTCATCTCTCTCCGTTTTACACCGTTTTCTTTCTTCCTTCCCTCCAAGCCAATTGCCCTGATTTCGCATCCGAGATGCGGCAATTAATTGATTATTTCGTACGGGACGAGACAACGATGAAAGCGCGCCGATGGCTCGCGAAATTGCTCGTTTCCATTTACAAAGAGTGGAATTACGATCGAACGAGTATCGGTTCGCTAGTACCGGTATATACCTTTATACCTATATATATATATATATACCTACGTGCCTTTTGTTCGATCAGAGTCGCGATTACGTGGACGGGACTACGATCTTCGCATTCGTCGGACTTCTTCCGAACGAGAGATAACGTCGTGGAAAAGTCAATGTAAACAGTGCGTTGCATAAGCGGAGAACAGCTTACTGCTTGTTCTACTAGCTTCTCGACTACTAGCTACTGTTACTAGCGTAAACACGAAATTTCGTAGCGCCGAGGTTTCTTCGCCTGGACATGGCGGAGGGTTCGATTTTTTGGAAACGTAACTGTCGGATGTTTTGAGGGGAATAAAAGATAATACGATCTGTCGAACGAAAAAGCATTAGCCACGAAACAGAAAGAACGTAACTCGAACGTACGGTTCGCGCGGTGACTGTAAAAAGCTAACTGGGTGGGAAGTAAAATTAAATTTAGATTGAAAGTTTAATTTTTCGAGAAAGTAGCAAGCGATCGGATGTCTGGAAGGCAAGCAAAAATGTAACGTCGTAAAACAAATAAACAGTTCTTCTTGTAGATCGGATAGAAAGTAATTATTTTCGCATTTCGTCCGTGAAGCAAACTGGGTAAAAAGTAATTAAATTACATCGAGGTTGAAATTCAATTTTTTAACGGCGTAATACGTCGCGAGGAAAATGGAAAATCCAATCCGTCAAATAGAGGAGCAGCTCGTAAATCGAAAGGAACCCAACTTTGACGCACGGTTTCCGTCGTAACTGTAAAGTTAACTGAGTAGCGGATAATTGGATTGAGATTGAAATTTGAGAAACGGGACAATTTCTTCCTTCCTTCTGTAGCTGATAAAAATCACCGTGTCTTCGCTGACTCTTCGTCGCCACGAGAATTTCGTATACCGATGCGATGTCGAACGTAAACAATTTGCTCGTAATTGAAGAACCACTCTTTGTGATGACGAGAAATACCCATACGATGATCGGAATCATTTAGAATCAATTCAAGTGACTCAATCGCTTTTTTGTCGCGACGAAAATTCCTGAACGTAGATCGATGCGACGTTCAAAATTCCGTGACGAATCTGGCGCGTCGATGTAACATCGGAAAGAACGAGAATTCGCTCGCAATTCGAAATAAATTTCATCGCGAGAACCCGTGACGACAATCTACGAATTCGAAATGATCACGTTCGCGTTCATGCTCTACGTTTCGCGCGAAACTAGCTTCGAGCGAGCAAAATTCCTATTTGGTGGCGCGAAGATGCGTGTGTAATCGCGTGAATGAAATGCGAAAGCGAGCGTGAAGAGCGACAGCGTGAGCGAGATAGGGGAGTGAAAGAGAAAAATGGTGAATTCGAATGGGTCATTGATAGAGAAACGTAGCGATCGGGATAGATCAGAAAAGGAGAAGAAATGGCGGATAGAAGCAATACGTCGAGCACGAGTAGTTTAACGTTACTGGCGATGCCGGGCGCCAGTCCCGACGGTGGGGCCAGTCCTCGAAGGGCCGTCAGTCCCTTGCTCGAAGTCCGTAGGCCTCACTGCACCCTCAACTGCGAAACTTGCAACGCCTTCTTGGAGGATTTGTACAGGCACAGTAGGTTCAATATTTACCATTCGCCTTTCGCCTCTCGTCTTTCGCTGAGATTTGTCGACTCTTTTCATCTCCCTTGATGATTCGATTCGACATGCTTCGCTACTCGAACCTTTCCCACTGTTTCACGCGCTATTTGCACCTGCTCTTTTGCCTCCTTGGCAAGATACATATACATATATATATACATATATACGAAGTCATTCGGTTGTAGCAACGCGAGCCGTGGTGAGAGTCGTTCGACCAAGAAAGACTCGTTTCACTGAAACGAACAGCTAAGTAGTAAGAGGAGCGATCGAACCGGCACGACGGTATAATACGCTGCGTGTCATAACTACAACCAGGCAAAAGTTCCGACTTTTGTATGGTGTGTATCTGTAATGGCTGACGAAGAAATATTTGAACGCTCGTTATAGAGAAAATTTTCATGTACGTATTGTGTGCGTTATATGAAACATTTGGGGATCGTACAAGGAAGGACACGATTTTTTCTTTCTCATACGCGAACAATTTTATAGTCCAATATCTTATGGATCGATCATACATCACCGAAACGGTCTTTTTATCAAACTTCGTTATGGGGTGACAAGTGTTTACGTCAAAGATGTGATTTCTCTACTCTTTTAAAGGATTTTCGTTCCTAAAGTATCGACTGTCGCGTTTATTTCATTCGTAAGAGGTCTGACTAACCGGATTCTGTCGCATCGTATCACGTACCTTATATGGGAGTAGGAATTGAAAATTTTAGGCTGGTTTTATGGTTACAGCAGCGTACGTATTATTCATCGACTGTCTCATATAAAACCATTCTAAAATTTTCCATTCTTACAAGGTACCAGGTACAAGACGCGACGCGGCAAGATCTGACTAGAAATATATTCAATCGACACGTTCAATAAAAACGACGATTCTCCGTTGGTTTCGTAGTTATGAGACGCGGTGTGCACAAAATCGCGATCGCGAATAAACGGAAACAAACTGTTACGCGAGTAATTAACGTGGACGAATCGATGCTTGCGTAGATAATAAATAAACCGAGTGAAATTGGAACTTGTGATCGCGCTGGTGATCGAGTGGTTGTCGCAAGCTTGTCCCTTCGTCTGTTTCAGAAATCGTGGAAGGAGTGAAGAGAGCCGGAGGTTCTCCTTTGAGGCCTACGATCGACGAGTCTGCCGTCGAGGAAGAAGTAAGCGAGTCCTTCTCGACTCTTAAACTTTCCAAAATTTCCAGCAATAACGTTCAAACGATTCCGTCGTATAGGTGGCTACTCTGATGAGGCGATGTTGGGCGCAAGATGCCGCGGATAGACCTGATTTTCCCGCGCTCAAACAAACTATACGGAAAATTAACAAGTGAGTAGGGACGATAAGAGAATGTTTTGATAATTCTTTGTTGAAGAGAACTGGATCCGAACGCGATTGGAAATAGAAAATCGCCAAACGATGGAAACGAGGGAGAAAAATAAAAAAACTGCGCGGAGGAAATTTAATGCGAATATAATTGAGAATTTAATAAGACATCGAATAGCGACAAGTGTTTACTTGACACTAATACAGAAATAGAATATCAACGTAATGGTAATATCAAAATGGACTAAAACAGAGATCAAGAGATAGAGTAGATATAGACGAAGAGAACGTTTAACTTTATTAAGTAGAGTACGTATGAGAAAGTGGGCGCTGCTTACGAGATTTATTCAAAGCACGAAGACTACGAGACGTTAAGACAAGTAGTATAATGCTCTCGGTTGAGCATTATTTTACCACGTACAATCAGATAAATAAAACTCTACCGTGTAAGTAATTTAATCTTTTTAGGTTGTGAACGATAATTTTTTAACGTGACATTTTTATTACGACGTCGAACCTGTAAATTCTTTACTAAGAATGTGATTGTAGATGTAAACTAAGAATGTAAGAATCCGAACGACGCGACCAATAATTCTCGAGGATTTTAATGTTTGTCTAATAATTGGTCGGCTTTATCTCGTTCCCCTGTGTCTCAATACTTATGGACGGGGGTGTATCTACTTACATCCCCTCGTTTTTCTCGCCCTCGCCAGCTACTCTTCCAATATTGACATAATTGTCAGCTCTCGTGTCGAATCACGCTACAGTCGCTAGCGATATTCTTTTCCTAAAAGTGTTTGCGAATTCACATAGCAGAGATTCTTGGACACAAACTCCTCTTTGGTAGGAAAGAAGTAGACGAGGGTGGACAAACGATCAGCATTTGTCGCGGCAACGCGTTAAAATAAGATAGGGATTATTTGGGTCAGCTAAGCTTCAACGGCTTAAGATTCAACTTTGAACTTTGCACAGAATAATAAAATCCGTTGTATATCACCCGACACCAGCAGTCTTTAATAACGAAAGAATGAGAAATATATCGTGTATCTTAGCTTTAGCAATAAAAGATATCAGAAGCGAGAGGATGATTCAGATAATTCTATGATAGAATTCTGTGATGAAGAAGGTATTATACAAGGATTAAGAAAATAAATGAAATAGCTTCTAGAAAAACACTCTAAAAGTGATACACGCGTGCTCGTGAATTGTGATAATTAGAATTCAGATTGCCAGCATTGATTGAACAAACGTTTTATCGTCTAACAAATATTTTTTATTGAAATAAAATTCTCGCAGAAGATGCGATATATTTAGTCGTTTATCTCGCCACGAGAGACTAATCAAATAGACTACCTTCAAGTATACGTCGCACGAAACTTATTCACGATAGAATTTAGCGAACTCGAGACAAATTCCAACCCACCGCTTAAACTTCTCCAAAACTAGCGATACTACGAAGTCTGCGAAAACACACTGTTGTGTATTATACAATTATAAATACAGTGTTGCAAAATACACTGTTCTATTGCCACTGCCTTTTCGCTTGCTCAGGCAACGAAATAACGATTAGGGACTTGTTCGAACGACGAGCAGAGAAAGAATTCTATCTCGTTGCAGAGACTACGAGAGCAGCAACATCCTCGACAACTTGCTCTCTCGTATGGAACAATACGCAACCAATTTGGAGACTCTGGTAGAGGAACGTACCGCGGACTACTTCGAGGAAAAACGTAAATGCGAGGAACTCCTGTATCAGTTGTTACCAAAGTAAGTAGAATTGTCGATATTATACGCAACTCGTAGACCGCGTACGGACAGAAGGTTGCGCTTAGATGAATCGGTAGCCTTCCACAGCGCTCCGCTTTACGATCTCGCTTCTATCGATCGCTTCTATCTCCAGTACTCGTAGATTCTTTAAACGAAATTTCCAGATCTGTCGCGTCCCAGTTGATACTCGGCCAAAGCGTAATAGCCGAAACATACGACCAAGTGACGATCTACTTTAGCGATATCGTAGGATTTACGAAGCTCTCCGCGGAGAGTACGCCTCTTCAAGTGGTGGATTTACTCAACGATCTATACACGTGTTTCGACTCCATCATCGAGAACTTTGACGTTTACAAGGTG
Source organism: Bombus confusus (assembly GCA_014737475.1). NCBI lineage: Eukaryota > Metazoa > Arthropoda > Insecta > Hymenoptera > Apidae > Bombus > Bombus confusus. Next base: position 1,615,225 of record JACXIV010000023.1, on the reverse strand, counting down.
AAGTTACAATTTTCTAGTACATTCTGCAACCTAGATCGTCGATTCGCGGAATCATTCGCGTTCTACATGGAAGACGGTTCCTTGCAAGAAACATTGAGAAACGAGAATAGAAACTCCTTAAAGAAAGAAACTTGTTATACTTTTATCTTTTGTTGTCGTTTAAGATAAATGACGTTTTCACACGCGGAGACAAAGTTACTCGAATACCCGAGTTACGATTAGTTCAGATATTTACGATTCTGTGCACGAACATATCGTCTTTTCTGTCTCGTGTAGATTCGTACGTACGGTGATTACGATCGGATCGAATCATGTAGTGAGACACGACTCGATATATTTTCTAGGTGGAGACAATAGGCGACGCTTATATGGTTGTGTCAGGATTGCCGGTGAGGAATGGAACGAATCATGCCAGGGAAATTGCGAGGATGAGCTTAGCCTTAAGAGATACCGTGATGACGTTTAGTATACGTCACAGACCGAACGAGCAATTAAAACTTCGAATTGGAATGCATTCCGGTAAGACCGAATATTTCCGTAGTTTGTCGTCTTTCTCCTTCGCTGTTCTCTGCGCAAGATGAAATTTAGCATTTGTTTAACAATACCGGGAAATATAATATCGGCCATGCGTTCCTTCATTCGAAATCATTTTCAGTCGTGTTACTCTATCGATAAAAAGCTTCTTCAAACTGGGTTAGTCTGGAAGCTGAACGCTTTCTTATTTTAAGTATAGATACGCTAAAGTTTCTCTTAAAGTCTTTTCGCTTATTTAAATAAGAGTAACATTGAAACATACATACCCTAGAACCGCAGTATGATTAATCAGTGTTCATAAATTGATACGCTGCGAGTTGCATACCGTGCACGTGATTGCGTGTTGTTGCAACTCGCATATCAAACTTTCGTAGACACGCGTATGAAAGACTGGTCGCAATTTCAGGACCTTGCGTGGCTGGTGTAGTTGGCTTGAAGATGCCCAGGTATTGCCTATTCGGCGACACTGTCAATACTGCATCTAGGATGGAGAGTAATGGAGAAGGTAATTCACCAGTTGTACTAGTTTTTCAAGATGTCGATCAACCCTTTCGAGACGAATTTCTTTTTTTAACTAGAGACGCGATAATACGATATAAACTGTAATACGCATAAAAAAAAAGAAGATAAGATAATATAAAAAGAAGAGAAGCAAATACGTTAATTATGATTTTAACTCTTGCACAGTTAGACAATTGCAAGAAGGTTCATCCCAATATTAATACGTTTTCTTTACTCGTAGCTCTAATGATCCACGTTAGTCCAAAAACGAAAGAAATCCTGGACACTTTTGAAACTTTCGAGCTCGTTTGTAGAGGCGAGGTTACTCTGAAGGTAAGGCTGTCAACTAATCCAAGAAAGTGAGAAACACGCGTCGAGAAACACCAAGAGGCCACGATTCGTCTTTCAATTTTCAGGGTAAAGGCACGATGACCACGTACTGGTTGATCGGCGAAAAACCAATGAACAACATTCAACAGCCAAGCGTTTCCTTATCCTCGTCGGCAACAACAGTGACAGCCATGACAACGATCGCGACGACAAGTACTCCGATCTCAACAACGATCGACCCTCCGCACGAAGATATTACAAGCTTGTCGCCGCATCGGCCAGATCCAGTAGTACAACCAAAGATACAAGACATTCGATCCTTCCAATCCTCGCAACAGAATTGCCAAGATCAAAGTCGTCGTGCAGCTCAGAAAGGTGTCCAAGAGCAACAACGATCGCAATCGAGCCAACAGAAGAATCAACAACAAATTGCTCATCGACAGCAAATGCCAAATCAACGCGAGGTTTCCACGCAAAATCGTAAAGGAGGCGGCAACGAGGGAAATGGTGGCGACAGTGGTCGCGGTGGTAGCGACGAAGGTGGTGGTGGTGGTGCCGGTGGAGGGTGGAACAACAGTAATAGTAGTGGAAACAGCAGTGGAGGCGCGTTTGCGACGGGAAACGGCGTGGCGAGCCGTGGCCGTACGATAGGTAGCGGTTCGTTGGTGGATGGTTCGCCGTCTCGGAATCGTTCGTCCGTGAGTTCGACATCGAGCAACGTCGTGTCTCAAGGGCGGCGTTCTTATCAAGCCGGCGAGAGCGTGCCAAATCACACGGAAAGCGGGCCAAACGCGCCGCTCCTCGTACCAACGACACCCCCCTCACGAGTCTAGTTTCGTTCCCCTGGATTCTTGTACCACACTTTGCGATCTCTCGTCGAGAAGTCAACCTCATCGTAATACGTGTATCATCGTTTCGTGTAGACTAGCAGCTAAGCATCCTCCGACGATCGGCGATTCCGATCGAAATTTGGGTCCACACGTTCGAAAGAATATCTTTCGAAGTAAAAATGAACATTACGGGAACACGCTCGTTATTTATTATGTGGAGGGATGGAGGGAGTTGTGCGGAGGGATGTAACGTAGGTGGAAGCGATATAGTAGTAGTAGTGAGGTCGTAAAGCGAAACGTTAAGTGGGGGGTCACTAATTGATCTAGCCGCAGCCGAGGTCGTATAATTTGATTGTACAATTGAAATCAATTTCTATTATCGTTAGCAGCTCACTTAGAGCTTTTAGAATAGAAGTTAGGAACGAGTTACAGTAGAACCTCGTTTATCCGTATTTCGTTTATAGCTGCGAATTAATGCTCTGCTAGAGATATACAAAGTTATAACTGAACTATTATTCGAACTATGGCAGAGTGTAAGTTTAGTTATATACGCGTGTATTCCTATAGTGAACACATATATGCAATCATTTGTTTGCATTCATAATGAATTTTACGTGTCAGAGTAGGAACGCGATTCGGAAACAACTAAATTCCGAACATTAGGGACGTTTAAAAGCAAATTATAATTTGATCATGCTATTCGTTATAACGTTAACAAATTCTACAAGAGAAGTCCCTAAGCTATGACGTGTAACTTGTCAATGTACAAATATTATTAGTTGTAAATTGTTGTTAAATTACTGTCGAACAGGGTCCTGCTTCTGTTATAATTATCGAACTGATAGGAAGAACTGAAGGGAACGGCTAGTAAATTCTACTACCGGGACTATTCGGTTATTTAAACTGTTCCAGCTTCTGATCCATTTCAATAAATTGGGTTCTACTGTGTAAGCGTTCTCCTTTTCAAGGAGACAAGCTTTAATTAAGTGCACTGCGAAGGAAGAACTGATTTTGAGTTCACATTCTACGGGCTAAATAAGGCACTAACAAGTACATACTTATGTCAACGAAACTTGAAAACTTTATCTACTGACCGACTTCGCTATATCGCTTCCTTTTACTATACATACATACACAACATACTATGTATACTCTGTCCTCCCGATGGAAAAGCGAGAACCATCCAATTCCTCGCGTGTGAAAGTTAGTCTCTCTCCCTCCCTCTCTTCCTGTCACCACTTTCCCCTTCTCACCACCCTTCTCCTCCTTTCACTCCTTCTCTTTCACGCTCTTCCCAATCTCTCTCTCTCTCTCTCTCTTTCCCCTCCTTCCACCCTCTCTTTCTCTCTTTCTCTTTTCCAGATATCCGTTTCGTATTTCGACGGATAACGTCAACACGTTTCAAGGACCAGCGCTTTCAATAGAGAAACCATTAAAGTGTAAAATACGAGACACGTCGTAAAACGGATTATTTGTGCGCGTGCGCGGAAATCGATCGAAAAGCCAAAAGAGGATAGCAACGACAGAGGGGAGTGGTCGTGAATTTTGAATTGAAAAGAAATTATGAAAAGAGTACATACGAATGTAGCTTTGAATGTTAGACAAATCGATCGAAGACTTTGTCTTCCGCGTTCCCTTCGGCGTAGCATGTACCCTATCGCTATTGATTTTCGTCGATTCGATCGAAACGCGTCCCGTCAGAATGTAGCAGGCATGAGTAGCTCGGATCGAACATTTCGGAGAAGACGAGCGATCAGAGTGGAAAATAATGGAGCAAGAATGTTAAAGTATAGACTTAATGTTATACGTTTGCAAAAATGGAAATTTTACGCGCACATGTTTCTATGTTTGATGAAAACGGGCGTATATATAATATACGTATACGGTATGCCCGACTTGAAAGAGGCCACCTAGTCGTCTTCTGGTTTCTTAAAAGATTATTCGTGCGCGTCTACGAAGTTTGACAAACTGCATATGGACTCCGCGAAAATAAATTCGGAATACCGTATAGAGAGCATCGTCCTTTGATACCAATTTAAATTATATTCGTGTACACTACTGGCCATAAGTATCGCAGTGCGTATTCGTTACGTCTCTTGGAAGATTCTAACGAATAGATTGCGGATTTTTATATATCTGTGGGACTTTAAAGGCGTATAATATGCACAATGTGCAAAAATATATAACATATACGTGGTATGTACTCGTTATAACGTTTAGTGGTCGAAGCAAATCTCTGCTTAGATTCCACTTAATTGGTTTCATAGAAACGCGAGTGTGCATAAAAAATTACCAATGAATTTTAATTCACGTACTATTTTATATTTTAACGCACGTACGACACGAATGAATGACTAAACACAGTTTGTACTAAGCATCAATGGGATGTTTTAATATTTATGACTGGTAGCGTAATATACTCTTTGTATGCTCTAAGATGCCGAAGATAATTAGGTGACCTGTTTTAGGCGTGACACTCTGTGTATAATGGTTCTCACGCATAAATCTACATATATAGGGTATCTCAACGCTTCATAGCTAAGCTTTGTGTAACATTTTCTAGTGGATCGTATCCATAGAATACACTGACAAAGTTTAGTTGTTAAACTCTGGGACACACTGTATACGTACGCATGAGCGCGCATTCACGCATACACATATATACATTTACGAAGAGTTGAAGTTATAAGTATATCGGTGTATATAAAGGAAAAGAGAGGCTGGACCTCGTCGGAAAGTCAGTTATCAAATGATGGAGATTCAATCGTGGAATCTTCCAACGCTTACTCGTCATGCGAAAATCCGTCGCATAGCGTCGTACACGCGCGTGGCTGCTTATATGCGCGTCCACGCCATAAAAGAAAGTACATACATATAAAAATTGCGGTCTTGGCGCGACAAGCGCCGCACGCGTCCTAAGAATCGAATTTCTCTCTATTCGTGTCAATCTCTTTTTGAACGATGTAACAATCGATATTCGGAAAATAAAATTTCTTCGTTTCCACGCACGACACCCGACTCCTCTGCAATTCGTGTCCCTGTACGATCGATGTAAGGAATAAAAAACCGAACAAGAAAACACGAAATGTGTCCTGATAACAGCAACATATTTCATCATTTTAAATCATTTTAAATCAAGGTAACTAAACTTTTATCTTTTCCTTCGTGCGGTCTTGATAATTAATTTTCTACCCTTCCGTTGATTTTCAACGTGTCAAAGTTTATTGATACAAAAGCTCTTAATTATTTCAGCTATCTAGAAGCCTGGGCCGCTTAAATTTCAATTTTAACCCGGTATACAGCGACGATTCGCATCGTTATTCACATCAAAATCCGAAATTTTATAAGTTAAGTTGTTAATCTTCTTGAATTAAAATTTTTGTGACATGATGATATCCTTATCTCAGAATCTCCTATTTTTTTTTACATATCACTTAGATCTTAGATTCTAGATTCCAGATTCCAGATTCCAGATTCTCAGATCTAAGATTAGATTAGGCTTCTATCGGAAACGAGCCATTTTTACATTCGCAAAAACTAAAACCGACCAGACCGAAGTTGCTTTGTTCTTCGTCTGGACTTGGCTCAATTTTCAATAATTTTAGTAACTTCGTAATTACAAGGGGCGACTGCTTAACAAATTAAATACGATCTTAAACTTAGAATACAGCATTCTCGAATATCCAATCAAGATAGGAATTGACGCGTGTGTATATTCCAGGGCGTCCAGGTTCTCCGCATCGAATGCCCCAAGATACTATTCCGATATTTACCCATCTGCCATTTGCAAGCTGATGAAGGAGTGGTCCGCCAGAGTCACCCTGTCATTGGTCGGAATATTAACCTTGGTTCTGATCGTATCATCTTTTACATACCTGACAAGCGTCGCCTCCGCCGTTGTAAGCGCCGGCGCAAATCGTCGTATTAGCAATTCGTCGAGTGAAACTGCTCGTACATTTACTCTGCGGCCATACTGGGACCTCGACTTCCATCAAAACCTTACTATGCGAGCCTCCGTAGTAGCGTGCACCCCAACCTAAATTTTTAACCATCACTTGTAATCCTGATGCGTCTCTTGTACCAGTTTCGACAATAATCGCATTTTTTATATTCTTTATGCTTCCTATATTTTTGTTAGTCTGACGAGAGAACATCAGCTTCAGTTTCTATGATCTTTTAATACGTTGTAAAAGTCAACATTTGGAACAACTCTCTGCTCTCACGAAAATGTCCAACTCTCTTGCAACAGCTCCTGAGATATTCGCGAAAAACTATCGGTACGACTACAGTGAATTCTGCTTATAATTGCGCGTCCGCAGCAACGTAGACGTCAGTATCGGTGACACTTAAAATGATACTCAACCCAAGCCTGTATAACTATAAAGAAAGAGATAAGAATTACGTTTGAATTCACTGTATATTGAATTCATTGAGATAAGAATTCACTGTAGTGATACCGGTAGTTCTTCGCGAATATCTCGGAAACTGAGAGAGTCCGACGTTTTCGTGAGGAGAGAGAGAGAGTTGTTCTAAATTGAACTTTACAACGTGTTCAAGAATCATCGAAATTGGTGTTTCGAGAATAATGTGTAATATTGTCGAGAATAGCTAGCAGACACAGCGAAAATGGAAAGGATACCTGTTATAACTGCGTCCTTGTACTCGAACGTTTGACCAATTGGTGGCAGACACACGGGCCAAATGTAACTGTTGAAGACGGTCGGTGGATACAGTTTGATTATTGCTATGTCGTTTACGAACGTGTCAAGAACAAAGTCTCGATGTATACGTATTTCGGAAATCCTGAAATCCACGGCTCTCGTTTCTTCGCTCGTCGCGAAATCGTATTCACCGAGCCTGGCTTTGATGTCCTGCGGTCCCAAGCTGGCCAACAAAGGGGAAACTTTAATTAACATTATGACTCAGAAAACAAGGAAGATAAAACGCGAGAAAGAGGTAAGAGAGAAAACGTTCCGTTCAGAATCTGCATATGGAGAACTGGCCAGGTCGTTGACGATCTTTAGGTTTAAGAAAATATGAGATCTTGTACACGCGATCGTAGCAACCAACTAGTTGCCGAAGACCACGAAAACACGAGTAAAATTAGCTAGTTTACTATGATAAAGTAAACGTACGTTGTACGTAAGTAAAAGTACGTTGGGTCGATATATATACGTTTACGCTACCAGCAACTGTGCTGCAGATCTGCCGCGTAAAAGCAGTAAAAATAAGTTATTGGTGATATCTCAATGCATTCATGAAGTCGTCAAATAACGTGACCGACATTTTTATAGCATCGAAGAAGTTATGTTTGTATTTTCTTACTTCTTTAAAACAATTACGGAACGTTCCTTTTTTATGGCGTTCTTGTAAGATATATCGATGGTCTTCACAGTACCATATCGATAGTAAAGTTCCTAATCTACTGGACGAAAGTTTACCTGTAAACGCAGTGGGCAGCAGTTAAAACGTGTCTATCGGTGACGAGCACACCGCCACAATAGTAAGCGTTATTCGATGTAAGAAGAGCCACCATCCAGGGCCATTTCATGGGACCGACCGGTCTACCGCCCACCAACTTGCTTTGACTTTTCAATGTAGTTCCGCATCCTCTCATTGCCGGATTTTTAGGCCGAGACGTTGTCGTTCTGTGCTCGTCCAACCAAACGATTCTCACCTCATCTTGTTTTCTATCGTCACTCGCTGAAACGAATAGCGAGATACACGACTCTGCTCATAAGCTATATTCCAATGGCAACGAATGTGTTTATCGTTCTCTTAATAATTTCAATTACCAATTTGCACATTTCATATGAAATCAACAAATGTCCTAATACTTACGATATGACGCGTTCCCTTTGTGCTCGACCAATCGTTACATACGTACCAGCAATCTGCGGAAGAGTGTCGGCAAAATCCTCGTCTAGCATAGAATTTGTACGCATTTGGTTCCCATGTCTCGAGCAACAAATGCCTGTGTATCTGTTTCGATTTCATTCGTTTCAATCCGACTCAAACTTTCACGCAGGGAAATGAATTAAACACTTACGTTTGGTCGATTACGCACGAGTGATTTATAGCGAGCGTAAAATTTAAACCATACTCATGAGATAAGCACCGTTTCAAGTGCTCGCAGTGACCCGATTCGTTGTTCAATCCGACACACTTTGAAGACGGCGGTACCTATGTAAATGCAAATTCTCTCTTGCTTAAGCTATCACGTTTTACATTCATCTTATGACTAGGCTGCGGATATTTATGTATCTGTGAGAAATACAAATAGTGAAGATGTACAAAATACACACAGTATGCAAAAACATAGAAGATTTACAAAGTAATGTATTCATTATAACATTTAGAGGATGTATAAAATCTCTTTTTAGAATTTCATTTCTTTACTGGTTGTGAAAACGTATGAAGAGATGCATAAACGTCCGCAATCGAGTTATCGTTAGGTTTTACGTACCATTCCAGTTGAAGAGGCTCTTTGGTGATGGATGTGTCCTGCAAAATCTATCAATGACAGAACAAACGATCAACGATAGCAATCGGAGCATGTCCGGAACAGATAAATCTATTTGCTACCAGTGCTTTCGTTTATGAACAACAAAAAAAAATTTTCTCTCCAGCACACGAATCTATGTTAAGCATTTATGCTATGAGCTTTCTCGTTCGCCAACCAGCATGAGCTGGGACATACACGCGGTCATTTCGTAGAAATCCGTCTGCATCCGTAACAATTTCTTCATCGGATTACCGTTTAACTAGAAAATTCTGTAATTTCGAAATTTGAAGCTAACAAAGTTAAATTAACTTTAATTTGGTCTAATAAGCTTCTCGCAAATATAATGTAAATAAATATAATATAATTTATTTTCGTGAGATGAAACTAGAAACGACGCGAGACAGAAAAAGTTAGAACATTGCTAACTGAAGAAATTATTATGAGAATAACAGATAAACGAAATATCATCAAAAGAAACAGCGTCTTTACGCGAAAAAGGTACAAAGTAACTTACCTGTCGTGTTTTTGCCATAGCTGGTAGATCGAGCAAGTGACAATGCGCAGGAAACGCAAAAAAGGAACGTTGATTGCACTAACTTCTTTCGAATTTGCATCTCTTAGCTTCTTCTTAATTACTAACTACATTGACGAAAATGAATCGTTTGCTAGGACGTTAGACAACCGTGGTAGAGATCGAATGAAGCAGCCAAAACGAAAATGAATAGCGAACGCTCTCTTATATACACGTGCATATTGCCTAGACAGGCAACCCGTTATACACTTGAGTCTCTCGTTTGCAGAAACCGAGGCGCTACGCTGCCCTGATGCGATTTCTACCAATCAACTTCGATTACAGAGATATTAGATCGTATGCATTTTGCGTTACAATTGTAGATAAGGTGCGTACAATTTACTTTTCTTTCCTCTTCTTGCCTTCCTTTCCTCTTTTCTTTTCATATCGCCTAATGTTGTTATTAAATTAAAAGCAAACCATTCAAAATTCCTTATACCTGTCTGGATTAATAATGTTATAATTTAATTACGTCGATGATTATGAAAATGGTGTAACTCTAAAACTTAAAGAAGTTCAATTTTTAATTTGTTTTACGTTATATCAACCTACCTTACAATAATATGCAAGAACTTTTGCACAAAAGATATCTGACTCGAGTCATTCTTATCACTGTCACAGTTAGGGAAATGTCCACAGTGCGCGATATTTTAATTTCTAGCGCCGATTTTAATTGAAAAGGAATCGTGGCTCGGTCAATCAGGAGTCAGCTAGGCGAGGTTTTGGCGGGACGAAGCATATCACGTTATGTTATATCACGTTATATTATATTATGCTATATTATTATATTATATTTTTTATATTATATTATTATATTTTGTTAAGTTATATTATGTCGCGTTAGATTATATTATATTACGTTATATCATATAAAGTTATATTAACATAATTTCTATAATTTTATTCGCTGCTTCGTCAATTGTTAATAGTATTCAAGTTTGGAAAGACCTTAAAGCTACAATCATCGCCAGCAACGTTCCACTCTCTGTTCTACAAATTTCGTATTATGTCTGTATATTTTTATTCGCATGAAAATATTGACTTACACTGGACTCCCTTCAATATTGTATGCATGAATAATAAATGAAAAAGAGAACGTATGCACGCAAGCAAGCGTGACTGTCTTCGTGTGCGCGCCACGATAAATCGTACGTTGCATCGAAGCCAACGAAAGTAGAGGAGTGCCATTGAGCAATGGCAAACCTTATAGTAGAGTCTGATTTCGAAAAAATGTAGTAGACAGTGCCGAAAGTAGTTGGTATTTGGCCTACGAGAGATAGATCTTCCCAAACCTGGTAAAGTATCGTCGAATATTAAAGGTCGGCAAAATCTTCCTAAATAAATGCAATGAAAAGAATATAATTTATACTAAATATCAGCTGCCGCCCTCATATTTGCGGCGGTATATGTGATTTTGATACACATATTTCGAATGTAAAAGTACATTGTATAAAATAAATATAAAAATTCAAAGTAAAGATTACTTTTCCACGTAAAACCATCGGTTTCTAATTTTTCATTACGGCGTGCCTTACCTCTCTTCGTATGTTTCAAAACTAGGTGAACTCACTGGTATATCTAAATAGTTCCATGAAATACAATCATTTTTTGGCAACGTACTGCGTGTTTGCTTCACTCTCTTTGCTCCATCACCTCCGCGTATTGGCATTGCAAGCGATATACATTCTTGTCAACGTAATCGTTTATTGCATCGACGATGGATTACTCCTCGGTTTAATGATGCATCTCTGTGGTCAACTCGAGATTCTCAAGGTGAATTTTAGTAAGTTCGATCTGGAGGATCTTTCTGCCACAAAAGCTTCGATTTCTCGCGAAACGACACTGTCAGCCCTGGTATCGGTCAATGATCTCGAACAAATCTTTAATATTATAATATTGGTACAACTACTGATGAGCGCCTTGCTGATTTGCGTCGGAGGTAAAAATATGTCATTTCTACATCCTTTTCACTGTTTTCGTTTTCATTACCTGATGTGGAATACCTGCGATAACGATAGGAAATTTATAAAATTCATGATCATTCAATTCATTATTGACACTAGAAATCCGGACGATTAAAATATAAATCTTATTTGAAAGAAATCAAAACGGAAGATGTAAGAGATAATACATAATTCAAAAGATATGCTTTTATCCATATACTTTACAGAAAATACATTCAAAATCCCAAAATCTACAAAATTATTATGAGAAATCGCAAATTGGTCACTTTGAACACCATTAGATTTCTATTGTTAAATGTTTAAATGGATTCTTCTTTCTAAATTGTGCCAAATCAAAATCATGTAAAAACAGAGACAGATACATAATTAGTACATTACCTTGATCTATAAACTATAAACTAAGGTTCCCCGCTCCTGGTTCCCTTAAGCACAAGGGACGTCGGTCCATTGAACAGTCGGCCCTGATGCAGACGTTGCTCATGCAACTGTCTCCTTTACGTCTTACGTCTACGCAACCGATGCTCTCGAATCTCGATCCTCTGAATCTCGACCCAGAGATCGCGTAAACCGCCTACACATCTGGTATCACGTCCTGGTATCATCCTCGAGGGCACGTGGCAAGGAATCTGACACTAACAATCAACCGCGGAGACTTGACGATCCAAGTGACAGCTGGGAAGTTTCTCCTCATGAACACATCCACTTTCAAAGAAATACCGAAGACGTGAGCTTCTTATTTGTCCATTTTGAGAGTAATGATGGATACGTAGAGACCATTGATCGCAAGTGCTACGTATATATGCAGTAAACTCCCGTACAGCACCAAGCACCCGACAAGACTCCCAGACTCCCTCGTTCTGCACTCGGTTGTCATCCCCACCACGCCACTGGGGGGAATTTTCTGCATGGGGATCTAATGTTCCCTTTTAAACACATCGCGAAGTTCGACGGCTGAGTACTGTAACCTGATCCATGAAACATTATTAATTCAACGATGAAACTTTTTTATTTGTGTTCTTTTTCAAACTGAACTTTTGCTAATGTATTTGTGACATTACTCTATTTAAAATAAGATCGAACACGATATAGTTTAAATCACGTTCACACTCATGTGACAGATGAAAGAACATAAGTTAATTTCGCTAAATAAGCAAATGTGCCGCAAATTATATCGTGTTTGTTTTTGTTTCGACCAGTAAAACCCCGTAATTACTTTGGTAAAAGTTTTATTCAACAAAAATTACTTTCATTCAACGTTAGAGTTGCTTCACCGATTTTCCGATCCAGCCGATTTTCAGGTCATTTTTTCTTCCACTCGCACTATTTTTTTCTACGTCCAGCGTGACGTGAAAATGGTTAGCAATATCAATCCCACGTACCGATTCTTCTCTTAATGTTCGCCTGGCTTGAATCACGATTTCTGAGCGCTATACGCAATTTTACTGTATTCCTTTTGGGAGCTGCTTTTGGTAATCCTTCGCGTAACAAAAGCGATATTACCGCTATTCTACAGAAACAGCAGCGAAATATTCTTTCACAGACGTATCTAAGTATGAAGCATACTATAATCTGTTAGACACAAGTGCACAATGTTTTCGATCAATGAATGCGAATAAATAAGTCAGTTTAGAGCAATTTCGAGATCACGCAATTACGATCACAGCCTTTGTCATAAGTTAAACGTTTCAGTTTTCCCACTTTACTTACAAGAAAGGGTATTTTCTTGCCATAAGAAAATAGATCTTCCTTCTTTGCGTTTACTTACATACCGTTGCAACGCTAGTCTGATAATTTGCAATAAAAGTTGAATATTCTTTGAAAACACAGGCCAATTTTCGAAACGGATGACGCCGGACAAAAGAAAACAGAAGCGTGCAGAAGCGTGGCAATAAAGTATTTACCTGTAAGGTTACCACCACCGCTGGAATTTTCTTGGAAATGTGCAGTTGAAATAAAAATGGTAATCGACTAGGCAGCAGATATAATTGAGCGATTATGGTAGAATAAAAGATAAACCGCGGAATAGAGATACAATTCGTTAGTACGTGGGAAGAAAGAAAGGGAAGATATTCACGATTATGTGGAATTACTTGTCGATCGGATTTTGTAAGGATGAAAGTGTCGTCGGATAAAGATTTCGCTTACGCGATGACTCCGTTGAAGATCATGTCGTGGCCTGTAGGAACCTGGCCTCTTCAAGATTACGACATCTTCTCCGCTATACGTACCGTAATCGCGATTTTACTTGTGGTATGAAAATCTTGCGATTCTGTTTCGAAGTTGACACATGTCAGCTACCAACTATATAGAATCGGGGACAAAAATAAGTGGGCAAACAAGTGGAACTAGTTTGAATGTTGTGCACTTAAATTCTTTTCGTTGCGTATCGCACATAGATTATTCAGGAAATAACTGGAATGGATATTTACATTTTTGCAGAAACATATCGTATTTAACGAAACTACAGTGACAACCACTCCCTCCACTTATCCACTTACTTTTGTCCAAACGTGCTAAATGAACTTTCTGGAAGCCAAATTGATCCGCTCCACGTTTCGTCACTCCAACAATTTTGTGATTGCTGCACGTTATTTGCATTCTGCTTGAAAGACACGTGACGTATTTCTATAAATTTTCTTCTGGCATAGAAATCGTGTGAATAATAGCGAATTCAAGCACGAGTTGAAAAAGCAAATTTCAATAATTTTATCGTTCTTTTTGCTTTTCAATTTGTCAACCTAATCAATGTGGTTTCTGAGTAACTGAATTTGGCGTGTTTGAAAAGTGTCGTTGTTTTATAGCTACTCATGCTAATGATCGTGCAAACGGAGTTGTATTTAGACAGTAGCGACGCCAAGAAGAATCTAGACGCTCTGCTATTAATTACCTGCGGAATTTTGGCCTTGTCGAAGGTCATACGTTTTCGTATTCAGCCTGATGGCCTTGTTTCGAATTTTATCTCGGCGGTTAAAGATTACAGCGAATTGAAGGATCACGAGAAACGAGTGATAATGCGAAGACACGCTTATATGGGTAGACTGGTGTCTGCTAGTGTGATATTTTCTTCGTACATCGGCTCGACTCTTTACTTGACTATTCCTATGCTGTCTGGAAACGAAGAGAAAGATATAGTTAACGTAACGGAAGAAAGTGCAGCCGATTACCCTATACCTTCCGAATGTGTAATGGCCGTTGTACAATTGCCCGATAATTTGCACTTTATGGTTTTTATCATAGAGTACATGATGCTGTTATACACGAGCACTGGAAATCTAGGTAATGAATCATCGTGTCAAATGTATCAGCCATTGTCAGGAGCCATGCTAATTAATCCATACATTCTAATGAAAAAGAAAGGTTAATATCATTTTTTTAAGTGCAATGAACCGTTTTTGTCATTTGCGTTGGCTTCTTACAATCAGTCCTTAACACTTGACGTACGACTTCGCAATTTTACTTACATAATTGTGGTACTCTGTATACGAAAATAAACCCTAGGCTCGGTATAACACAGAGTATAATGAGGAATTTGAAGAGTTAGACGTGTATCTCGTTTGTATGTAACGTGCTTATACCTCCAGATGTAGAAATTAATTATTCTTTTCGGACAATGAAACTAAGAACGCGATAAAGAATGGAATTGATCAGTTTGGCTTCTGAAAGGTACATATACAGATACTTGCCCAGAGTAGCGCAAGAATCTTGCTCATTTAGTTTGAAATATGAATTAGGAAGCGATACGTTGTTCTTCGGTATTATTTTTCACCTGTGCGGTCAGGTAGAAATTCTGAGATTAGAGTTCAATAGACTAGGTAACAGGAACGAAAGAACAATGGAACGGTTCATCGTGTTAATCAAGAGGCATATTTACTTATTGAACCTGGCCCACACGCTGAACGAGACAGTTAGCTCTATCTTGGCTATGCAACTATTCTCCAGCTGTGTACTCATTTGTACAACCGGTGAGCGTTCTTACCTCGATTAATAAAATAACACGAAACCCGGCATAAGAATATTTGAATACGATTGATATATAGCTACAATATGCATCTGTTTTTAGGATTTCAACTTATCCTCGATCTGAGCATCGGAAACATCGTGATGACGATAAAAGGATTAATAGTTCTGAACGCTATGTTGGTGCAACTATTTGCATACAGTTACGTGGGCGATTATTTAACGCGCCAAATGAAAGGCATCGGTGACTCGGTGTATTTTTGCAACTGGTACGATATATCGAAAAGTGTGCCAAAAGATATTATTTACGTTATTATGAGAGCTCAAGATCCGGTGTTCTTGAAGGCTGGCAAATTCTTCATCGTCAATATGGGAACGTATATGAGTATTCTGAAAACTTCTATGTCGTACCTTTCAGTCCTTCGGGTAATGGTAAATGCTTGAAGCGATATGAACCTAATAAAGTGCAATCAAATATAAAATATTTCCTTTCTGGTGATTTAATATTCATTTCAAATGCTCGAAATCAAATTGTTTTGAAATCGAATGTGCGCAGTAGATCGTCTCAATAGACTTATGGTCAATGATTCACGCAATTTCCGATAGATGGTATTGCAGCGTCGTTTGTGTGTGACCACTGACTAAGAACAGGATAGACGTGACACGGTAACAATCATGTCCGCTTTGAAAGTAATAATGAGACACGTGAAAATCATTGATCACAAGTGCTGTTTATATACCATAAACGTACGTATAGCATCAAGGAAGCATCCGACAACTGTTGGCAAAATTTTCACACTCCCTCGTTCAGCACTCGGTCGTCATCTCCACCACTTCAATAGGAGGAGTTTCTCGCTTGAAGGTGGAATGTTCCCCTGGACGCACAGCGAAGTTCAACGGTTGAGTACTGTGACCTTTTCACAAGTTATACATTTATTAAGGCATTTGTTAGCTTATTCTGATTAAAATAAGACCGAACACAGTATAGTTTAAATCACGTTTACGTGGATGCAATAAAGACATGGAAATAAGCTAACTTCACTTAATAAGCAAATATGTTCTGAATTCTATAGTGTGCGGTCTTGTCTTAAGCACAAAAACCTCGCAATTATATTGGTTAAAGTTATATTTAACTAAAATTATTTTAATTCAACGTTAGCATTGTTTCACCGATTTTATAATCTAACCAATTTTCCAACCACTTCTTTTTTCTCTCGCGCTATATTTACTTACATTCAGCAAAATTGTGAGGCGTATAGCCGTATCCATTGTTAGCTAAAGCGTAAAGGTACAATGAGGGGCGACACTACGAGCGGCATCTTTGATGTTTCTCGAAGTCTTGTCCCTTTAAATTGGCTGTACACACAAGCGAGATATCTGAAATAACTGCATTCAACGTATCTCTTTACTTCATCTTAATCTTCAATAATTAACTATGTATTTGCGTTAACATTTTGATGGCTTCCTAAATACTTATATAAATCTTAAAAAATTGAAAAGTTAGCAAATAAGAAGTATAATATAATTGCGATGTTCTACATAATATCCTGCGTACACATTACAAAAAAGTAGATATTGTCAATAAAATACTCGAGTAATTATTACAAATGCTTTCTTATTAATATGTTATTCGTATTCTCGAGTCTAAACAATTTCACAGCCATTAGCTCGGCATTGCCGATTACCAGATCTCACCACGAGGAGGTTGCTGTGAGTGGAGATCTATTTCGGCTGAGTACTGTAACCTGTCCCATAAGATATTGCCAATTCAATGATGAAACTTTTTTATTCTTTACTTTCTTCAAACTATAAATTTATTAGCTCGTTTGTAAGAGTATTCTGTTGAAACCGAACTCGGTATAGTTTAGATCACGTTTACATGTAGACGAAAGAAAATAAATTAACTTCGCTAAATATGCAAATACGTTAGAATATTTATCGTGATTGGTCTTTCTTCAATCGGACAGAACTCACAATTACACTAGTAAAAATTTTATTCAACAAAAAAGGAATTAATATAACGTTAGTCTTACCGATTTTTTGATAAAGTCGATTTTCAGACCACTTTCTCACTCGCCCTCTCTCTTTTTAAGTTCAGCAAAATGCTAGACCATATCTATCCCTAGCAGCGATTCTTTCCTCGATGAACGTTTCGCTTGAATTTTAGGCTGCTGTGCTGAAATTTACTGCATTCCTTCCAGGAATTACCCTTTGTAATTCCTCGCGCAACAAAGGCAATATTACTCTTACTCCGCGAAGAAGAGCAACGATATTTTCTCTTGCGTAAGACTCAAACTTTCACACAAATAAATATACACGAAGCATACTTTAGTCTGTCGAACACTGACTATACAACTGTTTGGATCAATGCATGCGATTAAATAAGTCATTTTGATGCAATTTTGAGAAACTTCGAACACGATCCTACCCTTCGCTTGCGTTGAACATGATCGATCGCAATTTAGACGTTTCAGTTCTACCACATTCCACATAAAAAACGGGTATCTTCTTACTATAAGAAAATAGATCATCGTTCTATGCATTTACTTAGATATCGCTGCAACCCTATTCTAATAGTTTGCCATGAAAGTTGAATATTCTTCGAAAATACAGACCAATTTTCGAAACACAACAAGTAGTTCAACAACTTGCCATGAAAGTCGAGCATTCTTTGAAAAGTCCAACTAATTTACAAAACGAATGGCCCTGTACGACAGGAAACGCGGTATTACTCGTACGGGAACTTGGAAATAAAGTATCCTCCCTCCCCCACTGGAATTTTCCATGAAATATGCAGGTGACGTAGAAATGGTAACTTACTGGACGGTGGATAATCGAGCAATTACAGTAGAATAAAATATAAACCGACGAGTAGGGATATAATTTGTTAGTATGTGGGAGGAAAGAATGGGATGGTATTCAGGGTAACGTGGAACTGTTCGTCGATCTTCATCTTGCGAGGATGAAGGCGTCGTCGAGTAAAGACTTCGCTTACGCGATGACTCCGATGAAGATTGTTTCGTGGCCTGTAGGTACCTGGCCTCTTCAAGACTACGACGTCTTCTCAGCTATGCGTGGCACCATAGTGATCTTTCTTCTGGTATGAAACTTTTCTGATACTGTGTCGATGTGAATATGTTTGGATTGCGTTATATAAAATCAAGAACAAAAATAAGTGGACAAACGAATGGAACTGATTGTAGTGTTACATATGTAGCTACATTTTATTGTTTATTGTATATCGTATAGTACATAGATTATTTAGCAAATAATTGAAAGTGACGTTTATCAAAATTGATGTTTGCTTTCTCTTTCGAAAGGTTTGCTGAATATTTAACTAAACTTTAGATGTAAATTAGATACTCGAGGGAAGATTGCCTTTTTCGCAAAACACTTTGACTTTTCTTTTTTTACTTTTATTTCGAGTTATCGCAATACTTGTTTCCACCACCTGTCCATTCACTTTTGTCCGAACGTGTTAAATGAACTTTCTGGAGTCGAGTGAATTCGCTACAATTTTTGGTAATTCCACAATTTTACTATTACTCTACATTATTTGTGTTCTTTTTGAAATACAAATGACTCGTTCCAATAAATCTATTCGTAGCAAGGAAATTATACGAATAATAGCGAATTAAAAGGTAAATTTAAAAGAACTCATTTTTGTGTCTTCGTCGCACTCTTTATCTTCCAATATGTAGATTTAACCAGCCCAAATGCAGACGAGCGACTTTTTTTCCACGTAGCATCGCTGCCATCGTACGCCTCTCTCCACGTTTTCCCAGTTAAGAAATACGAAGGCAGAGATGCGATCTTAGCGATATCACGCGAACGAAAGTCGTTCCACTGCATGCGGTCTCAATATGATTTTTTAGTAGCTGAAATTGACAGGATTAAAAGTTGTCGTTCTTTTATAGCTACTAATGCTAATGATCGTGCAAACGGAGATGTATTTCGACAGAAGCGATGCCGAGAAAAACCTTGACGCCCTTCTATTAATTGCCTGCGGCATTTTGGCGGTATCAAAGATTATGTGGTTCCGTATTCGGCCAGCTGGCCTTATTTCGAATTTTACCTCCGCGGTCAAGGATTATAACGATTTGGAAGACGAAGAGAAACGAGCGATAATGCGCACTCACGCTTATATGGGTAGACTGGTGTCCGGCAGTGTGATAATTTTCGCGTATGTCGCCACGATTCTTTTCATGATTGTGCCTATGGTGGCTGGCGTGGAAGAGGAAGACACATTTAACGTAACGCAGGAAAGTGTAGCGGAGTACCCTATGCCTTCCGAAAATGTAATGGAGCTTATAAAAATGCCGGATAATTTGTACTTTATGGTTTTTATCATACAGTGCCTGATGCGGCTATTAGTAAGCACTGGAAATCTAGGTAATGAATTCTCATATCAAATGAATCCATCACTGTCAGAAGCCATGCTAATCGTCTCCATTGAAACGCATACGAGAGTGATAAGAATGAGCATCGTTTGTCAAAACTTGCATCACAATTAACAATTATAACTTATTTGCTCTTAGCGATTAGAAAAGAGGTATTAGACGAAGAAACTTGCTTGATCTCGCGTGGAATACATAAGCCCGTATTAACAATCTTTTTGTGTGCGAATGTGTGAAGAAAATATAAAGGCCAATGCTTTTAAGTCGAACGAAATGTTTTTTTTTATTCACATTGTCTCTTTATGGCAAGCAATTAAAATTCGACGCGCCAAGACCTTTCGTCACTTTACTTAGATATTGCATTTGGTATCAAATATGGGCCACCAATATTATAATAACTCAATGTACATTATCAGAGAATTACACAGGTGGACTTGTACTTCGTGTGTTTGTAATGTGCCCACACCCCCCAGATGTTGAATACTAATCATTCAGTTTGAAAAATGCAATCGAAAATTTTGTTGAAAATGGAATTGATCAGTTTGGCTTCTGATAGACTTAAGTAGCCATATTTGCTCTGAATGGCTCAAGAATCATGCTCATTTACTTTAAAACATGTACCAGGTAGCGATTCGTTGTTCTTCGGCATCACTTTTCATCTGTGCGGTCAAGTGGAAATTCTGAAGCTAGATTTCAATAGACTAGGCAACGAGAACGAAAGAATAATGGAACATTTCATCGTATTAATCAAGAGGCATGTTTACTTACTCGATCTAGCCAAGATGCTGAACGAGACGATCAGCTCTATCTTAGTCGTGCAACTATTCGCGAGTTGTATACTTATTTGTACAACCGGTGAACATTCTTGCTTCTCTTAATGAAATGACACGAACCCAATGGCATACGTTTATTTAAGTACGATCAACGTTTTGGAATGACTTGCATCTGTTTTTAGGATTTCAATTTATTTTCGATCTGAGCGTTGGAAACATCGTCATGGTTGTAAAAACGTTTATAGTACTGAGCACTCTGTTGGTGCAATTGTTTGCATACAGCTACGTGGGCGAATATTTAAAGCATCAAATGGAAGGCATCGGTGACTCGGTGTATTGCAGCAGTTGGTACGATATACCGAAATGCGTGGCAAGAGATATTATTTACGTCATTATGAAAAGTCAAGATCCAGTTTCCCTAAAGGCTGGCAAATTCTTCATCGTCAACATGGAAACGTACATGAGTATTCTGAAAACTTCGATGTCGTACCTTTCAGTCCTTCGAGTAATGGTAAATGCTTGAAGTGATTTTAGTCCAATAAAGCACAATGCAACGATAAATATTATACTTTTGATGATTTAATATTCATTTCAAATATTCGAATTCAAATTGGTTTGGAGCCAAATGTGCGCAGTATATCGTCTCAGTAGGCTGTGTAGTCAGTAATACGTTCAGTGACCGATAGATGGTATTGCAGCGTCATTTGTGTGTAGCGCTCTGGATTGGCTACTATCGCATACCTACTTTATCGATATAGGGAAAAAAGGTTTGAGGAGAATCTTTAAATTTCGATTTTTAGTAACAAATATCTATAAACTGTTCAACGAAACGAGAGAGTAGACATGAATATAATGTGATCGCTATGGCTGCAGCTATTGGCTATATAACACGATATATTATTTACATTTATATTACTTACTTATAGATTGATGATATCATCGAATAATGAGATCAAATTCGAATAGCGATCATTTCGATTAACGATTATTTCCATTGCATGCTGCATTGTGTAACCGGTTCGAAATTGTATGGTCAGGTGACGAGATTTCGATAATTTTAATTTTATGATTCATGCATTAATACTCGTACCCGTGACACATAACGTCTCACGAAGCTGTGTATTTCAACACGTATACAAACATTTTATGAATACATTATACGATGTGTTATACTTGCACATTCTGAAATTTCATTAATGCTGAAATAAGATTTGATTTTCACGATTATATTGGCAAAGTTTGAAGCAAATCTCGGAATATATAGATGCACAAAATATATTCATTTTACGCTTAAAATGGCTATTTATGCTGTACCAATATTTTAGTAAATACGTGTTTTCAATAAATACCTTGTAATTTCTGCAATCATGCGCTGTATCCCACCACAGTGCTAACGAAATTTCAAAATGTTTTATACAAAGTATAACAAGTATAACAAGTATAACACACACAAATGTATTCTATCATAAGCATTCAGAAGCGTTCACTCTTACTTTGTTTCGAACTTTACCAATGTCATGATGATAACGAATAACCTAATGTAAATTGTCTAGCACTATTCCTTGCTGTATATTCCGTATGTTATCCCCTAAATTCGATAAAAACCTGGCAGTCAAGGAGTTAATAACTCACCCCTTAAGTCACTCGAACAGCTGTTCAAGTAACTTCTCTTCGATTTCGGTCGCGTTAAAAAATACGGTAACGTTTAGTTACACAAGCGTGCTGTTAAGCTCGAAAAGCACCGTTGAGAGATCAGAATTCTTTCCAACTACATTTTGCTCCATGTACTCCGATGCTCGATGCGAAATACAGGGATTTCGCTACGATGCACTAAACTCTACAACGTCAAAATCTTCTTCTCTGTTATCCTTGCCGTTGTTCCTTTAGCTCGCTTGATTTCTCATGAACAATGCACGATGTCTATTACGCAGTTTGAACACTCGGCTCTACAATGTCGCATAATGTTTTTTCTATATTAACTTCATTCTTTGATCTCTTTTGATTTCTTGGAGGCAACATGTCATGTCTGCGACTTTATTCGCCGCTTCGTTAATAATTAATAGCATTGATGTTCGAGAAAACCATAAAGCTTCCGGCAACAGTTGCAACCACAGTCCTCTACCCTCTGTTCTACGTATTTCGGTTTGTTTCTCTACATTTTTTGTTGTATGAAAATATAGGTTTGTTCAAACTCTGCTGAGTGCTGTATGCGTGAATAATAGATCAAAGAAGAGAACGTATGCACGTAAGTGGGCGTGACTGTCTTCGTGTACGCGCCACGATAAATCATACGTCGAATCGAAATAAACGAAAGTAGAGGAGTGTCGCTGAGAGGCACAGTAGAGTCTGTTTTCAAAAAATGCGCCAGAAGGTAGCGACCGAGGAGTACGTACGGAATTTTCTAGTGCAGGAGACGGTGTTGAAAGTAGTTGGTATTTGGCCCACGAGAAACGGATCCTCCTTTGGTCGATGGATTTTCGCGATGATGACGCAAGTAAGTTTGAAAACGTGGTGAAGAGCAGGCTTGGGCATTATTTAAATACAGTGCAGCTTCATTTATACGAACTTGTCGGGTACAGATAGTTTATACAATAGAAGCTCGCTCGTTCTCTCTACTATGACAGATATACGTGATTTTTCGTTCACATAGTCGGAGTTCACGTTCGAATTAGTAGATTCGAATAGCGAAAGTTTGTCTAATCGGCCATTGATTAAAATTTAGTTCGAATAAGTAACGTTTATCTAAACGGAATTGTACGGAACAATAGAGCGTCGTTTATCCGAACAGGTCGTATGCCATACGACTCAAATGTAATTGAAATTAAAACAATTCCAAGAGCAAATACCATTCCACTAGAAAACGAATCGTTTGTATAATTTATTACTTGAATATATTAAATATAAAGACAAAGTTTGAAATTCAAATTAACATTGAAATGAGAATCACTTTACTTAAAAGGGCCAATTAGGATAGAAAGTTAGTTGAAGATGATTTCCTTAACCTTCACATACGAAATCAAACTACTTTCCTTATATCGTTTCTACGATAAAGATAATTCACTATCTTTTTATCTTCATTTAAAGAGAAATTTGTCCAAGCCTGGTAAATAATCGTCGAATATCAGAGATCGGCAAGATCTTGCTAGGAATCCTTTCCGTAATTAGATCAGTACTATCTGCAGCCTGTCTCTGGAAGTTTATCGTCACTGTCTCGACATCGACGACACGATGGATGCGTTCGTCATGGATCTCTCTTCCATCGTCAGCCTCGCGAAACTGTTCATCATGCGCCGGAATTCGAAGCACGCTTACGTTCTTATAAATTCAGTTCTGAAGGACTGGTCGGCTGTTACTGATTCTCGTCATGAAGATATTATGACAGAATACTATAAAAAAGGACGAATCGTTTCATTGACAATACTATATCTCGGTTATGCTTCTGGATTGTCTTTCATCGTCAAAGCATTACCCTTTGGAGAGATTCTGCCGTTCAAGGTTCGATTAAATTCCACGTTAGACTGCGGACGTCTATGCAAACTCAGATAGTGAATTTAAATAGGGACTTGTATTATTCGCTAATTGTTATAATAAATGCTTTGGATGTTTTTATGTTCTTAGACATCATGTGCACTCTGTATAAAAACAGCCATAAATATTAGGACAGCCTTTCGTATTAAGAAATTACAACAAAATTTACTCCATTTCGTATCTTGCACTCTAAGACATAATATATATTTTTTTTAATATTTATAATAAATTTATGAATTTGTAATAAAGTACCTGAAAAATAAAAGCAACGAAATATTGTACATGGAATTTTTAGTAAATATTAGCTGATGTCCTGATACTAATGGCCGCATGTATGTATATTTTGATATATTTGCAATATAGAAGTACATCGTGTAAGAGGAATATAAAGCTTCAAAGTGAAGATTATTTTTTCGCGTAAAACGATCGATTGCTAATTTTTTAACTATGGCGTGCCTTACCTCTCTTTAGATGTTCCAAAACTCGGCGAATTCATCGGTACATCTAAACGGTTCCTTGGAAATGAATTATTTCCTGGCAAGCTATTGCGTGTTTGGCTCACTACCATTGCTCCAGCAGATCTGCGTATTGATATTGCAGGCAATGCACATTTTCGTCAACGCAGTTGCTCATTGCGCCAACGATGGATTATTCTTCAGCTTAACGATGCATCTGTGTGGCCAATTCGAGGTTCTCAAGATGAATTTTACCAAGTTCGAGCTGGAAGACTTTGGCTGCCACAAAAGGCTTCGATTTCTCGTCGAACGACACTGTCAGCTGCTGATGCTGGCCAATGATCTCGAGCAAACCTTCAATATGATCATTCTTGTACAGCTACTGATGAGCGCCTTGTTGCTTTGCATCGAAGGTAAAAACATGTTATTTTTACTTCCTTTTTACCCATTTTCTTCATTTCCTCTGTAATATGAAATTTATAGTATCATATATGACAATTTTTTTTTAAATTAAATGTAATTAAATTATAATATAATAGATTAAAATATAAGACCTGCACCAACAAAATCGAGTTAGAAGATATACGAAAAGATGCAAAATTCGAAACGTAAATCTAATCCACATATTTTATAAGGAATCCAAAATCCCAACAATGCACAGATCTATCAAGGTACAGATCTATAAAATTAATATGAAGAATCGCTTCATTTTTATCGCACTGCCACTTCTTCTATTAAAAGATCAAATGGCTGGTTTTTTCTAAACCGTGTTAAATCAAATTCACGTAAAAACAGAGCTAAGTGTAATTAGTATCTTACTTTGATCATCATATCAGGTTTCGTGTTTCTGGTCTGTCTGGCCACGAAAGACAACGTCGGTGCATTGAAAAGCGTCGTCCTGATGGTGACGTTACTCATACAGCTGTACCTTTACGCCTATGCAGGCGACGTTCTCGAGTCTCGATCCAACGAGATCGGGCAAGGCGTCTACGACTCGCCTTGGTATCAATCTCGTGGACACGTAGCAAGGGATTTGACGATGATAGTCAACCGCGGACACAGGTCGTACCACGTAACAGCTGGGAAATTCCTCTCGATGAACATATTCACGTTCAAAGAAATTCTGAGGACATCAGCTTCCTACTTGTCTGTTCTGAAAGTAATGATGGACACGTGAAGACCATTTGATCGCGAGTGCTATGTATTTCTTTCGCGACCCTCGCATAACAAAAGCAATATTACTGTTATACGACGAGGAAGAGCAACAAAATATTCTCTTACGTAAGACTCAAACCTTCACAAACATACCTATGCACGAAGCATGCTATAATCTATTAAACATGAGTATACAATGGTTTGGATCAGTGTATGTGAATAAACAAGAAATTTTCCAGAGT
Source organism: Bombus confusus (assembly GCA_014737475.1). Lineage (NCBI taxonomy): Eukaryota > Metazoa > Arthropoda > Insecta > Hymenoptera > Apidae > Bombus > Bombus confusus. Next base: position 1,589,483 of record JACXIV010000023.1, on the reverse strand, counting down.
GCAATTTTCGGACAAACTGATTACGATCGTCCCATTGTTTCAGTTGAGAATAATCGATTGCAATTTACTCGTTTCAGTTCTTTTACTTCTCTTATAAGAATGGGTATCTTCTTACTATGAGAAAATAGATCTTCGTTCTTCCCGTTTCTTTACACATCGCTGGAATCCTATTCTGATATTTAGTTGTGAAAGTTGAATATTCTTTGATAATACAGACCAATTTTCGAAACGCATGATCTTTTTAAGATTTTGTCATACAAGTTGCATATTATCTAAAATTACAGACCAATTTTTGAAACGAACGGTGCTGCTCGACAGAAGCCGCGGTGTTACGCCTGCAGAGGCATAATGATAAAGTATTTACTTATGAAGTAATACATATTCATGCTATAACCGCGATTTTTCCTTTGATATAAAACTCATACTATTCTGTGTCAAAGTTAACATATAATTTATATATTCGCGGACAAATTTACTGGACAAGTAAGCGGAACTGGTTGTTGAGTTATACAGTTAAACTTTATTCATAGATGATTTAGTAAATAATTGAAATTAAGATTTACATTTTTGTATAAACAAGACGTATTTGACGAATTTTCATTGATTTATATTTCCACTATCTGTCCACTTACCTTTGTCCGAATATTTAATGAATAATTATTTATTCATATTAATAATTTATTTAATAATTATTTAAATGAACTTTCTACAGGCCGAATTGATCCACCTTTTTTGTTAATTCCACAATTTCATTATTACTGCACATTATTCGCGTTTTTCATAGAAAACGAATGACTTGTTTCTCTGGATTCTCTGGATGAATGCAAAGGTAAATTAAAGAAGACAATTTTTATAACTTCATCGCCGTTTTTACTTTCCAATTTGTGGACTTCATCAATGTGGTTTGTAAGTTGCTGAGATTGGCTTGTTTAAAGATTGTCATTCCTTTGTAGCTACGAATGCTAACGATCGTGCAAACGGACGTGTAGAAGCGATGCCCGAGAAAAACATTGACGCCCTACTATTAATTGCCTACGGCATTTTGGCGGCATCAAAGATTATGTTGTTCCGTATTAAGCCAGCTTATTTCGAATTTTGCCTCGGTGCTTGAAGATTACAATGAATTGAAGGACCAAGAGAAACGAGTGACAGTGCGAGGAAACATTGACTCTTATGGGAGCTATACCTATACTGGCTGGAAAGAAAGAGGCAAATATAGTTAATGTGACGGAACTAAATGCAATGGAGTATCCTGTATTGAAATAGAAAAAGAAAAGATTCGGACCTTTTGTAAAATTTCATAGAAATATCAGAATTATAAAAATGTTTCCTATATGTAACTCGATGGCCGATAAAACCAGATCGTGCCAAGGATTGTTCCTTTCGGTTACTGTCTCTGACAGCCAGTCACTGACCCAACACGAATTCAGGAAACATGCGTCAGCGAGGCACGATCCATCGAATTCAAGGTGCCAAGGTCGGGGCGCATCTGTCCACGACAAACGTTCGTCTAAACAGTTGGAAGTCCTGTGGCTAGTTGCCAAGATTTCGATGCACACTGCTTCTTGGCATTCGACCGCATTTAGCACTTAACACTCGCACCCATGACAAACAATGGCTCAGAAAACTATGTCGACACAAATATTCGATAAATATATTGTATGTGTTGCATTTCTACATTTTGAAACTTGATTACTACAGTGTGATTAACTACAGTGCGATCCGATTGCCATTATATTGGCAATGTTTTATACCAGTCCTGCAACTTGCAACCTTATTTGTCTTCTTCGAATCCTTTTTATTAGATTTTACAAATTACAATGTGGAGTTTGAAATCTCGCGGAGTTTTGACAGATTAGGTAACTTAGGATTTAATTTATTAGGATGAAGGAAATGCAGGAAATCGCGTAGTTAAAGAGGACTGAGCAGAATGAAATTTTGGAAATGTTATCGCGACTATACTGCAAGAGCGACGAACGACTGATTTTTCCTAAACCGTGTCAAATTAAATTCATGTAGATCAAGATAAGGTATAATTAGTATGTTACCTCTATCATCGAACCAAGATGCGTGTGGCTGGGCTATCTGGGTACAGAACACAACGTCGATGAAGAAGAGCAAAGAAGAAATGTTCCTCTACGTAAGACTTCAACTTTTGTAAGTATACCTACGCAAGAAACATGCCATAATCTATTAATCATGGATATACAATGGCCTGGATCAGTGTATGCGAATAAATAAAGAAGTTGTGCACAGTACAATTTCGACAAACACCGACCATCATCGCACCCTTTGCTTGAGCGGAAAATAATCGATTATTTACATGTTTCAGTTCTTCCACTTCCCGCATAAGAAACGTATCTTCTTACTATAAGAAAATAGACTTTTATTCTTCGCGATTACTTACATGTCGTTGTAACCGTACTTCGATAGTTTGCGATGAAAATTGAATATTCTTCGACAGTACAGGCCAATTTTCGAAACGAATGTTTAGTTTAACAAATTACTATGGAACCGCGTATTAGTTATTAATCGTACAGAAGCATGGCAATAAAATATTTACCTACGAAGTAACCCTCACCCCCTGAAATTTTCATGGGAATGTGCAGTTGATGTAGAAACGGCAACTTATCGAACGGCAGGTTACCGTTGGTATATATTTGAGCGATTACAGTTGAATAAAACATAAACCGAGAAATAAAAATACGCAATTCGTTACTATGTGGGAAGAAAGAAACGAAACGTTTACGTGAAATTGTTTGTCCGCACTTTGCGGGGATGAAGGCATCGCGCAGTAAAGATTTTGCTTACGCGATGACTCCGCTGAAGATCTTGTCGTGGCCAGTAGGTACCTGGCCTCTTCAAGACTACGATATCTTCTCCGTTATGCGTGCCATAATCGCGACTTCTCTCGTGGTATGAAACTTTTGTCATTCTGTTTCAAGCTTAACGTATGTCATACACTTGGAGACAAGAATAAGTGGAAGTAGTTCTGCCGCTGTATACTTAAATTTCATTTGTTATATATCACTTCGGTTCATGGATTGTTTAGTAAATAATTTGATATTTATTTTGTTATTTACTGTAAATTTATTTATGACTGATAACGTGGCTATGACTAAAGGATAAATTAAAAAGGCAAATTTTTATAATTTCATCGCTCTTTTTACTTCTCAATTTGTGAACCTGATCGATATGGTTTCTAAGTAGCTAAATTTGACGTGTTTGAAAATTCTTTTTCGTTCTTTTCTAGCTACTAATGCTAACGATCTTGCAAACGGAGATGTATTTAGACAGAACCGACGCCGAGAAGAATCTAGACGCTCTATTATTGACTACCTGCGGCAGTCTAGCGGTGTCAAAAGTCGTGCGTTTTCGTATTTGGCCTGCTGGCTTTGTTTCGAATTTTACCTCGGCGGTGAAGGATTATAACGAATTGAAGGACCAAGAGAAACAAGCGATAGTGCGAAGACACGCTTACATGGGCAGAGTAGCGTGCGCCGGTGTAATATTTTTCTCGTATTTAGGATCGACTATTTTCATAACTGCGCCTATGCTGCTCGGAGTAAAAGAGGAAGATGTATTTAACGTAACGGAGGGAAGAACACTGGAGTATCCAATACCTTCCGAATATGTAATGACTGTTATAAAACTGCCGGATAATTTGTACTTTATGATTTCTATCATAGAGTATTTGATGCTGCTATTCACGTGCACTGGAAATCTGGGTAATGAATCTTCTAATCTGTCACACGAATTACTCATTGCCAGAAGTCGTGCGAATCAATTCCATAAACTGAAATGTACAGGATAATGATAAGTAGGAGCATCGTTCGTTGAAATGTACTTTGCCATTACAATCCCTTTGCATTTCACGATAGAAAAGGATGTATTAGACGACACTTGCTTAATTTCGGAGAGTAAATAATTTGATCTTAACAGCGTTCCTGTAAGTGACCGTGTGCGTACAATACAATGGACAATCTCATTTTCCTATATGAAATGCAATGTTTTTATTATTTACGCGGACACTCTACGATTAAACTTCTTAAAGAATTATCCTCCGACGTAAGAGTAAACTCACAGTGTACTCTGAGGAATACACGTTTATCGTGTATTTAACGTGAGTTTAATGTGCATTTAATATATGTTGAAAACAATGATTAGTAATTCCAGAAACGACTGTTGCAGTAATGCAATTTTTGTTGACACGTGGAGCACATCTAATTCATTTTGAGTAACGAAATTAAAAACATAAAAAAATGGAATTGATCAGTTTGGCTTCTGGGAAGCACAAATACTTGCAATGCTTGCTCATGGTAACCTTAAAAACTCATTTATTTATATTGAAATATGAATTAGGTAACGATCTGCTGTTCTTCGGTATCACTTTCCACCTGTGCGGTCAGGTAGAAATTCTGAAACTGGAGTTCGATAAACTGGACAACAGGAATGGCAAAGCAATGGAATATTTCATCGTATTATCCAAGAGGCATGTTTACTTACTCGATCTAGCCAAGATGCTGAACGAGACGATCAGCTCTATCTTGGCTGTGCAACTATTCACGAGTTGTATACTTATTTGTACAAGCGGTGAACATTCTTACCTGACTAGATAGAATTCCACGAAGTCCGATAAAATAATTTTATTTAAATACGATCAATGTGTTGCGACGATTTGCATCTGTTTTTAGGACTTCAATTTATTCTCGCTCTGAGCGTTGGAAACACCGTCATGATGACGAAAACATCTATAGTAGTGATCGCTCTCATGATGCAACTGTTTGCATACAGCTACGTGGGCGAATATTTGAGGCGCCAAATGGAAGGCATCGGTGACTCGATATATTTCTGTAGCTGGTACGACATACCGAAATGCGTGGCAAGAGACATTATTTACGTCATTATGAGAGCTCAAGATCCAGTTTTCTTGAAAGCTGGGAATTTCTTTGTAGTCAACATGGAAACGTACATGAGTATCATAAAAACTTCTATGTCGTATCTTTCAGTTCTTCGAGTAATGGTAAACGTTTGAGGCTTTGTGTAATATAGAAATTGAGAGAGTTATATTTATCTAATAAAGCTCAATAAAATATTTAGTATTATACTTTTGGTGATTCGATATTCATTTCAAACGCTCGAAATTACGTTGATCGAATGAGCGCGGTCTCTCGATAGGCTGTTATACTCAATATTCATCGTTTCTGTATTGCGGTCTGACCAGGCGTCGAAAGCATTTCAGATATATGTATACGTAAATACATATTCAAGTATACAATATGCTTTAATTATGGTAGGTAACGAAGGATTGTTTGATAACTTACTGAAATAGAAAGTTGTGACCATGTTAAAAGTGAAATGTATAATTTACCGCGCTCTACCTGTATAGTCTTCGTATAGATGAATATGGAAAAGACTATGGAATCTTGAAATTGCTGATTATGGTGGTGTCTTATAAAAAATTGCTAAATTCCAAAAATACACTGCCACAGATTTCTAAATTTCTCATTTCGATCGCTCTGATCTTTCTTCTGTTAAAGGTTAAATGGCTGGATTTGTCTAAACTGTGTCAAATCAAATCCACGTAAAAATGGAGCCAGGTATAAAATTAGTATATTATCTTCATCACCAAATCAAGTTTCGTCTTCCTGGCCTGTCTGAGCACAGCAGGCAACGTCGTTGCATCGAGAAGCGTCATTCTGATGGTGAATCCCCTACGAGTACACAGACAATGCTTTTGTGTCCCGATTCGAAGAGAGCAAGCGGCTTAAAAATTGCCCTGGCGTGAACATCGGCGGTATGTAGCAAGCGACTTGAAACTGATAACGAACCGCAGAAATTAATCGTACCACGAAACAGCCGGGAAATTCTCGATGAACATATTCACTTTCAAAGAAATACTAAGAACATCAGCTGCCTATTTGTTCATTTTCAAAGAAACCATTTATCCTAACCATATTATCCTCCGTGTAACAAACGCGATATTATTGCTGTTCGACGACGAAGTGTAACGAAATTCCTCTTACGCAAGACTCAAACATTTGCAAACACATCAACGCACGAAGCATGCTACAATCTATTAAACACGAGTATACAATGACAGAGATCGGTATATGCGAATAAATAAGAAATTTTGCAGACTGCAATTTCCGCTCACGATCGGATCATTTGCTCGCGTTGAAAGTAATCGATTTAGACGTTACCGTTCTTCCACTTTTCTTATAAGAAAGGGTACCTTCTTACTATAAGAAAATGGATCCTTATTCTTTGCGTTTATCATATAGTTGCAACCCTAGACTGGTGCCTCGCGAAGAAAGTGGAATAGTCTGAAAACATAGACCAATTTTCGAAACGAATGGTGCTGGACGTCAGAAACCGCGTATTATTTATTAATCGCACGAAAGCGTAGCAATAAGATATTTACCTACGAAGTTACCTTCCCACTGCAATATTCTTAGAAATGTGCAGAAGACGTAGAAATGGTAACCCACTGGATGATAAATATATAATTGAGCGATTATAGTAGAATAAAAGATAAACCGAAAACTAGAAACGTAACTCGTAAACGCGTGGCAAGAAGGAAAGGGAAGGTATTCACGATCGCGTGGAATTGTTTGTCGATCTTCGTCTTGTGAGGATGAAGGCGTCGACGAGTAAGGATTTCGCTTACGCGATGACACCGTTGAAGATCCTGTCGTGGCCTGTAGGTACCTGGCCTCTTCAAGACTACGATGTCTTCTCCGCTATACGTGCTATAATTGCAACCTTTTTTCTGGTATGTAACTCGTACTATCATTCTGTTGCGAAGTTAACGTGTATGTTATCCATGCGAGAACAAAAATGAGTGGACAAATAGGTGGAACTAATTCTCTGGTTGTATCTACTTAAATTTTATGTATCATCATAATATCTACATAAATTATTTAAAGAGTAGGTGAAATAATACTTTCATTTTCACATAATCGAACTGTGTTTTACGAAAATACATACGTACCTATTTCCACCGTCTGTCGACTGACTTTTCTCCGAACGTGTTAAATGAACTTCCTAAAAGGTCCGCATCGATTCGCAACGCTTCTTGCGCTCATTATTGCTTTTTTTCCTGAGAAACAAATAATTCGATAAATCAGGATCAGAGCATTTTAGAGAAATTTAGGACAAGGAAATTGTGTAAACAACAGAGAATTCAAAGATAGAGTGAAATAGCTAATACTTCCAACTTCATTGCCCCTTTACTTTCCAATTTGTGCATTTAATCCATATGGTTTTCGAACAGCTGAAATTGGCGTGTTTAAAGATCGTCGTTCTTCTGCAGCTCCTCATGGTGACGATCGTGCAATCGGAGATGTACTTAGACAACAGCGATGCCGAGAAGAATCTAGACGGTCTAGTATTTATTACTTGCGGAAGTTTGGCAGCGTCAAAGGTTATGCGGTTTCGTATTCGGCCTGCTGCCCTTATCTCTAATTTTACATCCGCGGTTCAAGATTACAACGAATTGAGGGACAAAGAAAAACGAGTGATAGTGCGAAGGCACGCTTACATGGCCAGAGTGGCGAGTGCCAGTGTGATATTTTTCGCGTATTTCAGCTCGATTCTTTTCATAACTGTGCCTATGCTGGCTGAAGAGGAAGAGAAAGATATAGTTAACGTAACGGAGGGAAGTATATCGGAGTATCCCATACCTTCCGAAAATGTATTGGCAGTTATAAAAATGCCGGATAATTTGTACTTTGTAGTTTTTATCGTCGAATACTTGATGCTGTTATTCACGAGCACAGGAAATCTAGGTAATGTATCGTCGTTTCTTAGGAGTTACTCATTGTCAGAAGCCATGCTAATTAACTGCATAAATTGAAATGTAGAGGAGAGTGCCAAGTATGAGCATCATTTGTCTAAATGTAATTTGCAATTACAATTAATGAAGAGAAAGCATCAGACGAAACTCGATTGACTTATACGGGTACGTAATCTGGAATTAATACTTTCTTTCTAAGCGAATGTGTGCAAAAAATACGTAATGCGTGGTCAACATCATTTTCTTACATGGAATGAAATGCCTTGTTTGTTAATCCGTGTTAGAACAACTGGAAGTTCAGTCTGTTGTACGTAACGTGCGCGGAATGTATATTTAATGTGCGTTTATCCCACGTTGAATGCGTGTTTCGTCTCATGCATGTTAGCACGTGATTCATGTGTATTTAATGTATTCTAATAGCCGAAGAATTTGAGCTTTTCAAATTTTGAATAGAAATTATTAACTTTGGGTAATGAAATTAAGAACTGTATATTACAAATTACTGCAAATTATATACAAATGCAATTGATTAGCTTGGCTTCTGGGAGGCTCAAATACCGATACTTGCTCAGGGTAGTTTAAGAATCTTACTCGTTTATTTTGAAAAATAAATTAGGAAGCGATTCGTTGTTTTTCGGTATCACTTTTCATCTGTGCGGCCAAGTAGAAATTCTGAAACTAGATTTCAAGAGACTAAAAGACGAGAACGAAAGAACAAGGGAACATTTCAACTTATTAACCAAGAGGCATATTTACTTAATTAACCTGGCCAATATGCTGAACGAGACCATCAGCTCTATCTTGGCTGCGCAACTATTCGCAAGTTGTATACTTATTTGTACAAGCGGTGAACATTCTTACCTCACTCGATAAAATTACACGAAGCCCGATGGCATAAGTTTATCTAAATACGATCAATGCGTTGGGATGATTTGCATCTGTTTTTAGGACTTCAATTCATTCTCGCTCTGAGCATTGGAAACATCGTCATGGTTGTAAAGACATTTATAGTACTGAGCACTCTGATGGTACAATTGTTTGCATACAGTTACGTGGGCGAATATTTGAGGCGTCAAATGGAAGGCATCGGAGACTCGATGTATTTCTGCAGCTGGTACGATATACCGAAATGTGTGGCAAAAGATATTATATATGTCATTATGAGAGCTCAAGATCCAGTTTTCCTCAAGGCAGGACAATTCTTTGTTGTTAATATGGAAACTTACATGAGTATCATAAAAACTTCTATGTCGTATCTTTCAGTTCTTCGAGTTATGGTAAACGCTTGAGGCTGTGTGTAATATAGAAATAGAAAGAGTTATATTTATCTAATAAAGCTCAATAAAATATTTAATGTATTACTTTTGACGACTCAATGTTCATTTCAAAAACTAAAAAAATGTTGATAGAATGTGCGCGGTAGATATATATATTTATATATATATACGTACGTACATATTTAAATATATAATATGTTTAAATTATGGTAGGTGACGTAGGATGATTTGATAACGTACTGAAAACAATAAAGGTGCTTCCTTGTAAAAGATGAAATATATAACTTGTACTACTACTTTGACTAGTAGTATAACATCTATTACATTGAGTAATATGATTCAGAAATTGAGTATATTCAGTAATATGCGTTATACACGATGGATACTTGCACGGCGTATAGATTACGTCTCTGTAGTGCCACGGCCCGATTTGTGCTCTTATCCGTCAGTTGTGAGCCGCGTACGTAACGACGATTCTTCACCTTAGTGGACGAGCGAGTAGTTGCAGCGAGAAGTTTTACTTTGGAACCCACAAAACAATTGGACTCACGATTTTTAGGATAAAAAGTCGATTCGCAGAAAACTCAAATAGCAAAGAATCGATTCGAAAGATCAGTCGTTTAACCGGAAGAATCTATTCTCTCAAGAATCACATCGAAATCGATCGTCCCTTGCTCCAGAAGGATCACGCGAGTCGGGAAACTATCACCATTGTGGGGCAGTCGTTACAAATACGACAAACTACTATTGATCAATCAACTGTCTTAATACTTACGGTATAGAGGTAATACGTATGAAGGTAAAAATACGATATTTCTACTTCGTTTCTACTTATACTTTTGGCTTTCAATACAATGTGAAATGTTTAGTATTAAAAATAACAATCCAATTCATTGTTAACATTAGAACTACCGACGACTAAAATATACCACATGTATCAGAAAAATCGAAATGGAAGATATTTAAAAAGAACATAACTTAAAAGACAAATTTTTATTAGTATATTTTGTAAAAGATTCAAACTACTAACAATGATTATTTTTAAACCACGTGAAGTGAAATTTGTGAAAAACGGAACCAGATATAATTAGTGTATTACCTTGATCACCACATCAAGCTTCTTATTACAGGTCTGCCTGAGCACGGATAACATCGTCGTGCACTGGAATCTGTCGACTGATGGTGAAGTTGCTTATAAAGCTGTAGTTTACGCAGGCGATGCTGTCGAGTCTCGATCCGAAGAAATCGCACACACCGCTTACAATTCGCAGTGGTATGGACTTTGACAACAGTTAGCAAAGGTCCACGTGCTGACAATGAATCGCGGATTCCACGGAATCATTCTACGGATTCCAAAGTGATGTTACTACTATTCGACGAGGAAGTGCAACGAAATTCTATTACGTACGACTCGAACATTCCTAAACGTACCTGCACACGAAGCACGCTATAATTTATTACACGTGAGCATACAATGAATTGGATCAGTGTATACGAATAAATAAGAAATTTTCCGAAGTGCAATTTCAGGTCATGATCTCACCATTTGCTCACGTTGAAAGTAATCGACTGCAATTTAGACGGCTCAGTTCTTCCACTTTCCTTATAAGAAAGTGTACCTTCTTACTATAAGAAAATAGATATTTGTTCTTTACATCTGCTTACACATCGTTGAAACCGTAGTTTCCGATGAAAGATGAATATCCTACGAAAACACAGACCAATTTCCGAAGCGAGTATACAGTGTAACAACTTACTATAGAAGTTGAATATTCTTTGAAAACACGGACTAATTTTCAAAACGAATGGCACTGGACGACAGAAGCAGCGTATTACTTATTAATCGTGCAGAAACATAGCAATAAAGTATTTACCTACGAAGTAACTGCCACCAGAATTTTCTTGGGAATGTGCTTGCTGGACGATAGATAATTGAGCGATTATAGTAGAATAAAAGATAAACCGAAACACGGAAATATAATTCGTAAGCATGAAGGAAAGAAGAAAGGGTGCATATGCACGATTGCGCGGAATTATTTGTCGACCTTCGTGTTGTGAGGATGAAGACGACATTGAATAAAGATTTCGCTTACGCGATGACTCCGATGAAGATCCTGTCGTGGCCTGTTGGTACCTGGCCTCTTCAAGACTACAATATTTTTTCCACTATGCGTGTGATAATCACGAGTTTTCTTTTGGTATGAAATTTTTGCCATTCTCTTTCGAAGCTAATATGTATGTATACTCGGAGACAAAAATTAAGTGAACAAATAAGTGGAACTTGTCCTAGTGATATATATTTAAATTTTATTTATTATACGCTGGTGTGCAAAATTAAAGGAATACTCAATTTTCACCGAAATGTGAAAATCGTAACAAGGAAGCATACAGCAATCATTCTCTGCTCATTTTAAACCGAAAAACCACTATTTTCAGAAGCTTTCGAAGTTTTTCCGACAGAGGTTCCTGCATCATGTGTGAGAGTGAGAAAGCGAAGATGCTTTCTCCTTCCGAATATATATCAAATTCAACAGATTCTACAGACGTTAAAAAATTTTTCAAAAATTTTGTTTAGAGCCAAAATAAAGTGCGATAATTTCTGCGATGTTTTATTGAACTTTGAGTGTACCCGGAACATTATAATAATAACGCAAGCTACACCTTGTGAGGATTGCACGGTCGGAAATTAAGTGTTCCTTTAATTTTCTATGCTAGTGGATATCATTATAGCACAGAGATTATTTAATAGATAATTGAAATAACTGATGTTCAGATTTTTGTATAAACAAGGCCTACTTAACGAAACTTCATTGATACCAATTTCAACTACCTGTCCGCATACTTTTGTCCGAAAGTGATAAACTATCTAGAAAATTCGCGATCATCCGCACCAATTTTTGTAAATTCCACTTTGTAAATTTTATTATTACTGCGCATTGCTTGTATCCCTCTTCGGAAACAAATGATTTATTTCGATAAATTTGATTATGGCAAGGAAATTGTGCAAACAATAGTGAATTCGAAAGTAAATTAAAATGCGGTTTCCGGGTAGCTGAAATTGGCGCGGTTAAAAATTGTCATTCTTTTATAGCTACTAATGCTAACGATCGTGCAGTCGGAGATGTATTTAGACAGCAACGACGCTGAGAAAAATCTCGACGCATTAGTAATACTATCCTGCGGCATTCTGGCGGTGTCAAAGGTCATTCGTTTTCGTATTCGGCCGGCTGGTCTTATCTCCAACTTTACCTCGGCGGTTGACGATTATAACAGATTGTATGACCAAGAGGAAGGCATGATACTGCGAAGACACGCCTACATGGGCAGAGTGGCAGGTATCAGCGTGGTACTTTTCGCGTATTTCAGCGCAACTCTCTTCATGTCTGTGCCAATGCTGGCTACAGAGGAAGTGAAAGATACAGTTAACGTAACGGAAGATAGTACTCCGGAATATCCTATACCTTCGGAAAATGTAATGGCATTTATAAAAATGCCGGCTGATTTGTACTTCATCGTTTTTATCGTAGAGTACTTGATGTTGCTATTAACGAGCAATGGAAATCTAGGTAATGTATCGTCTTGTCTTACGAATTACTCTTTGCCAGAAGCCATGCGAATCAATTCCACAAGTAAAAGACTTCCAATTTGACAAGTAAAAGAGAAGGATAAATTGAAATTACAGTCCCCAGCTTTGTATTATCTTCGGTTGAGATGTTGAGTTCCAATCATTCATTTTGAACGAAGAAACTAAGAATTTGAAAAAAAATGGAATTGACGAGTTTGGGTTCAGAGAGGAGCAAAAGCTGATACTAATGCTTATTTATTTTTCAATATGAATTAGGTAGCGATTCGTTGTTCTTCGGTATTATTTTTCACCTGTGTGGTCAAGTGGAAATTCTGAGGCTAGAGTTCAGGAGACTGAGCAACGAGAACGAAAGAACTATGGAACATTTCACCGTATTATCCAAGAGGCATGTTTACTTATTGAATCTAGCCAAAATGCTGAACGAGACGATCAGCTCTATCTTGGCCGTGCAACTATTCACGAGTTGTATAGTTATTTGTACAAGCGGTGAACATTCTTACATCATTTAATAAAATGAAGCGAAGCACAATGTCGTAAGTTTATTTAAATACGATTAATGTATTACGATAATTTGCATCTATTTTCAGGACTACAATTCATTATCGCTCTGAGTGTTGGAAACATCGTCATGACGATAAAAACGTTCATAGTACTGAGCACTCTGTTGGTGCAATTATTCGCATACAGCTACGTGGGCGATTATTTAAAGCGTCAAATGGAAGGCATCGGTGATTCGGTGTATTTCTGCAGCTGGTACGATATACCGAAATGCGTGGCAAAAGATATTATTTATGTCATTATGAGAGCTCAAGATCCAGTTTTCCTCAAGGCTGGAAAATTCTTTATTGTTAATATGGAAACGTACATGAGTATTATAAAAACTTCTATGTCGTATCTGTCAGTCCTGCGGGTAATGGTAAATGCTTGAGGATTGTGTAATATAGAAATTTGGGAAGCTATATTAATATAATAAAGCACAATAAAATATTTAGTATTATTAAAATATTTGTTGATTCAATATTCATTTCAAGTACTCAAAATCAAATTGAACGAGTGTGCGTAGCGGATCAATAAGCTGTGGTCAATAATTCGTGCAATGACCAACAGATGATGCACACCGAAAACATTTAAATATACAGGTGTTCGGTTACACATGTCAGGAAATTTAAGGGGTGATTCCTGATGCTCAAATTAGACGAAGATCAAGAATAAGAAAATTTCGTTTTCGCCTTAGTCTTTTAGTTATTGACATTTAAAAATTGGCCAGATATCCCTGCATGCGAGCAACCCTCCTTGCACGAATGAAAGTGGGTCGGCCTAAGCAGCGGGGTACACGGGGATCCTTAAAAATCGAACGATACATGGGCAGCAGCCTACCACGTACAAGTCGTGGAGAGTAAGATTATGACATTTGAATATGTAAATCATTACTTATTGAATAATAAGTGCGCGACGTTTTGTAAGAGAAATCGTAGATTAAACATTACAGCCTACTCATTAAAATCCATAACAGCATATCGGAAGCAGCCTCACGAAATTTTCGAATAGAGAGGATTAATATTTCCTCTAAATCTGTGCCACCATAAATAATCAATAAATAATAGCACATATAGTCGATGTTTATACAAATTTCACACACGTACCGCGATCATCTCCGCCGGGTGTCCACAGAAAAAGCAATTGTACATTGAAAGGCGTCGTCTTGATGGTTACGTTGCTCATACAGCTGTGTCTCTACGCCTACGCATGCGACGCTGTCGAATCTCGATCCGGAGAGATCGTGCAAGCCGCCTGCAATTCACTCTGGTATGAACCTTGAGGACACTTAGCAAGATACTCACAATGGATCGTGGAAACTTGTCATACCACGTGACAGAAGGTAAATTCCTCTCGATGAATGTATTCACTTTCAAAGAGATACGACTGACACCAGACTTCTTATTTGTCCGTTTTGAAAGTAACGCGAGACACACGAAGACCACTTGATCGCGAGTACTATGTATTCCTATCGCCATCCTCGGTGCATCGCTACTGTAGCAAAGGCGATACTACTGTAATTCGATGAGAAAGAACGAAATTTTCTCTAACGTACGACTCAAACTTTCACAAACATACCTACGTACGAAGCATACTATAATCTATTAAACATAAGTGCACAATGGTTTGGATCAGTGTATGCGAATAAATAAGAAATTTTCCAGAGCGCAATTTCTAGAACGCCGATCACGATCGCACCGTTTACTTGCGTCGAAAATAATCGACTGCAATTTAGACGACTCAGTTCTTCCACTTTTCATATAAGAAAGGGTACCTTCTTACTATAAGAAAATAGATCTTTGTTCTTTACATTTGCTTACATAACGTTGAAACCCTAGTAGCCTGATAGTTTCCGATGAAAGATGAATATCCTACGAAAACACAGATCAATTTTCGAAGCGAATGTACAGTGTAACAACTTACTATGAAAGTTGAATATTCTTTGAAAACACGGACTAATTTGCAAAACGAATGGCACTGGACGACAGAAACCGCGTGTTAGTTATTAATCGTGTAGAAGCATGGTAATAATGTATTTACCTACGATGTAACCCTCCAATGGAATTTTCTTGGAAACGTGCCTACTGTACACGGTAGATAATTGAGCGATTATAGCAGAATAAAAGATAAGCCGAAAAATAGAAATACAATTCGTAAGCACGAGGAAAAGAGGGAAAGGTACGTATTCACGATTACACGGAATTATTTGTCGATCTTCATCGTGTGAGGATGAAGGCGACGTCGAGTAAAGATTTCGGTTACGCGATGACTCCGTTGAAGATCCTGTCGTGGCCTGTTGGTACCTGGCCTCTTCAACGCTACGATATCTTTTCCTCTATACGTGCCATAGTCACGATTTTTCTTTTGGTATGAAACTCATATGATTTTCTTTCGAAGTTAACGCATATATGTATACTCGGAGACAAAAATTAAGCGGACAATTAAGTGGAGCTAGTCTTAGTGATATATGTTTAAATTTTATTTACCATACACTGGCGTGGAAAATTTCTGAGTAGCTGAAATTGGCGTGTTTCAAAATTCATATTCTTTTATAGCTACTAATGATAACGATCGTGCAATCGGAGATGTATTTAGACACCAGCGACGCTGAGAAGAATCTTGACGCTTTAGTAATACTAACTTGCGGCTATTTGGCGGTGTCGAAGGTCCTGCAGTTTCGTATTCGCCCTGCTGGCCTTATCACAAATTTCACCTCGGCGGTGAAGGATTATAACGAATTGAACGACCAAGAGAAACGAGCGATAGTACGAAGACACGCTTACATGGGCAGAGTGGCAGGTATCAGTGGAGTACTTTTCGCGTATTTCAGCGCAACTCTCTTCACGTCTCTGCCAATGCTGGCTGCAGAGGAAGTGAAAGATACAGTTAACGTAACGGAAGAAAGTATTACGGAATACCCTATACCTTCGGAAAATGTAATGGCACTTATAAAAATACCGGATAATTTATACTTCATTGTCTTTATGGTAGAGTACTTGATGTTGCTATTAACGAGCAATGGAAATCTAGGTAATGTATCGCCGTGTCTTAAGAATTACTCATTGCCAGAAGTCACGCCAATCAATTCCACAATTTAAAGATTAAAAGAGAATGATAAATAGAAGTATCATTCGTTGCTTATACTTTGAAATTACAATCCCCAGCCTTGTATTCTCTGTTGGTAAAATATTGAATAATTATTCATTGCAAACTATGAAGATAGCGACTCCATACCCAGTGGAATTCATCAGTTTGGCTTCTGAGAGGCTAAAATACTACCACTGGCTCGGAGAAGCTCAAAGATCTTGTTTCTTTATTTCCAAATATGAATTAGGAAACGATTCCTTGTTTTTCGGTATCACTTTTCACTTGTGCGGCCAAGTAGAAATTCTGAAACTAGATTTCAAGAGACTAAGAAACGAGAACGAAAGAACAAGGGAACATTTCAACGTATTAACCAGGAGGCATGTTTACTTACTGAACCTAGCGAAAATGCTGGACGAGACGATCCGCTCTATCTTGGCTGTGCAGCTATTCACCAGTTGTATACTTATTTGTACAAGCGGTGAACATTTTTACATCACTTGATAAAACCACACGGAGCTCAATGCCTCGACATAAATGTCACATTTATCTATGCGCAATAAATATATCTCAATACGGTTAATGATGTTGGAATAATTTGCATCTGTTTTCAGGACTTCAGTTCATTCTCGCTTTGAGCGTTGGGAACCTCGTAATGACGATAAAAACGTTTATAGTACTGAACACTCTGTTGGTGCAATTATTGGCGTACAGCTACGTGGGCGATTATTTAAAGCGTCAAATGGAAAGCATCGCCGACTCGGTATATTCCTGCAGCTGGTACGATATACCGAGAAGTGTGGCAAAAGATATTATTTATGTCATTATGAGAGCTCAAAATCCAGTTTACCTGAAAGCTGGGAAATTCTTTGTACTGAATATGGAAACGTACATGAGTATTATAAAAACTTCTATGTCGTACCTCTCAGTTCTGCGGGTAATGATAAGTGCTTGAAGATTGTATAATATAGAAAGGGAGGAAGGTATATTTATCTAATAAAGCTGAAGAAGATATGTAATATTATACTTTTCATGACTAAATGTTCATTTCAAATACTCAGAATCAAATTGGTCGAATGTGCGTAATCGACGGTCTCAGTAGTCTGTTGTAGTCGATAATTCGTGCGATGACCGAAAACGTTTGAAATATATGTATATATACATCATTATTACATAGGCACTTGCAGTTTCAAGACTCAATCGCTTTGGCAAATGGAGGGCTTCGTAACCAATAAGTGTAAGTCAGTCTTTCGTTTCTATTTATGCGTTATTAAAACTTTCAGTCGACGGCAGACTTTATTCAGGAGTTAGAAAACTGAAAATGTGAATAATGCACTGGTATAGATCGATAAGAGAAATATGAAAAATCGAAAATTTCCTGCTTGTTCTATTAAAGAGTAGATTGAAAACTTTTTCTAAATTGTGTGAAATGAAATTGATATAAAAGCAGGGTCAGGTACAATTAGTCTATTACCTTGATCACCAAACAAAGTTTCGTGTTCCTGAGCTGTCTGAGCGCGAGGGACAGCATCGGTGCAGTGAAAAACCTAGTCCTGATGATGAAGCGACTCACAGAGCTGTGCCTCTGGGTCTACGCAGACGACGCTCTTGATTCTCGACTCGAACAGCGTAAGCCGCTCACAAATCACCCTGCTATCGATCTCGACGACATGTAGCAAGCGATCTGAAACTAATAAGGAACAGCAAAAATTGATCGTACCACGAAACAGCTGAGAAATTCTTCTCGATGAACATATTCGCTTCCAAAGAAACACTGACAACACCAGCTTTCTACTTGGCCGTCTTGAAAGTAATACGGGACACGTGAGAACCATTTGATCGCGGTCCTATGTATTCCTTTGGCGACCTGCGTGTAACAAAGGCGGTATTCCTGCTACTCGGCGAGGAAATGCAAGGAAATTCTCTTACGTACGACTCACACTTTCATAAACATACGTACGCACGAAGCATGCTATAAGATATTACACACGAGCACACAGTGGTTTGCATTGGTGTGCACGAGTACACATGGCATTTTGCAGAGTGCAATTTCGAAAGATACCACGATCACGATCGCACCATTTGCTCGCGTTGAAAATAATCGACAGTAATTTAGACGTTTCAGTTCCTTCACTTTCAGTATAAGATAGGGTATTTTCTTGCTATAAGAAAATAGATCTTAGGTCTTTGCGCTTACTTACACATCGTTGCAACTCTGGTCTGATACATTCCGACGAATATCTTCTCTAAACGCAGAACAATTTTCAAAGCGAGTGTATAGTTTAATAACTGATTGTGAAAATTGAATATTCTTTGAAAACGCAATCTAATTTTCAGAACAAATGGCGCAGGAAGACAGCAACCGCGTATTAGTTATTCATCATATAGAAGTATGACAATGAAATATTTATCTACAAAGCAATCGCCCCACTGGAATTTTCTCGGAAATGTGTAGTAGACGTAGAAACGATAACCTAGTGGACGATAGGTAATTGAGCGATTATAGTAGAATAAAAGATAAACCGACAAATAGAAATACAATTCGCTGGTATGTGAGAAGAAAGAAAGGGAAGCTATTCACGATCGCGTGGAAGTATTTGTCGATCTTCGTCTTGCGAGGATGAAGGCGTCGTCGAGTAAAGATTTCGTCTATGCGATGGCTCCGTTGAAGATCCTGTCGTGGCCTGTTGGTACCTGGCCTCTTCAAGATTACGATATCTTCTCTGCTACGCGTGCGATAATCGCAATTTCACTTTTGGTATGAAACTTTTCTCATTCTGTTTCGAAGTTAACACGTATGCTATATACTCGGGGGAAAAAATACGCTGTCAAATAAGTGAACCAGTTGTTCTATTGTTATGTATTTAAATTTCACGTATTTCATATAATTACAGTACATAAATTATTTAGTAAAGTATCGAAATTTAGATTCACATTTTTGCATAAACAAGCCATAGTTAGCGAAAATACGTTCATACCTATTTCCACCATCTATCCGCATACTTTTGTCCAAATGTCTAAAACGACACTTCTACAAATCACTTTTAATTAATTTCACAATTTTGTTATTACAGCACATTAAATAATGTCGTTCTTTTACAGCTATTAATGTTAACCATCGTGCATACGGAAATGTATTTGGACAGCAGCGACGCCGAGAAGAATCTAGACGGTCTAGCGTTAATTACTTGCGGTATTTTAGCGGTGTCAAAGGTCATCCGTTTTCGGATTCGACCGGGTGGCCTTATCTCGAATTTTACCTCAGCGGTGAAGGATTACGACGAACTGGAAGATCAAGAGAAACGAATGATAGTGCGAAGACACGCTTACATGGCCAGAGTGGCGTGTGGCAGTGTGATATCTTTCGCGTATTTCACCTCGACCATTATGATGACTCTGCCTATGCTGGCTGGGAAAGAAGAGGAAGATATTGTTAACGTGACGGAAGAAAGTACACCGGGCTACCCAATACCTTCCGAATATGTAATGGCGATTATACAATTACCGGACAGTTTGTACTTTATGGTTTTTATCATCGAGTACTTGATGCTGCTATTCCTGAGTACTGGAAATCTAGGTAATGAATCGTCGTGTCATATGAATCAGTCAATATCAGAAGCCATGCTAATCAACTCCATAAATTGAAGTGTAGAGGCGAGTGACAAGTGCGAGCATCATTTGTCGAAATGTAATTTGCAATTACAATTCCTTTGCTTATGGCGATAGAAAAAGAAAGTATCGGACGATGATTTCGAGGGACGCATGATCTAAAATGAATAATTTTTTTTAGAAATAATTGCGTGGAGAAAATGCACGACCAATCTCATTTTCTGATGAAAATGCTGATGGTATGCGATATTTTTTTTTTATTTATATCGATCCGTTGCAACAATCTCTTAAAACTTGATGTATGAACTTTACGCCACTTATACATATAGATATGGTATTTACATTAGAATAAATCAAAGTACACTATGACAAAATTTTACTATTGGACTTGTACTTCGTGTGTACGTAGTGTGTGTTTGGCATGTGATTCATATTCATTTGATGTACGTTCAAGGTAGTGTTCAAAACGATTAACTATGAAATTAATGTTTAAAACGACTAAAACGATTAAAACGATGAACGAGAGTAACTTTAAAAGCAATTGTTACACCTCCCACCCTGTAATTTTTGTTGTTAAGATGTAGAACACCAACTATTCGTTTCGAGCATTGATATTAAAAACTTCAAACAGAATGGAATTGATTAGTGTGGGATCTGAGTGGCTCAAATACCGATACATGCTCATAGTAACTCAAAACATTCATTTACTTATATTGAAATATGAATTAGGCAGCGATTCGTTGTTCTTCGGTATCATTTTTCACCTGTGCGGCCAGGTAGAAATTCTGAGGCTTGAGTTCAATAGATTGAACAACGAGAACGAAAGAGCAATGGAACATTTCATCGCATTAACCAAGAGGCATGTTTACTTGTTGAAGTTAGCCAAGATGCTGAGCGAGACGATCAGCTCTATTTTGGCTATGCAACTATTTTCGAGTTGTATACTTATTTGTACAAGCGGTGAACATTCTTATATCACTTAACAAAATGACGCGAGGCACAATGGCATAAGTTTATTTAAATACGATTAATGCATTATGATGATTTACATCTGTTTTTAGGACTGCAATTCATTATCGCTCTGAGCGTTGGAAACATCGTCATGACGATAAAAACTTTTATAGTATTGAGCGCTCTGATGGTACAATTGTTTGCATACAGCTACGTGGGCGATTATTTAAAGCGTCAAATGGAAGGCATCGGTGATTCGGTGTATTTCTGCAGCTGGTACGATATACCGAAATGCGTGGCAAAAGATATGATTTATGTCATTATGAGAGGTCAAGATCCAGTTTTCCTCAAGGCAGGACAATTCTTTATTGTTAATATGGAAACTTACATGAGTATCATAAAAACTTCTATGTCGTATCTTTCAGTTCTTCGAGTTATGGTAAACGCTTGAGGCTGTGTATAATATAAAAATCTAAGAAGGTATATTATTATAGCAAAGCACAATAAAGTATTTAGTATTATTAAATTATTTGGTGATTCAGTATTCATTTTAAATTCTCGAAATCAAATTGATCGAGTATGCGCAGTAAATCGCTTCAGTCGGTTTTTATAATGAACAATTCGTGCAGTCGCCAACAGATGGTTCTGCACCGTAGTTTGTATGTCATTCTGTAATCACGTGTTGAAAAGATTTGAAATATACATATATTTAAATATAGAATATGGTTTAATTATTAGATGATTTTAGATGATTAGACGGTTATACGTGAGATAGCGTTACGATATCGTTTCTTATTGGATTGACCGTATGTTGATCAAATGGTCAGATACTATTAACCTTAAAAGAAGGTTTCTTCAATGTTTTTATGCAACAGGAAGCTGTATTTATGTGAAAGAATTACTTCTATTGTAAAATGTCACACCGCCTGAATAGCAAACAGAAATTAAAATCACTTTTACAAGTGACTGCCACTGCCACTATGTTTTATGGCGGCTTTTGCATTTACCAGGGCGATGAGAAGTTTTATAACAGATTTATCATGCCACTTGCAAGGTTTCTGAATCCTGAAGTTGCACACAATACAGCAGTGAAAGTCTTGAAATGGGGTCTTTTATCTGCAAAAGATACAAATGATCCAGCGTCCTTAACTGTTGATGTTTGGGGCATGAAATTTAAGAATCCATTAGGAATGGCAGCTGGTTTTGACAAACAAGGAGAAGCAGTAGAGGGTTTGCACAAAATAGGATTTAGCTTTGTAGAAATAGGTAAATACTATTCATATATCATTAACGAATCATAATTGATTTATATTATATTAAAATTTTCATTAAAAGGATCGGTTACACCAAAACCACAGGCTGGCAACTTAAAACCAAGAGTATTCAGGTTGTCAGAAGACAATGCAGTTGTTAATCGATATGGTTTCAATAGCGAAGGACACGAAATGGTTTGGGAACGCTTGCAAAGACTGAAGAAGAATCAGAACTTTGATGGTATTGTCGGAGTTAATTTAGGTAAAAATAAAACGTCAGACAACGCTGCACAGGATTATATAGATGGAATAAAGAAATTCGCAGATGTGGCAGATTACTTTGTAATTAACATATCTAGTCCTAATACTCCTGGATTAAGAATGTTGCAGAATAAAAAAGAGTTGGAAGACTTGTTAATAAAAATAAACAATGTCAGACAATCCATACAATGCAAACAACCATTGCTGTTGAAGCTGGCTCCAGATTTATCTGATTCTGAGAAACAGGATATCGCGGATGTAATACTTCAAAAAACATCGAGTGTGGATGGTCTGATATTGTGTAATACTACAGTTACACGAAATAATTTAGTGAGTCCTCTTAAAGAGGAAACTGGAGGGCTGAGTGGAGCTCCTTTGGCTGACATGTCCACAGCAATGATTTCTGATATGTACAAACGAACAAAAGGTACCATTCCTATTATTGGAGTTGGTGGAATATTTACTGGAGCGGATGCTTATAACAAAATCAAAGCTGGCGCTTCTTTGGTACAAGTCTATACGTCGTTTACGTACCGAGGGCCACCAGTTATTGGAAAAATTAAACGAGAATTGGATGATATGCTCAAAAAAGACGGCTTACAGTCTATTAAAGATGCAATTGGAAAAGATACGAATGTTAGATGAATAGTTTAACTTTATAACTTGTTAGTTTTGTAATGTTAAATTAGTATATTAAAAATATGTATATTTTGTGCAAATGATATCATCTTTTTTAAAATGTTTAATTGTTACAGTTCCTATTTTGAAAATCATGTACATCCTAATACATGATATTGACAATAAAACAACGTCTACGATACACGGCATGTAGTCTTTTCTCATCAATTCTTTGTGTAACATTTATTTAAGTAACTGAGTTATACAAACATTTCCATTTTAATTCATGTTTTTTGTACAATTATTTAGTACATCTATTGAAAAGCATTAAAATACATCTGTTGTACCTGATACGTTACAACTAATATATTTTGTTTTACGACCTGTGTTCAGGTCTTACGTACGCTATGATTAATACTCACTGGTAATGTCTTCTTTGCGTGACATATTAACGATTAAAAAATGTCGAGCCACTTGAGAATAGTTTTTCATTCGAACATTTTAATATTCGCGTACTTTAGAATCGGAATAAATAATGATAAAATGATTGAATCATTACATTAACTACGAATATTGTTCTAATATACATCTTTTTACTCACAGTTACTCCTTAAAATCAATGTTTGGTACCATTGTTTCTAACGATTCGCACTAGCTTTGCTACACAATCACGATTAATATAAATATAAGTCGTGTAGCTTTAAATTAATGAAATCTACGCGAGCATAACCGTTAAGCTAGAAGCAACAGAAGATCGATAAAGAGTAGATCGTTGTCAGGTTGATCGGCAATCCTTATACGTATTACATTTTCAGGTACACAGTTAAGATAACATACGAGATGTCTCGATATTAAACATTAATGTAGACCAAGATTTCCTCCCAGGCCCTGTTCTTTCCTCCACTGGGCTAATCGGATAGCGTACCAAGCCTAGAAGAAATATTAAATCTTTAGCCATAATTTCTCTTATCTAACAGTATTATCGAAACACAATAGAGCCTCTTATATTTGAATTAACAGAGGGAAAGATGCCCAAATGATAGAACTTTTTTATATTGAATTTTATTAACTAATTAATTAGATTAGTCTGCTTCAATATTTAAGAATTATGGTATAAAAAAGACCTGTTAGTAGGAAATATTCTATATGATAAGTTTCAATAGTAGAAAGTTTCGATATGTATCAGAATACTCGTATAAGGAAATTCTGCTATATTTTTTCTCTTCTTTTTTTTTTTTTTTTTTTGTTTGGAGATCGCGGATTTTTATACAAATATATGCTTGCATGGACACAATTAAAGAAATAAAAGTTAAATAGAGATTGCTTCTACTTATTAAAGACTATAGTGAGTTTTCTACTATAAGTATATTTTATATTTTTGCATATTATAATTTTTAAATCTTCAAATTTTGCATAAATGCGTAAAAATCCGCAGTCTAGTCATTAGCAACGTCGTACAATTGCTCGTTTATACCTCACAATTTTTGGTACAACTTGCATGTGAATAGAAATTATGTGAGATTTATCAAGCTTTCCTCTGAATATCTATTGTATTTCTTTTTTAGAAGGAACGAAGAACTGTAAAAACCTCAACGTCGGATTCCGAGAGTCCAGTTTCGGCTGCCAAAAGGACGATATCCGCCGCATGAGGTGCCCTGGGCCATCTGTTGAACTGTTCTTGCAGAACAGCTTCCTGATCCGCTGTCAGACGGATCACTCGAGCATCCGATGCTCTGCTGGGATACTGCGGCGAAGCTGATCTTAACATCTTGCCTGTAAAGAAAAAGAGTCGTCCATTTGCAAGCATTCAAACACAAGGCTGTCAAGGTAAGGCTGCTAAGAGAAAAATTGTAACAATTATCGCGATACACGACGCGTGAATCAGCGCGACGCATCGTGAATACATTATAGGTCTTCAATATCCCCTTTTATGGAGAACATAAAGTTATGGAGAACGCGCTGATATCCCTTAAACTATTAATCAAATAAAATAATTTATATATATTTATATATTAAAAATCCCGAGTTCTCTCGTCAACTGACCACCATTATCTCTTCCACTCCTCTTGGCTCGCTGGCCACTAAGCCCTGATTTGCTAACTGACCGCGAATTCTCAGTAGTATGACGCGTAGTTTTCAACTAATAATATGATATATAAAAATAAGGAGATATAAATATTTCCTTATTTTATATATCATAATGATTACATAAATATTTCCTTATTTGAAAAGAGAACCGACCTCTGGGCAAATCGATTTTCATTACGTAACTGCGTCTCGCATTATCACTAATTCGCAAGTTATATTACGAAGGCGTGGTAACCGTAATAGTTGTATAATAACGCCGGTATTACATAAACATACGTTTGTTGTTTTGTATCTGTCACGCTATTATGGTGCAAGAACACGCGAACCGCTTAACGCGCATTAATTCCATATCAGCCTGTTTTAACAAGGTGACCTTTAAGCAGAAACTGCTATAATAAACGCTAGAACCAGAGTGATGAAAATGACCAATTTCTTGCATATCCTATATATCACGTCTAATTATTATGTCTATAATTTGATAATTTGAAATTTGATAATTCATTTTTATATGTCTAAGATTTGAAACTGACTCGCCAGAAATTTAGGCGCTTCTGCTTGAACAATAACACGATTAACGGGTTAAGGAAAATGTAACGACGCTTAAGGAGATAGAAAATCCACAAATAAGAGAACTACATACATATGTATTATGTCCAAGAACTTGACCAACTGGTGTGACAAGTTAATTCTTTTTTGGTTAACAGACTAAAAAGCTTAAAAAGTCGACGGAACAACATAGTCTCCGGCTAAATTCAGAGAAATCTTGCTACCACGAGCTGCGAAGTCCACGTGTTGGGAGAGCAAAACGAGCAACGAGAATAGCGTGACATTGACCCAACGTCAGGGACTCCGTGCTTTTGGATACATTTCAAAACCAAATTACATAGGAACGAGAATAACTACTCTTTCTTCTCTGACCACGTTTTAATCCTTTTCTGTCGAATCTTTCCTCGTGGTATCCTTTAGGGAGACTAAACGACGAGACAAACGAGCGATTTTTCCACGCGCGTATCGTGGTATTAGCGAATAGGATGTAACGCAAACGTAGCGAACAAAATAACGCTCGTCGCTAGATATGTGATGATCGTGCAGATATACGTAAATAAATAAATAAATCTATATATATATATATATATATATATACAAAATAATATATACAAAGTTATTCAACCGCAATTTTAATCATCTGCTGGTTAATAGGTGACACAAACTTCACCCACGTGCATCTGAGTGCGAAAGAAGCTTCGAAGAAATGTGATATTTGACAACACAAGAATCGCTGTGAAACTAAGCAATATTAATTGATTGTGGAAAATCTCAAGCAACTTTACGTCGATGATAAATAAGAAGGAAGTGACAAAGGAAACATCTCTTAAAGTTTCCAAAGGACATGAATCTTCTTCAACCGATCCAGATGCATCGAGGCAACAGTCTAGGCTGTAATTGACATCTGTTACACGTAATATGTCCATTATAACAATGTAAACATTATACGTATCTATGATTACCTAATTGCAGGCTAGTCTAATACAGTACTTGACAAGCCTATGTAATGCAACTGTACACTGTGACAGTCGCTGATAGGTAGACTGCGCATATGTGTGTAAATTCATCTATTTCGAGAATATAATTGACAAAGGTAGAACCTCGGTACCACCAGGTAAGTATTCTTACCTATCAAGAATTACAGAAATTACTATGTGCATTCTGTGTAATTTTGCACTTTCCAATTTCCTATGAACGCATAAAAATTGGCAATCTACCAATGACTGTCAGGGGTGGCTGCGATTATAAATAAATAAATAATAAATATATAAATAAATAAAATAAAATGAAAAAAGAAGAACTCGTTTACATCGGACCGAGATGTTTGACCACTTACTCGGTTCGCTGAATCTCACTCTGTGCGTCGATTTCTTAGTATCGTCGTGGTCCGGATAAACTGTGCGCTTCTCGCACAAATAGCACTTTCTTTCGTAAAAGTAAGACTGAAGCGACTTAGGTACGCTCATTTTCGCGGGTGGATGTCGTCCTAACTGATAAAAGATCGAACGTTCCTGTGCACGGTTCACGCGCGACTGATTCCTACCTCCTTTTGTCGCAATTGATTTTGCTCGCGTAGCAGTATAAAAATGTTAATCTATGCGTACACGTAGGAAAGGAATAGCCTTGATAGGATGTACGAACTTAACGGAAGCCCTGACAGAGTTCCTTGCCAAAATATTTAATTATACGATTCTGCTTCCGGTTCTGGTCCTGAATCACTGGTCCATTAAGCCGTAAAGCATTTGGCCGCTTCTACGCGCCATGTAATTGATAAAACATCTCGTTATTCTATATTTAAATCACCACTTTGACACGGTAGCACGACAACAGCTCAAAATAGATAGGGAATCATTTTCCATGTCACACTTTGATCTTTATATACGTTGCTTGAATGTGTACATTTTTCTAATGACTGTTTCAGGTTTTTACTTTCCAACTATGAAGAACAGAAACCCGCTGAGAAAAGAAATTCCTCGCAAATCGACAAAAGCTTTCGTAGCTTCGGTATAAAGCCAGTGAATAAAAGTTAAAATCTAATTTTTATATCGGAAATGCAAAAATTCTGGAGAGTAAAGAGATGATTATTTTCTAAATCATTTGTTCGTAACTTATTCAGTGAAGTTTCGCGCTCGTTCGATTTAAAACGCCGAGTCATTATTTCCTAATACTCTACATAATAGAATTTTATTCGAGGGATTCCAAATATATCAACGTACCTATCTTGAAGAATGAAGAAATTCTTGGCGCAACATTTTAATTAAAGACGACAGTACAGGATTCCTGCGTAATTCTGTTTGTTCGATTGATGCAATAAAACTGTTCATACTAGCAACTCGCTAATTGTTTCGAACAGTGTACCTAGATACACAGAATGTCTCACGATCGTTTGTCACGTGTAAGTGTTACAGGTCGAACGCTGCTAAAGTCAAGCCTGAAACGTACTTTCTCTTTTAGATTAGGCGATCCTGTTCTCCAAAGAGAATAAGTCGAGGATCCGCGATCCGCACAGGCTGATAAGCAACCGGAGAGACAATTTCGCGTTTAAAAGGCGTGCCGTGACATTTCTGTAACGCGTATTTGTCGTTTCATGGTGCGTAGGTGGCGAGTAAATGCCTTGAGCTGTATGTTTATGGAGCAGCTCGTTGGAATGTTAAACTTGACCCACAGATTGGATAGCATGCCAAGTAAACAGGCGCGGACGAAGCAATCGAGGACAGTTTCCGATTGAAAAGTCGATCTTAAAATCAGAAACGTCTATTCATCGATCTGTAACGCGATCGCTTGGTAACGTGTTTGTGGTTCTGGCGGGCGTCACTCGTGATTCGAAAACGCGTTTCACGTGTCGAAGAAAAAAGCTACGAGTTATTTTGTCATCGTTTATCTCGTGCCTGTTCGTTCGAGAAAGCGTGAAATGGAAATTACCTGTCACAGG
This sequence comes from Bombus confusus, assembly GCA_014737475.1. NCBI lineage: Eukaryota > Metazoa > Arthropoda > Insecta > Hymenoptera > Apidae > Bombus > Bombus confusus. The sequence continues at coordinate 1,560,943 of JACXIV010000023.1, read as the reverse complement.
ATCACCGATTTACGGTGATACATGAAAGTATCTGACGTAGAACATTTTTATAAACGCGGTAGAACTTTGTTTATAATTTCAATCCACTTATAGTCGTCGATCTTATGTCAAACTTTACCGATATGATCATGACAGTCGTGTGGTTACATAGTATTAATAACATGTTTAAATGTTTTGTGCAACGCAGATAATATATTTATAGAAGCTTTCTATATATGTTCAAATATCTTTATGAGTCTCTTTAGTTACAGGTTACTATACAGTGGACTGTTTTCAATGTCCGCGTATAATTCACGGAACTTTCCAGGAGTGCAGTAAACAGGCAAGTCTTCTTCGGAGAACTGTAGGAGATCCAGCAAATTTTCCTCTATTTCCTGCTGGTACACCGAGCCAGCGAATCTCGATTGAATGGCTCGACGATCGTCGTCTTGTATCTAAAGAGATTACGCGACATCCGAAACGAAAAATCAAACTTTTTATCTCATGAATAGACTGCGAATGCTCCCGTCATTATGCGAAAAGAAAGTATTGGACATGGAAAAAAAATGATTAGTCTAAGTGGTACTTTAACTTTCAATTTGCTGGAACTTGTATAGTACGAAAGATAAGGAAGAACGTGGCCTTCTACGTCGATATATAAATTATACAAAAATATTGATTTGCATAAAAATCCGCAGACTGCTTATAAATTCTTGACTCACCGCATTCCAGTCGGACTGTACTAGTGCACGCACGCAATCGTCAACTAATGATTGTCCAGGAATTGCCTATCGCGAGAAAAATTTATTCGTCGTTCGTTTCTCGAGTGGATTATTTTCAATGTTCGTCTCTCTTACCGTTTTCGACAAGAGCGTAGCGCGGTTCTCCACTCGAAGACACTCGAATCTATCGTAGAAGATCGCCATGGCCCATGGTTCCCGGAAGTACGCGTAAAAGTCCGAGATCAACGACTTCTATATCACGGTGATAGATATGATTACTTTCTAGATCTTTCATTCTCGGTTCTACGTGATAGAAAAGCGGAAAATGATTTACCTCGAAACGTGTTTTAAGCTCGTTCAATAAGCTCTCGTGCTTTCCGTATAACGCGACCATATGACGCACTTCAAAATCCTAAAATATTGTCCGATTATTACGCCTAATCCGAAATCATTAAAAAAGTAGAGTGATACGTCTCTCTACCTTCTTGTTGAAACACGTTACTGTTTCTATCGTGTCAAACCGATTCAGTTGTATGCGGAAGTAGCCAATTTCCGATGTACACGAGCCTGTTATCAGCACTTGACCCTAAATACGATCGTTTAAACGAATTTCCTCGCGAAACGTAGCGAAAGCACAATGAAAACTCACGTAAACGTCGTAACGAATCGCCGGTTTGCGTAGCATGGATTTTCCAGACTTGCAGACGTGAAGGTAGCGATAACCACCGGGTAAAGTACAGGCCACGATTTTCGGTGATCGAAACACGGCTACCGGCTGATCTTCCTTGCCTTTCAACTGCGCGACCGATGTCTCGCTGCCTCGATATTCATTTTCGATGACCGATCGAAGAATCTTCGCCAGCTATCAGATATCAATGAATTTCGTGAAACTAAAAGACTCGCGGATTTGAAAATTTCAGTCATCTTGCGCAATCGAATTAATATTATTAAGAAAATTTTACAAATCACTAGTTACAAGTTACTTTACACTGGGAAATATTTTAACGTTTCTCTCCATCAATTTGGTTATTAAGAAATTACGAAGAAAAACTTACAGTTACCTCCGTATCTGTCCGATTCGAAATATTACTTTTCATGAAAACTCGTAAGATCGTATAAAAGAAGTTTATAGCCAATAAACCGGAAAATTTATGAATCGTGCAAGGACGTTTTGGTCTACTAACTTTCTCGCCGATCTCTATACTATTAAAGTACATATGCTGCCAGGCTTCGAAGTACAATCTTCTACAATACTTAGTTATGCTACCGGCGGCAAAGATCGATGGATCGTTCGTTCTTAATTTCGTGTCTATGACCAGCTGGCCGTCGAACATGAGTCCAGACCTACAGATCGCTGAAAAGGATAGAACGCATTGGTGAATCACAGTCGGCGGTCGTGTACCTAGTTATGAACTTCGTTGACGTCGAAATTTGGCAGTCACCCAAAAATATCTTCATGTTGATGGTCTTCTCGCGAAAATTTAGAAAGGCGTCGCAGTCCAACGTTCTGGTTTTACCTTTCGAGCGGATAACGATCGCTTCTATCATTCTTCCCCGTGGCAAGCTTTTTACGTGCCAGTCGATCAACTCCCAACCCACGAGTATCTCGATATTATTCTTCGAAATCGACTTCATCACTTCTGCGTACACCTTCGATAGCCACATATTTCTTTATATATTAGGCAATACGTTTTTCGAATTTCTATATAAAAGAGCTAAGGTACATCGACATTCTAAAAATGCTTGGTTTAAAAGATTCTGATTATAATTAAAAACGATCATTTTCTTCTAGAAATGTACTAGAATGAATAAAGCTGTCGGTATCAGAAAACGTATAAATATCGTATATCGGCAACGGAATAGTTGCTCAGTGTTGTACAGTACAGCGCAGTCGAAGAGTGTCGTTGAAACGGTTAAAGAAAAACAAATCTAATTCGCGTGCTTTTTGTACTTCGCAATTGTTGAAGAAGATATCTTCGTATAATGTACACTTTTGCAATGGTGGTTGGATCAGTGTGATCCAAGAACCCTTAACTCCAAATTCGAGCAATGCTTGAAGGGCGCAATAACAATCGATGTTGTGTCCATAAAAAATAATCCTCCCTAGAAAAATGTCGCGTGTTAACGTTTGAGTTCTTCTTTCGTAAAATCTGATCGGACGACTAACTTTCGTGATTCAATTTATTCGTCAACTCTTCGATCTTCTCCAAACAGATAGCTGCTTCCGTATCGTCGTTGATCGTCAAACAGTTCCATGGTGTTTCTTGCTGCAAAAATTCCCTGGACGAGGCAAAGATAATCGTTGATATTCGTTCTACTTTCTACAGCTTTAACTTCTTGGTTTACCCTTTCTTTTGCTCGTCCAATTCATCTTGAAATTGAGGACGCTGATACTGCATTCCACAGGTTAAGACGAGGTAATCGTACGTAATGTTTCCTTGATGCATCACAGTTACGTATTTCTCTTTCCTGTTAGGCACATACAATCGGTCACGAAAATATTTGAGGAAATTTCATTAACACTGTAACGTAGATCGTGAACGTTTATGAAAGTTCATATTTTCACGAAGATAATCAGAAAAATGGAATCTAGGTAGAAAACTTTTTTTACGTATTAGATACTATAACGAGTGTTGTACTCTGGACAATTTATATATATATTTACATATTTGCACCTTCCAATTTCCCATAAACGCATCTCTGTTTTTCCATACCTCTGAATCGACGTCACTGTTCCATATACAATACTAATTCGAGAACGTGCCCCAATCAGCCGACGATACCTCGGACAATATCGGCCTTTGAAGGGTAGCAAATGCGCGCACATTTCGTCTTCGTCCTCGAAAGGTAAGCCGTGTGGTGATATCAAAGTGATATTCGCGAATAGTATGAAGCTTTGTCTAAATTTAAGAAGACAGAGTTGTCGTTCACCATTACAGTTCCTTCAGTTTTTAATTCACTTTTTACCCAAAAATAAGATGTTCTATGAACGCAACGGCACAGTCCGAGGCGCCCACCACAACCACCCTCGAATCGATGATCGGTTTTGATATCCATGCGATCCTTGGTGACGTCATGAAAAGCGAAAAACATTCGGTTCGTTTCTCAGGCTCGTCAGTTTCCACGAAACCATGATACTTGTATTCGATTCTTCGACGAGGCTTCACGGGAGTCATAATCTTCAAGCATATCGTCAGAGGATGCGTACGAGTCTGAAATAGGAGTATGTCTCGGGATGAACTACAGGGTAAGTCGGAAAGGTGGTTACACGTTTAATCTCATGGTGTGCTGACACTTTTTGGTTTACAGGGAACATGTGAATTGGAAGAAGGTGTAACAGAATGGCCTGCAAGATCTCTAGATTGTGTATCGATTGTGTATCAATCTGTGGCCTTTTTTAAGTATTTAACGGACAAGGTTTAGCCTAGAAAGCCAAAAGTTGCTAAGAAATATAATTCAGCAAGAATTTTGTACTATTTTTATAACTATGTTCCATAGTACAATGATCAATTTTTCAGGCTGATGTCAGTTATGCAAGGATGAATACCAAGAGCAGTTTCAACCAATAAAACAAATTTGGCAAATACCTTCGTATATTTGCAATACTTAGGAAAGCAAATGATACTATTCTATTCCTGGTAAGTCAAATAATATCAACACGCCACGAAACTAAACGCGCATCCTCTTTCTGGCTCTCTATTTGTTGGCCGCCCGAAAGTCTTAGAAAAGTTACTATATGTGCTCCGAAATTGGAAGAGATCATGGCTGAATAACGTTGTGATAATTTATTTAACTTGACACTCTGTCGACGCCGTTAAATTATGATATTAATATGAAGAAATACATGCAATTTAAAATTCATAAGCTAGAGCAAAAGTTTTATTAAAAGTAGGATATGTCCTAAGACTTTCGAGCGGAATGTAATTTTATCGTCAACTTTTACCAATGCACTCAACGCTGTTTCTGTAAGTCGATAGTAAAGAACGATCATGCCACTGAAACGAGTGATCTCGCAGAAGAAGAAGGGCAGATGAATGGAGAAAACTGGCATCAGTATGAAATGTAGAATACGTCCGTAAGCATCGCCGGGTATATTTTTCTCTGCGATGTAATCTTCTATGTGATAACGTCGTCTAATATACGTGACTTCTTTCTCGGCGCTAATCAAATTTATATCGTCGTTGATGTTCAGCGAGATGTACAACATTTTCTAAAAAGCAGCCAACATCCTTCTAAGCTCACCAAAGAATCGCTACGCCGATAATGTTGTCCTTCCATTGACACACGTAACACTGCATCTCTGATGATTGTTTGTCCATCGCGATGTCAAAGTCTATTAAAACTTGTTCCGCTTTTGGAATATTCTGTAAAAGTTCTTGTACGTCGTCTCTATCGGAAGGCTTAGCTTCTCGAAGCTTTATGTGACCCACAATAGCAGCACGATGCATTACGTATAGTGTCATCGGATAGTCCTTGTTGCACTTCAGTGGCACACGCTGTATCGTTTAAAAAAGTGTCGAGATATTGCTAATTTCTTTTAAGTTAATTCGTTCGAGAATTGGCGTTGAGTCACGAGATAAAATTTAACGGTACAGTGAATTTTGGTAACTTTTGTACTAAAAACAGTTCATCATACGATAACAGTCGTTTGTTCTATATGTTCTATCATATTTACTCATTGCTCTTATTAAATGTAAATTCCATGATCTTTTTATATTTCCTATTCTATCGACTTTCTTTTGCCCGGATAACATTAGGACAACTTTAAAAACTATTTCTTGAAATATGTTAGTCACGAATGTGTCGATAAGAAGTGTAACATACCACGAAGTTTTGGAGGAGAGGAAAGTAAGGATGAGAGAAAGGCAAAAGGATGGCGCAATAATCCAAGTCGGGAAAACACTCGAACGCGGCCTCGATGAAGTTCCTACTCCAGCGACGTTTTATTTCATCTTTCATCGCGAAAATTTCCAACACGAATGCGTTAACATCGCCGTGATAAACAGGCTGCAAAGGGACATCGATCTTGTCAAATACTGGGTCTCCGAAAGATTCACCGAGGGTAACGATAGATCTTCCTTTGTTGCAAAAAAATATCGCAATTGGTTTTACTCCTCTTAAATAAAAATCGAACAATATGTCGAAATTCGTTGGGGACTCACGTGGTATCGTAAATAGTGAATCTGTGAACGCGTTGGTCATCAATTTTGATCGATAGTACGTGTCGAAGTAATCGGCTATCGATGGCAGATCACTGACGAAGGTAATCATTGATGGATCGATCGGTTTTCCCATAGGTGATGTCATTTTCGTCGATTCGTCGTTGGAAGCTACAGAAACTCTAGAGTCTGTGTCCTTGAAGCTTTCCATGCTCTCTTCCGGTGAAAGTTTCTCAGAGGATCTAATGCGGTGTGAATATGTCCGACATAAATGCATCTAGCAGATAAATCTACCGAAGACAAATAGATTTCAAGTTCTCGTTTGGAAATATTGGAAAGTTGCATTTCTTGTCTATTGCGTTTCTAAATTTCAAAATAACGATTGCTATTACGAATTATATGTGTAGGCTATTACGTTTACGAGCATACATAAGCCAAGTGAAAGTAGTTCAATTGAACTAAAGTACAAATTAATAAATTAGTCATTAGAATTAACAGCAGTATTTACTGCCTTGTTATGCGATTAAACTATAAATTTTAATTAAGTGGCGATAATATATTTTCTAATTGAGACGACGCACTGTGTACGTCGATATCAGTGAGAAGAATTTCTCAAAAATTACTATTCTCCAGAATTATTCTTCAGAAAGAATAAGTCAGAAATTCGATGTGTCCCAAAACGAAGTTCAATAAAAAATACTAACTCTTCCGTTGATTGCTCGAGAGACTTTCTCCAAAATATAGAGAAGAACGTCTTGCTGGCAGGCTGCATGCTTTGTCGGAGAAATTTGTCGTCTTCGCGGGCCTTTCTAAGACCATTGTACGGTCCCAGTTCGAAATTCTGATTGAGCGTATCTACATCCACGTTGCTATTGAGAAACATCACGCCAGTAGCAAAACCATCGTCATCCTCGGAAACGATCAGTCGTCGACAGTCGTCAGGATTGCGAACCATCTCGCTGACGTAAAATTCTCCATAAAATTCTTTTACGAGACTCGACTCCGCGTCGATGATCGCTACTATGTCGTCGTTATCCTCTTCTCTGTTACGTGGAAAACAAAATGTTTCTATTTAGTGCGCTATTACGATGAGTCAGAGGTTACAGTGTTCCTCGAACTCGTTCGTTTCTAATTGTTTGTCTAAATGCCGTCGCAGAAATTCCATGTAAACAAACTGATCAATATACAGGATAATCCTAAAATTGTGGTACATTCAGGAAGGAAGCGATTTGTTACGGGAAAGTAAGTGAAAAATAGAAAATCAAATTTGTTCACGTGGTACTGCAATCTGGAAATTTGTGAACATTTCGTTGATGGAGCGCGTTTTCTTGAAACAATGTTTCTGTTTTGAATATTAGATTACGCGAATTCATTTATATTTTTCATTTCAATTTTATTATTCGGCCTCCGATTGCAACATGAATCTAAAACGCTGTATCTTCAACCTACTTTTGTACGAGGGATCAGCTCCTTCCTAACTATAGTACAATATCGGAATCACCATGTATAAATAGAAGAAACGATTCAGAAAGTCGTCTGAAACGCAGCTCACACAGCGCGTCGAATCTTGAGCCTGGGATTTTTTAGGTGACGTTCGGTTATGTAGATTGACTGCACAGAGGGCTTGTCGGTACAGTATTGCGGGATCCTGATCATCTGCTGTTCGAACACGTCCGCGGCCGCTGGAAAATTAAAACCACCGGTGGTTTTCAGCCGCATCTACCGAAAGATCCATCTTTGGGCTCACGTATAATAATCTGAGGAGGAACCACGAGGATCACGTGCAGCAAATACGACGTGATATCGAAGAGTCCTGTCAGTAGGTTTGCGAAGAAGTTGCCAGTATATCGTTTGTCCCACACGAGGATATGTATAAACATCGTATTTCTTTCTGTCACTTCTTCGATCCTTTATCAAACGAATCGTAGATAAGAGGAGCGTTTCTTGCGACACTTAACGGGTTAATGAAATTTGTGTTCGTTAAAAATAGTTTCCATTACTTATACAATCTGTGCAACCAAGCCAGCCAATCGTCTGGAGTCACCGACGGCACGTTCGGATAATTGTGAAGGCATATACCTGATACGATTTCACATTTTTCGTTACACTGCACCATTGACAGACAACTCGCCTCGCTGCAAACGAACGTTTCCTCTTATCACGCTGGAAAATTGCCAGACAATTGTCTAGTTAATCGAATACAAGATGCGTTCGAGGTCCACGTCTCCAAAAATTTCATACGTCTCCGGACGTACGAGTTGCTTGAGATTAGGCAGATCGGCGTGCTCCATGTGTCTGACACCGAAAATCTTTGTCGCTGCGTCCAGACTTTTCCTTCCGCGGAAATATATCTCTGGATCGCCGAGCCACATACTCAACATTTTTCTTCTTTCATAACCGTGCTAGTCTCAGCGAACCGAAATTTATCGCTGGACATTCGATTGCCGATCGAAGTACACAATACTATAGTAAATGTTGTGTGACTGATTTCAGGGTTGAAACGATCTCTTCCACTTAGACGAGTATGTGTTAATCGCCGCTGGCGCAACTAATTACCAATAATTGAGAAGAAAACTGATCGATTGAAATCGTTGGACGACAAATAATCGTGGGAAACGCGAAACTCTCTATATGCGCCCATCGAGGCGACCGACTTTAATGCTCGCAAAAAAGGTAATAACGAAACTCCTCGAACGATTTAAACGGTGGGGCAAAGTAATTGCTTCGTGTTCTCTTCGCTGTTCCCTTCTTACTCGATTTTCTTCTCAAGTATTAAGCTCCGTCCACAACAGCGTCAGTCTGTTTCAAAGTGGAAATAACAAAGCGGAAGCGTCGCAGACGGCACCTCCAAAAGTATGGAAGAAACTTAGGAAAAAGTATCGAAAGATCTGCGCGCTGTTAGTTGACAATTTCAACGATAGAATTTCTTTCTTCTTGCGGTCTGCCGCCAGACACATCGCGGAAGCTATTTACGTTGCACTTGGTGCTGGCACGTGCGCGCCCCACGATGCAATCGACAATAACAGACACGATCGTTACGGTATGTTGCATCGGTGCACTTTTTTCGTTGGCCTTCGCCGCCGTTCCGCCATATAAAAGTCTTTCCTTGCGTTTCTCGTTTTTTTGGCTCACAAGTAATCGCGTCGAATCGATTTATCTTGCTACCGGCTATTTTTTTTTTTTTTCTTATCGATTCAAGACTTCGCCAAGGACTCGCTGCATTTACGAATACCTCGCTAACGACGTAGCGTCATGCAACTTCGTGTCACGATACGCAACGCGAAAACGCGTACCTGGTTCCAATGTTTTGGCAGCAAAGCTGTTCCCCTTTCGAAGGACCTACTTTCGATTCCGATGTCTATAATTCGTTCACAGATACTCTGTATTCGAATTGCGAGAACTCATAAAATATATCCTATATTCGAATGTTCTACCTCCACTGTCAGCGAACGTTCGTTCAAAGCAGTTAAGAGTAATTGCACCTAACTCGAACGGATGAAATTGTAGACGAAAAGCAGAAGCGCATGTGCGCGTAACGATCTGTTATCGTTAGCAGAGGAAAGGACTTCTTCCGCTGGCTTGAGGAACGTTGCTGACAGAAACCTCTTCTCCGTAAGTTTCTAATTAGCTCTTGGGAGATCCGCCGACTGATTACAGGCCGTGAGATCGCGCGTTGTCGAAGAAGAGGCGGCTCGCAATCGCCCCGTCGTGTACAGAGAACGAGCTTTTATTAATAACTGCAAGAAACGCGGAAGCACTAGCCAAGAATCGTGACTTTTTGCTCAACCATGCTGACATTATGTCTTTCACGTTCCTATCAGTCTCCACTTCGCCCGAATATATAACGAAGAAACTCTTAGAAAGATATTTCCACGCATAGCTAAATCATCGGAGACGATGTTTATTCTGTTTGAGAAGTAACGCGCAATATGGACCATTGAACGCGCAACGGTTCGTAACGGGTTACGTCAGACCAACCACCGTACGAATTTCCCACTTGCGAAACGCGACTCGTAGCTGCTTTACTTTTACCTCGCCAATGTTCCCACAATTCCTCGCGGTTAGCCAGCAAACTCGCGAATGTTGCGTTTGTGCCGCGATAAAAATGGCATCGAAATTGTTTCGCTGGTGTGACAGCTACGAGGATGCTTCATTGTCGTTGGAATATCTCGCGAAATTTCATTTGGAAAATTTTGGGAATGACGCGATTCTGTTCGTTCTCTAACGATACCTTGCAAAAACGCAGCACATGTTACGTCATTAGTCGGCTTATCTATACTCAGGTATCATAAGTTAATTAACGCGTTCGATGGAGTATACTAGAAGGTATCGAGTCGATGCGAGTTTCAGTTGCGGAGTACGTTGAAAACTACGCTGTACTCTGATTCTCTTTTTAACGAGTTTTATAGCGATGTGAAATAAATTTGTCACTTTACATGCTAGAAACGATATCTAAAAGAACGTTGACTAATACTAGATGTAAAAGCAAAATAGCATAAATAGCATAATAGGATAAACAATTATTTAAACACCGCTATACGATTATATATTGGTTAAAATCCTTCAACATATCTTACAAAAAATTCCTTAAATAAATTTTCGAATAATGGATACTTTAGTAACGATTAGTAGCGAGATATTGCTCGCCTCAACGCGTTGAAAAAAAAATATCACCAACGTTAACGAAACGAATAATGTAGAACACGCTACATGATTGCGACGTAAAGCTTCGTCAATTGTATACACGCACCGGTATGAATTTGTAAGCTTAAAGAGAAATTATTCTAGCTTACCTGTTGCCCGTCTACAATTGATTCGTTGTATCGCTTCAGAACGCGTCGGGGAATGATTAACACCCTCACTCAGCGACGGTGCGCACCAGACTGAGATCAAGTAGCGGACTTTCGGAGATCAAGCAACGGTCTGCAACTGCAACGTGAAAAAGTTGAGGAGAAGAGTGGGGAAAATAGGTTGGGAAAGTAAGTAAATACTTGCCACTAACTCCAGTCGTAATCGAAGACGGGAAATAAAGGAAAATTCTTTTCGATTTAACATCTTGCTTTCCTCTCTTGCCTTTATCTTACTCGTTTCATTTTGATCGTTCGTTTCTTCAAAATGTTCTTACATCCGATCGTCCATGTCATCGGTATCATCGCCATAAATTGTAAAAGCAAGATATTCTGTATGCGAAATCTTTCGATGCTTGTTCCATCTGCGAATAAGCTAGGAGATCCAACAAAATCATAGGAAATCTAAAATTGGCCACACGATCGGTAGCTACATATGATAACGCGACCTTCGCCTAGTTACATCATTCGCATTAGAATCGCTCTAATTTTACGAACGCGCGGAGAATAATTTACAAGGTGAACCGTCGCAAAGCGACGATATAAACGATATACACATCAACGGGACATTGAAGGGACGATGACGCTTCAAAAATATAACATTTATTAGACATGTTCTGATCTTACAAACAAAACTTCATACGGTCATTATTAAATCGCATAGTAAGATAATAATGCTTTGTTGTAATAAATTAAAAAAAACTTATAATTTTTTTTCGCCGTTATCTAACTATCACAGAGGCTTGTGAATTTGAATCGAAACGACAGAGAAAATGATCGAAATGGAAAGAAAAAAAGACTCCTTGCTTCCTTCACCAAAGTGATACTTCTTTCTTGGACGAAATAAAATGCGCGCGTTTGAGATAGAAAATCGCATATTATATATAACTGTTACATGTCAATTTCATACCACAATTAATTTCTGCCACTAATACGGTCCTACAAAGAATAGGGTTGTATTCCTTTCCTCTATCGACTTCGAAAAATGTTAAGAATCGTTAATCTCATGACCCTATCATCGTCAGACCATAAGAAAGGGATTGAGTAGCGATTCTTGTACGTTTAACTTATATCTGGAATCTCGTTTACTTATATAAGTATATATATACCATTGTAGATATACATATATATATATATATATGATTGTAAATAAACATATATATATGTATATATATAGCATTGTAGATATATATATATATCTCATTGTAGATACACACGCGCACGCGCACGCGCGCATACACGTATACATGTATGTGTATATCTACAATGATTTTCGATGATCGTATTATCATCTTTGATTCGACAACAGAACCTTGAAGTAAAGTATTTTGCATACTGAATAAAATATGCGGTAATTCGGTTGGTTCGTATCTAGGAACGTTTATTCTAATGGACAAGCGATACGAGCATTTTAATTTGAATCAACGGAATCTGTCGATGGTCGTTATAAAGTAGTAGAATCTTATAAAATGGAAGAGTAAGCAGAACAGGTGCACGGAAGCTTGAGCATAGTATATGCTCGAAAAGTATAATAGCAAGTCGCCTACGCGCGAATATTTGTCATTCTAAATCAGCAGGTTTTGCTTTCATAAGAAATATCTTTATAAGCTAAACGTAGATGGTAACGGATCAGTGCTCGCAAAATAATATAGTTTGGAGCTTGTTTCGCGGTAAAATTTCTTATTATCTCCGGCAAACTGTATCTTTGTCGAGAAACATTTAAAATATCTCATACGAGAGTTTTGCAATTTGAGCGACTTCCAAGAAACGAAATTTTTTTAGGCAAGATTTTTCAGAGATCGATATCTTACGATTTTAAATTTGAGTTTATCAGTATACGTTAGAACTATACGCCATTTCACCTGTCTTCATTTACTTCGAACACATTTTCAGCGTTCGCTTGCGCCCCTTGACCAGCACCGATTACCTCGTTACCTTTATTGTTCTGCGAGTTCTCCACTTTGTACAAAACATCGTGGCAAAGTGGACAGCGGTCCTGGACGTACAACCATTTTCTTAAACAAACACTATGAAAGTAATGATTGCAACGCGTTATCTTGGCACTCTGCATTTCCTGGTAGCAAATAGCACACACATCATTCAACATTCGAAGCTGTTCCGCTTTTGCTTCCGGAAGGGAATTAATCTTATTAACAGCTGATCGACGCTTCATGAACACGCCCCATCCGGCTTTCGCCTCGCACCATATATTAAAGTAAGCATGAATGCATATCATGACGGCACGAATTGCTCCACCAGATTCGAACACTAAAATCCAAAATCCGTTGAAGAATAGGATAATACCAAATGCGAATTCGACGGTATTACCGAAAGATCGTATTATATATACGCAGTCGTCGAGCTGCTCCCAGAACACGCTACGGTAAGCGTCGATCAGGAAGAGGGAATATATCGCAAGTGAAACCAACACTTTTACTATTACTTCGACACTAAACACGGATACTGCCAGTAACCAAGTGCTTACAGTATGGTTCGACCAAAGGAATACCAGCAATGATACCGGGAACAGTATCAAAAATACACAAACTGTGAGAGCGCGCAGATGTCGATGAAGCGCTGGATTATGTGATGCGCTGAGCGACATCAATAACGGATTGACGATGTTGTGCACGAAATGTAGAACCGCCGTAAACAATAAACAAAAATTACGGCACAGTCTGACCAGACGTTTCTCTCTGTCCAAACTCGTTAGCCCAGTTTGCAGGGCCAACACGTAAAATAAAATCGCAGATACAGTACCGATACTCTTCTCGTCTTCGTCTTCCGTAAGTAACACCCATTGAAAGAAACAACCGATGTAGTCACAAATAAACGAAATTATACTAGTCATTCCTAAGACTGCCGTCAAAGTCTCGCAGCCATTGACTAATAAACTTCTAAGCATTATGTAGTAGGTGAACGTCTCTTCGCCGTAATGATTTCCAAGGATTTGAAACACTTGTCCTCCCACGCGTAATATCCAAAACATGCGTAGCACACACGGAATGTTCAATCGAACCCATTCGGTTTCGGCGAGCGCGGACAGACCATAATTGGTTATGAAATTACGCGCATATTGATAACCCATATAGATGGCGTTCAACATGTTGACGCCGTTAAACCAAATGACAAATTTACATACAGCTAACGGAAGAAGTGCTGCGAACACTGGTAGATGATGGAGCACTTGCGTCTGAAAAGACATGTACGTATATTCGATAACTTGCGTATGAATGTAAAAATGGAATATTTATGTTTTACGATATCTGAATATAAACGTATGAGAAATATAGTGTAACATATTATTATATAAATTATAAGAAATTTATTGTTAATCAAAGTACTCTATACATACGCATATGCAAAAAATCTATTTTTGAAATGTTGAAACATGCGATTGTTTTAATTCGAAGTACGTCAAAATACATTAACAATTTAAATTAAATCGAAATACATTAAATTCAACTTACCGGGAGTGGACAAATGCTCAAAATCGACGGTGCCATAAAACTCAGTACAAGAAATTTTTGCAGAACCGGGTTTTTTGGTGCAAGATGAATATAACAAAAAATACTAGCTAATAAGCATTGTAATACATAATTCTGGATTATCAGGTACCCTGGTCCTTCATTTAAAACGTATTTCAACTTAAGATACAAAATATCATCGAGTATGCTAGTTGTTGATTCATGTGTGCTCACATATGTAATGATGGCTCTTATTGTACTAATATTTGACCAATAGGATATAAATATTGTTCCTATTGATATTAAGTATAGGTATACAATGATAAGATGTTTTGTCCATAACACAAATATACATATTGCAGTAATATATCCTGTAAAGTAAATATTTAACAGTCAACTGTTGATTTTTATTTTATTTTGATTCTAGTAAAAATGTAAATAATCATTAGTTCTGTTTGTATTGATTCATGAATACTTTATCAACTGTATAAAGTTTGTTCCTTTTTACAAATGCAATGACCCCCAAGAATTACCCTTACTACTTTGAATATTGATATGTCATTTTAATAGTCCTAATAATGTATATTGCTTCAAATTTATCTACCAAAAACACTACTTTTCAACTATATTCTGAGTAATAGACAACTGCAATCAATTTCTGACTAATAAACAACTATAAAATCAAGAAATGTTACACAAATGAGATGCATAACATCAAAGAGTCTATAATCTATATAACATAATAAGTCTAGTTTAACTAATTTTACAAATACTTTGCTTTCATCTTAAATACTTTACTTTGTTTTAACAAATACACATACAGAAAAATTATTAAAATTATTAATAATTAAATATAGAAATTATATGTAATATAAATATCTTACCTAAACAGCAGCATAGAAATTTCAGTATAATTATGAAATGCATTTTGTAAGCAAAGTATTCAAAACCGAATAAATCTATTAACGAAGTAGGTATTATCGAATCCACAATGCTGTCTGATACTTTTGATATTTTAAAATCACGTTCACTACTATGCAGCACAACATTGTCACTAGATAATCCAAGTCCAATTCTAAGTAGTTCATCTATGATAAATAAAGGTGGAACTCTAATTATAACATCCGCAAAGGTAAGCAACTTCTCTCGGATATCCATTGTTTCTCAAGTTTTTGCTTTTGTAATACAGATTTTAAAGATGATATTTTGTTCTTAGGAAGTGCAAGAACAATTTTCCCAATGCAATTCTATTTAGTTTAGTTGGCTCAATACCTAAATTCAAAATGTCAAAATGTATTGATATGTTTTGCTGTGTTTAATAAGCAATTAACGTTAAATTACACGTAAGCTTACCTCCGGAATTATAAAGTTTGTGGTTATCATATTCTCGAAACACGCTTGTCTTAGCGAATAACTGGAATAATTTTTGTCATCAAAAATCGACGAAATCGAGATAGTTCAAGTATTGTGAATTATAATTTGCCAGTAATATATTCGAAGGAAAATAACGAAGGAATGATTTAGATACCGAAGATGTAGTAGAAATTCAAACTTTTATGGAATCAATGTATCAAACTCGATCCTGTTTTAATATCATACAACGGAGGTTAAATAATAACAAATTTGTCGGCTATTCTTTTTCCATAATTGTTGGTTATAAAGTGAAACTAAATCGTTTTGCAGATATTACAAATAGGATTTTACCATCGTGCGAGAATATCGTAACAGCAGGCAAACATACGCAAATTTTCGGTCTTCGAATTTCTGTCAAAGATGTTTTTCTTCCTACTCACTTCGACCCGTAATCCTTAATTTATGTTGTTCACCCGCGTCGACAACAACCAAAACACGTAAATCTGACAGCGACAGGATTTAGGCTAAACTACGTTTTTAGAATACGCGTAATTTTCCTCAACGTAAAATGCTGTCGCGTATACTTTAGAGGTTACAGAGAAACATGCACAAAGAATTTGAACGATTTGATCAGATGGCGCTATATTGCTTTTTCTATATACGTTATACATACTGTATGTATGTATACGTTTAATATGGTCTGAAAATAACGTTGCAAATTTATCATTATCATGTGTCGTTCAATATACTTAAGTAATTAAAAACACATCATCATACAGACATCGTTATACTGTCAACACATTAAAATAACAAAAAGTATGATCATTTAAGGATTTACAAAATGAAGTCATAAAATTTCTTAGAAAATTATAATCATTTCGAGTTCATCATTACGCGTAATATTATATTATTCCCAAGATAGACTATGAAGTAAATTTAAACGATACGTGCAAGACTATAACGTTCATTCAAAAGTTAATCTACCAAATCACGTGCTATATATCATACCATAAATTGCGTCGCTCTTTGGCACTTAAATGTCTATGCACAGTGCTGTGCTATTGCCACTGCTTAGTCCTTCTGCTATTTCTTCAACTGTTAAACAAGATTTTGTTCCAAGTAGAGCTTTTAATCCTTCGATATCAAACGTTACTACTCAATCGAATCTTGATTTATCGGAAAGATCTAAAGCTTCATTTCGAAATTTGGAAACCTAGATTAAAACACGTTCTCCATATACGGTTGCAAATATCGTCAAGGGCATCTTTAATTGTATTGCCTTGTCTAAATTCATACGGCATGCAATAGAAAAATAAATTTCGTTAATATTCATTATCTTTGATTTTTGTAAAAATAAGAACAAGGTACGGACGTTATAAAATTCAATAAGAAACGACACGATTTAGGGAACTTTATGAAAACGACAGCGACTTAATATACAATGTACATGCAGTAGAAAAAAAGTATATATATATATATGTATATATTTATAATTGTAGATTCAATATTGATAATTTTATTATGCAAATTCATAATTTTATTGTTAATAATATCATGTACTCTTTATCATTCGCTCGCAAGAAAGAAGATACTGACTTTAACGATACTTCACTGATAATGAAAAAAAGGGAGGAGCAGGGATGAGGAGATTAAAATCAAATTTCAATTGATTCTGGAAGCATACTGATCTCGGATGAAAATAATGGGAATACATTTCTAGCAACATCGAATATATTTCTCTCAGGCATTATATACTGTTTCATATGTAAAACTTATTTTCCTGAAAAAAAAAAGAAAAGAAAAAGAGGATACAATAAAAACATCGCAAGGAAATACTAGACTTTGAAGAAAGTCTAAAAATTTATACCGTAACACTAAGAATAAAATTTTTAGTTTTGTATCTTTTCATGTACACACCTGATATATTCGATGTTTAAATGCATATATCATTTCTTCCCGAAATAAGATAAATAAATGATTATATCGTTGATCTCCCTCTGTTTCTATACAGGCATGCAATGACACATACGTGCAGAGTACAGAATATTCATACTGTCATCCGTTCAAAACTAGCTACCATGTAACTTATCTATGTCTCGGCGCAATGTTCATTCGTTTCTCCGAATTAGTCGAATCATAATGCGCTTGCATATACTACCGTAATGCTACATCCTAAAACAAAATGTCTTTTTTCATTTGTGATCTCTTCTTATAAATCCGCGTCTTCTTCGTCTCTTCTTTACTACGACACCGTTCTAATCACTCACGATAAATCTCATTGACAATGTTTACGCTCACAGTATTTAATTCAATTCTACTTCTTTTTATTGTTCCTTTCTCTCTTTTTTTTTCTGCAAACAAATCAATCGCTATCTCGAATTTGAACTGCCACTCGCTTTTAGTAACGTTGGGCATATTTTGAGGCACATTATACAGTACAAAATAAACTCGATGATCTCAAAGATATTTGAATATTGGTGATGGGTAATCGAACATTTTTGAGATCCGTCCGAGTGTTTCCTTCAGAAGTAATTACGATCAGGTTGAATGGTATAGAGTCAAAATCAGGAGTGAAAATTATTGTTACTCGATTTCGACGTATTTTTGCTCATTATTCTCATTTATGCTTTACATCATTCTTCTCGCTACCTAATATATATATATATGCCTTACGCTTTCTTTCAATTACATCTTCATTCCATGATCTTTTACATTTTTTTCATAGCGTAAATTTCTCGTAAAAATCTGTACCGTGCAAACAGACGTTAAGTAATTTTGAATCCCGAAAAGAATTCGACTGTGTTATCGCAATTTCGTCCGCTGAAAAGATGATGAAGTGTACAATGTAAGATAAATAGTAAAAATGACAGTATTCTTTACGCATAACATTCTATGGCACGATTCTTCTTAACTCGACAATGGATACCATAATCGTTCTTTTTACCTAATTGCGTGTATTAGCGAGAAGAAATGAATTATGGAATTAATAACCGAGGAAAGTATATTTCACGCGACAAGTCACATACAATTGATCGACGTTACGAAAAATTTGATAGAAATCAACTTTGAAACATTGCTGAGTCCCGCTATTGTAGTTTCGCTTCATCGTACCTCACGCAAGACAGGTAAAAAGACTTTTACGTATTCGCTATAAAAACGCTAAGTATGGACTAATAATACATGGTACTTTAATAAAAATAGAGCTTCAACATTCGGCTAGTAATACAATGACGTTTATTATATCACAACGAGACAGGTCCTGCGTGCCAAAATTCTACTCTGCTCAGCGTATTTCTTTTTAACTTCCTTTATGTCAATTCAGATTGTCCGATGCACGGATGCAGCGATGATACGACCAGTTGTAAGGCATGTTTTTAAATATTCAAAATGTCTTTCTCGAAGGGATCCATACATACGAGACCTCAATCTCATCTCCTCGCATCAAGCAAGCGGATACAAATTGCATTTCCTTTTAAATTAATTTTATACCTAAGTTAGTTTCAATCAATGGGATCCATTGTTGTTTTTTTTATAGTTTATTGTATTCCAGTAGTCTCATATTCATTGATCCCGTTAGCGATTGGATTTTACGAAGATTAAAAGATCTAACGGGAGCCCCGGGCTCTTCGTTGCATACTTCGAGTGTTTCGGAATATAACGGTTTTTCCATAAAATTGTTTACTGCGCGAACAAGTATGGATCTATTCCGGTATCTCAACACGATCACTTAATTCGCAATCAATTACATCATCATGCTATCTAGCTTACCGAATAGATCAAGTCGTCATCACCGTGACTAAACCTGCATAGCAGTTAACAAAACAAACAAGTTACGCAGAGTCCCTATAATAATATCAATAATAATAATAATAATAATAACTATAATTATAATAATAGCAGTAATAATATTAATATTACTTAATTGTAAAAATACGTCTACGTTTTGTTCGAGTATAGAACGAATTTCACGGTTCCTTTGCGTATTACTTTTGAAAACAAATTATGATTACACCTTATCGATTATGATTTTGCATTTTTTTTTATTCGTGCGTCTTTTCGCCTCCTATCTCTGTGAGTACACAATTGCCTAAATATCGCGTTACAAATATAATGAGTAATAATCCTGGATTGGTACACAGTTATTACGTTTCATGCATTCTGTTTACACGTGATTATTAGAAGATGGTTTTTCTTTCTTTCTTTCTTTCTTTCTCGTTAACATGGGAGTAACACAACTAAATTTCTTAAGCAATAACATATCAAATGCATTTTTTACTATCTTTTTATTTTTTAATAAGATAAGTTGTATGAAAGCTATGTTGCAAGAAACGTAATAATATGTAATAATTTTTCTTTTTTTTTTTTCTTTTAATTAAATTGGTCTTTGAAGTATAACTCAGAAAATAGTTAATTAAGAATTTCCAGTACCTAAAACTTAATGCTTAAATATTACATCATTTGAATAAGAATGTGATTAGTTGAAATCATTCAAAGCGCATAATTTAAAATAGTTCTTTTTATATCACGCGTGTTTATTTTTGGCCATATAGCAGATCTTTCGGAGAATTAAATAAAAATTAAGGATGATTCACGTGTTAAAGCGAATCTCCTGTAATCATTTCCGCACAGCGATCATATATTTGTTTTTTTTTTTATAAAACTATATGATTGCTTATATGGTTAGGAAACCTCGAAAGTCGTTTATTTGCCTATGACTCAAGAACTGTTATTTATACACGTGAAAATTATTAGTTCTAATTCTCAATCATGTACAATTTAAGTCACCAATGTAAGGTATGTGTCATTAAAGACAATTTTCGCTATCGAATATTTTCCATTGATAAAAAAGTTTCAATTTTATTCACCTTGATCGCAATCGATAATCCGCGCATATGTTTCAATCAAGCGTGGTTTCGTTCGAATTTCGTCTCTATAAATTCCATAATGTTGACGTTATATTCCGCTAATATATTTTACTCAGCACATATTTAATTTATACATATAAACTCTGCAAGCGCAGCTTACCATCGTCAAATGCACTTTTTAGTTTTATTTTAATTCGTGTACGAAATCGCTGCTTATATGTGTAAGAGTATAAGTGTTAATAAGTTGTCAATAAGAAATATTAGAAAATCTGTATTCCACTTACAGTTATCATAAGTTCCTTATATTTCTTGACTGAGTCCTTTCTTTTTCTTATTATTAGAAAGCGGCAACTGACGAATGGTGCTTTACACTCATACTCTTTACTGTTTAAAGTATGCAATGCATTGATGTTCACTTTTCTTCGAACTTTCACTGGAAGGTGAATTTGTCTTGTCTTCTCATATTTTGACTCGTATCGGCGAATATTTGCTTTTTAACATGCCACGATAAGGGTATTTGATAATACATTTTATTTAGGAAATAAAGACACGAGGATATAGGCCTATTATTTAATATTATCTTTTACTAAGTTATGTATGACAACAAACGACTAATTGAAATAATTGAAAGCTCGGCTTTCTTCTTTTATGGTAACTGCTGGTATATTTTAAATGCAATTATTAATAGTTATCAAAATATTTTTACTCTAAAATCAGCAACGAATTTGGTATATAAAGGATATAGTTTTCGACATAAAAAAATTTAATTTTGAAATTTAACTATCTACCGAAAACAAAATTGTACTACGCGAGAAGTTATGAAAAACAATACTAGATTGAGAATAAAATAGTAACGAGCTACACATTAATCCCACATCTCTTGGCACATATAATCATCTCTACTTTTAATTTTGCATGTCTAGGCATTTTACTTGGCAAATAATTTATTAAGCAAAGGTATTATATGCTACACATATGTACTGAGGACACAATTATCGTATCTAGCGACTTTTAATTCTATGCAGTTGGTCCTACTAATGCAGTTTCTTTTACAGATACCATTCCATACGTAGAAAAATCACCTATATTAAAAAGCACTTTAAATTGTACGGTATCAAAATTTCTATGATACAAGCGAACTGAATATATTAATCTTCTATTAAAATATTTAAATAATAACCGCCAACACGAGTCTCTTGATTGATTGAACTGTACATTTTTCTTTGTCAATGGGCAATGATTCCACGTGCATTTTATTTGAACTAGCGGAATTCAATAAATTGGAGTACTATGCATATGTCTTTGCTTGCATGCATTTATATACATATATACGCGCGACAAGGTGTTACGTGCAATTCTGTATGTCTTTGTGTGTATACATAGTGTGTATGAATATGTGAGCTGTGTGGACGGCGCTACGTACACCACTTTTCGGTCAGTCAACCATTGACATATTAATAGTCGACTTTCGTCAGTATAATTCAGGCATCCCTTGTTCCACTGGGATTTTTCAGTTGAACGTGCCTTGCTCACGTCAATATATACCGTTGAATGATCTGAAAAAATGAAAAGCAATTTTTCTTATTATTGTGAATAAAATTTATATTCTTGTTTGTATTTATAATTTGATACAATGTTGAATAGATATACCTGCATACAGATGTGCTAGAGTTTATCTTGAAATAGGAAGAGATTATTCGTAGCAGCAACAGCTACTACATTTTCAGATGGATGCCAAGCAGTATGTAGTATCTTTTTATTGAAATCAAGGCAGTCCACGCTAATTTCATCCTTTTTACGTTTACCACCAGTACAAACCTTTAAGTAAATAATATATATAAATAAATAATAATATAAATAATATATATTA
This sequence comes from Bombus confusus, assembly GCA_014737475.1. Taxonomy (NCBI): domain Eukaryota; kingdom Metazoa; phylum Arthropoda; class Insecta; order Hymenoptera; family Apidae; genus Bombus; species Bombus confusus. The sequence continues at coordinate 1,538,681 of JACXIV010000023.1, read as the reverse complement.
ATATATTAATATATATTATGGACTATTAATACATATATTTTTAAAAATTTATACTTACTTTACGTGGTTTTAGAAGTGTTTTTGGTTTGGCAATGTCACGCGCTGCTTCCAATGTGAGATCACGTTTAGTTGTACGATCGAATACTCTGAAGAAATTATTGTATGATCCCGTCATAATAGCAGAATCATTACCACTCCAACAACACTCGAATTTGTCAAAGATACAATCATTCTCATACAATGAACATAACTTTGATCTTAGGTATTCATGTACCTATAACAATATAATCGATTAATATTTTGTACTAGATGTATGAAAATTGTATTATGACTTTTGTTACATACAGGGTAACATTCAATGGGTTTTGTTTCCATTTGCAAATCCCACACTTTCACACTGAGGTAGTCTCTACTGATCATATATCTTCCCGAATTACTAAGTTTCACATCACTTATACTGGAAATTATTTCAGAGAAGAAACTTCTGTTTGTTGGATCTTCTGGTTCTTCAAAGAGCTTACTATGTTGGTCACAAAGCGCAGCAGATCTCATGTCACAAAGTCTAATTGTTCCTTTGCTACTACTATATACCAAGACGTTGCATTCTGCCGGGTGAAATTCCGCGGCAGTTATTACTTCTGTTAGTTCCTCCATGTTAGTTGGCTTAATGTCTACTATATCTGTGTATCATTGTTAGGAAAACGATATATTTCATTGTAACAAACTTATATTCAAGATGTATAAATATAATTCAAAATTTATAAACTAAAAATAAAATAAATATTAAATGACATAGAAAAAAGGATACTAAAACTCTGGTCTGTGATTTCAAGGTGCCAAAGGTTAATTCTAAGATCATCAGCACTGAGGTATGTTTCCTGATCACTGTTAACACTTATACTGTTTATATGATAGGTGTGCGCATTGGCAAATATTCTCCTTGGGGATGCTTCTACCATCAACTCCATTGGTTTTATAGTTGGTACCTAGGCAAAATACATAAGTATTCAACATATGATAATCAAAATGCACAAGTCTCATAATGTTATGTGCATATTTGAACTTGACTTCCTCTTGAAAATATTTTTGTTAGAAACACAATAGTATAAGGAAAATTATATTTATATAGTTAGAAGTTAGAATGAAAAACTGTACAGAGTTTTAGAATTTACCACATTATATGTATACTATCACAATAATCTCAATAAAAATCATAGATACTCACCCTCAAGGAAGTGATACAAGCGGGGTCACGAATTGTACCATTTTCTTCTTTTGTATTATAGCCTTCTACTCTTTTATCTCGTTCACTGACTTTCCACAATTTAATTGTTTTATCATTTGTGGAAAGTAGAAAATGTGCTGGATTTTTTCTTTTTAACCACCTAATTTTGTTAATTTTTTCTTCTATCTCTAATGATTTCAGGTAATCGAATTCAGGTTCATGACTTTGAAAGGTGCTGTATACATTGTATTCACCTCTTCGGGGTATACTGTTTTTACTCTAAATAAAGATACAATGTTTTAATTATCATAAGGCCTTAAAAAATATCCTAAATATTTTTTAGTTTTTTCTTTAATTTTCTAAACCATTTTTCTTTCTGCAGACAATGAAACTATTTAAAAAATTTCATAAAACATAAATAAAGTATTCGAAATATTTATTCCTCTCAGTGTGTTCAATGATTATCTTTAGATATTTTCTAAAGATAGAAAAATGTAACACATTGTACAGAACAATCTGGCAATAATCCAATACTAACACATAAATATAATTTTTATTTAAAGGACAAAATTTTCTTTATTAAAAGCATAAAGATTTTATAGCATATAAGAATTCTACAAATATAAAAACTTCATATTATTACAAATATAATTCAACTTACAACAGGATCCCTCTGAAAAATAACCACTCGACCACCTTTATCTCCTGTTGCAAGAAGATCGCCATCATGGTTAAATTCAACACATGAGATTATATCAGCTAGAACAGAACACAATACAAATAACTACAACAAAATGTTCCGGAATATTTAGAAAATATTTATTTAAAATTAATTTTAAAATGAAAAGAAGAGATGGATGAAAAAAGAAAAAGAATACATCATAATACTTTATTTTTAAATTAACATACTTGTGCAATCACTGAATGAAAATTGATGAGATAATATACTAACAGAATATATGTGCAACTTCTATTTAGAACTTACCTTCAGTGACATCGTCTTCTAATGTTCCTTTCACCTGTGAAAAACACCACTGTATGTCACCATTACCTAGAACAATATTAAAGAAGTTAAGTCGTTACAAAAAAATTTACTTGAGATCATGATAAACTAAAACAGAAGTATAACAATAAAATTATCAAGTATACAATACAAAATTTCGATTTTCAATACAGCATAATGTATTCATCGTTGAACTCGTAATACACTTATAAGAAAATGTATTACAAAATAGATAAAAAACCCATAATGCTTATCGTTTGAATTACATCATGCGTTTCGAGCGTAGAACAGGTAGATGCACAGTGGTAAAAAGACGCGTTGAGATATATATTCTACAAACGTCCGCGGTTTTTTCTTTCACTTACGATACGCACGAGATTTGATCGAATTATCGGGTAAAAGCAAGAAAAGTGGAGCAAATCGATAAGGATATCGGGGATAAGGAAAGAGAAAGGAATCTAAGAAAAAATAACACCGAGAAAGTTGTGACTGTGAAACGTGATAAAATAAACGTGGAGGGACATGAGTGAAGCGATAGCGTGTGAAGGTAAGGTGAAAGAGATAAGTTATAGTAAAAAGAGACGACAAACGAAAGAATATGCATAAGTAAAGTGAATAAAGGAGAAGCAAGAAAAAAATGAAAGAAAAGTCGAGGGGGAAAAGGTAAAAGTAATCCTACTTGAAGTTTCGGCGCAATCCATCGTGCTTCTAGGCAGTCGCCACCGCCGCCGCCGCTGCCGTCGCCGGCGACGGGCGCATTTGGCCCCGCGCACAGCAAGTATCCAGAGAGTGGGTACGGGTGATTATATTTGAGGATGCGGAATTGACGAAGAAGAACGTTGCGTGCACTGCGAGCGCTGCGGATATACCCGTGAACCCGTGATAGTATCTGGGTCAAGGTTCAGGTTGCCGCGGCGCGGCGAGGCGGCCAGCAGGAGCGACGCACTGTTCGGTTCACGACGTGTCGTAGAAATACAGAGCGACCACGCATAGTAAACCGGTGCTCACGACGCCTTACTTACCGGCCATCTCGCAATTAGAGACACTACGCGACCAGAGAGAGGTTCGCACGCGAGCTCACTCCCGGTGCGAGGTCCAATACCGCCTACTCGACCAGAGAGATACGCGCGCGCGGCGCGCCACGCCGGCGACCAGGAAACAGGAAACCTTCACGATTGTTTACCACACTCTGCCCAACCTTTTTACCCTGTCACATATTCGTTCGTACTAGTCCGTCACTAATATGAATCCGATCACTAGCTTTCAATGGCGGAATTCACGAACGCATAACCGCACAACACTACTATGGCGTGACGTCACATCACAGTCAGGTTTCGCTATTCCGACAGTAATCGCCATCTTGATTGCGAAAACCGACTGTACACGAACCACTACGAAAACCATCGAATGCTGCCGACCTGATAGCGCCATCTGTGTCGCGCAAAATTTAAATTAAGTTTTGAAAATCCCCTTATGGATTCACTTTTCCAATAACAATCAAAGTTCAGTTGGGAATTTCATGATAAGTTACATTTTGTTGATCTTGATGTCAATTTGTAGCTAGAATACTAAATAATACTTTAATATTACATAGTTGGAAAAGGGAACAAATTATAAATTTCTTAAAAATAGAAGATAAAACCAGGAAGCTTAATTAATTTTATGTTAATCGATATTCTTTAAATAATCCGGGGGATGGTAAAAATTTATGTTTAATCCCAAGATTAAAATGAGATTAATTGTCAATGTATTTTAAATTTGAAAATTGTTGTTCTACAAAAGACAAAAGATATAACTTATCATGTTTTTCCCCTATGTTCTTTAATTAAAGGACTCATAACAAAAACGGTCCTTGTCCATGTTTGTCTTTCTCCAGAAAATAAAAGAATGTACTAATATCTTTAGATCAATACATTCAATTATAGTTAATAAAATATTCATCCTATTATACAATTGCTGTAGGTTTATCTGTAATTATATCGTAGAACGGCATTTAATTAAGGCATAAAGTTGTGAAACTTTGATAAAGATTGTTTTTATAAAATCGTTAAATTTTTATTCGATCATAAGTCGGGACGTAGATCATTTCACAGAGTGCCGATTCTACCATGTTGTTAATTTTATTTTTACATTATTATCTAAAAAGTTGAAAATTTCGAGTCCTTCTTGATACGAACCCCCTCTTCTGATCCAAATTTAAGCACGATTTTCAATAGAAAATGGAGTAGCTTCGGTAAAAAGATTATACATATAAATATATCCATAGATAATTAATTAAGATTGTCTAATTTAAGAAAAACTACTAATTGATGTGGACGATTACGTTAAGAAAAAATTACCTAGAAGTTTTGATAGTTTCTCATGTACTTCTTCCAAAGAGAAAAACATAGGTACAGCCCTGGATAAATGTGCAAAATTCCTGGCTGAGCGAATATCTGACATCGACCAGTCCATTTTTAGCAAAGCCAGAATAAGCTTCTACATAGAAAGATTTCCTTGCTACTTCTCGATTTCACTAATAAAAACCCGAAGAACTTAAAACACTCGGATCATATGATTTCGAAGTCGAGGCGCGTCATACATTTTCGATGCATTCCAAAGCACAGAATCGATTACAATTTACTTTAGTAGATCTCTTCGATACATTCTCGATATGGGTCTAACATCCGTCCTGGTTTGAATATTAATACTCTTCTTCACCGCAGTAGATCGTTCGTCAACCATTCCAAGTTTAATATTTCACATTGGAAGCGCGATAAGTGTTTTCTTTCCTTTTGCTCGTTAATTAAAAATTAATTATTTTCTTTAAAAAATATAAATAGTGTTTGGCAAATATTACTCGCAGGGACACTGACTCTAGTTTTCCCGCCATACTGTAAATTTACACTTTATACTAAACTCGTATAAAGTACTATGTTTTTCACTTTGCTCACAGAAATTTGTAATTCAAAGCCAAGATTGCGGCGGCGCAGACGAGCAAGAGGAAACTTTGGGCGTAGTTTCGAACCGGTACTTCAAAGTAAAGAATTGAAATTCAAATCACAATGTATTTGCCACAAGAGGAGTCGTACGATGAATTTTTATTTTCAAAATTCAACTACACGATCAATAATCGAACGTGTAAAAACTAAGAGCACACGAATTATTTTCTCATTCACTGTGTCAATAAATTTTTATATTGTCCGTTGGTTCGAACAATTAACCGAGGCTCGAATAGATTAAACAAATAAGCGTTTTGTACGGCACAAACGTTTGCGAGTGAAACGACTGTCTCGAACTGGTACGAAAGTGCATAAGCTCGTACGACACACGAAACTCTCGTTGTCGAACGTGTTAGGGGGAGGATGTTAATGAATCTGTAATGAACTCTAACAAGCGTGTAGAGCCGGTGCAACGTTTACCTGGACACGATATTTGCCATAAATCGAGCGTAAGTGTGTTTTCGAAAAAGTAGACATCTCGTGTTTTCGTGAAACGAAACTTTTTTAATATCGCATAAAAGAATCGCTTTAATTAACGATTGCAACCGATTTGTAATAATAACAGTTGTATAATAATTCGACTGCAAACTATTCTATTTGAAAAAATTAACTGAAATTATCCAAAAATGATTAAATTTCAACGCAAAATAAAATTTTTTCTCTGTATTATTCCTAAAGTTAAAACAATATAGCGGTCGAAGTGATTCGTTATTTCTAATCGTTATTTTTTATCCTTGTTTGAAATCAAATTTGTTCAAGTCTGGCAGACACTTATTGTTCTTACGAAATTTATAAGCTTCGATTGTGCGATAAGTTTACGCTCGAATGCGTTGAAGATCCGCTCGTATTCTATAGAAGGTATTATATATACGAATTTTTTCCACATCCATGGAAAATCGATCGAATCGTCTGTGTGGTCAACATCATTCAAAATTAATTCATTCTTTTGATTTCCCCCAAAACAGAGTGTTGCACCAACAACCAGTTCAACGTGCTGTTTTCAAAAACCGTAATTATAGGTACTAGTTACAAATATTCGTTCTACTCACAATCAAGGGGAATATAAACGGCATTGTCGCACATCAAGATGTCCTCGATGCTTTGCGTATCATCTTCCATAAAGAATCTTTTTAAATCGCTGCTGCACTCTCTGCTCTTGAGACGATTTTGCGAATTCATTCTCGATGACGATCCTTGCAAACCGTTTTCTCGGGCGATATTCACCACGATCAGCACAACATACTGTTGTTATCAGGTGACATCGAGTTTACTAACTGACCGCTAAATGTAAACTGTGCTCGAATCGGTTCACATCGATACACTCGTGTACGGAAAACAATTATCGACGATTGAACACCCATAACAATCGTATTACCAAAGACATTCGGCGAGCTTTCTTGAAAAACAGCCCGCAAGACAAACCTGCTGAATCGAATAAACTGCGTGTTGGAAGCTTCTTAGCTCTAGTTTTTTCAATGTTAATTACCTGCTTCATTTTATAATCGAGACATTGAGAGTAAAGGATATTCAGTGCAGCGACTGATTTCGCCATGCTGTCTGAATTTGATCTGGAAAAAATGAATTTCTCCATTTTCGTTTGATTAATAGAGCTTGTTGGAATACGTTAATCCAACAAACTCGCGCGTAGAAAAAATGTGGCTTACTCCACTTTTGCTCTCAATGTTTCGATCATAACGAGCCGTATAGAACCCTGTTCTCTTCCATTCTACTTATCCCTATGAGAATTAACGAGTAATAATAAATCTAATCTAAATACTAAGCGATTCAATTACGATCGCGACTCATACGCAGCGCGTCCAAGAAACGCATCTATTTATTTCCAAATATTTAAATAAATTTCAAAATCCTATTTGATCGTCGTGACGCGAAAATTTGTTTCCCCATTGTGCTCTACCCCTATCTCTGCTCGAATAGAAATTACTCTTGCCAGCCATCACACAAACATTTTCAGGCTCGCAGAGTTAATAATGCATGGTATTAAAGAGAAGAAAGGGAAGAAGAGCGGATGAAGCAGGAGGAAAATAAAGAACGAAAAAAGATAGGACTCACCGACTCTCTTGTTCACAGCGGTATTGATCATGGAACCAAGCTTGGTGAGGCTAGACTGCCTCATGATGTTGGAGGGGCTCTTCATCCGTTTTGACGGTGGTACCGGAAGCGGAGCGGTCTTGGACCTTGCCAGGATAGCACCGTTCCGGCAGTTTCCGTTTGGACTGGAGCCGGGGGGCCGCTGGGGCGGTGCCCCCCATAGACCCACCACCCCTGCGTGACGCGTGGTGGTATTTCGCGAACGTCAACTCTTTTCCACCTGTTAACCACGCTATTATTTCTAATCTCAACCTCCACTTTGCCTCAGACGCCACTGGAACAAAACAATGATCACGCAAACGATTACTTTTTCATGTAAATGTAGGTAACGTTATTTATTAGATCAATCAGATTGCGGAATTTCAACCGCGAAGTTTTTATTCACGCTATTGGAGATTGTCGGATTTATTTCTGTTGAACCTTCGTTGTTCGTAAATTAGCAACACGGTAGGAAACGAATGAGCGCTAGTGGATGGGAAATAATGTGACGAATAATCCTAAAGATGCTTAGGGCAGATTGTTTCGCTTCGTCCTCAACATTACGAATCGCAGTTAGTTATTACGAATTACAAAAGTTATAGAAAATGTATTAGAATAGTAGATACACTACAGAAGCTCATTGCACAAACCGAAGGAACGAAAACGATTTCTATGATGCGAGAATAGCAATGTAAAATATTTGAGTTTCTTCGAATTTCGTAAAATTGTACGACTTGCATGGAAGGAGAAATAGTAAAAAGAAAGTATATCGATCCAATTCTCGACATTCCTTCAAGCAAGTGCAATGTAGATCCAATAAATTTCAATAACGTAAGTCGTTTAAAAAGAAATTTACGAGTGAAATGTTGCGTTAATACAACTCTGTTCTCTAACGGGATTAACGAATTAACGAGCTGCACTTCGACTCTCTCGATGTATCTATCAGCGTGTTTCGACAATGTTTACTATCACTGATGGAAATTTTCTTTACGGCGTCGTGTAGTACCAGCACCTGTAACATCCGCACAGCCCGGAAGAAGTTTATGTGAGCGTTCACATGGAGGCCGGTCTTTGTACGCGTCGGCTTTTAATCTCGATTTAAGAGGGATATCGTGTTAGCGCGAGGGGTGCAAAACGAGAATAGCAACGGGGCCAATTGAAAGACGCGTGCGTGAATGCGTGCTTCTTCCGTGTAGGTACACCCTTGAGAGAGTGCCGTCTGACGCGCAAATGCGTAAATATTATCAGAGGACCGATGAAAAGAAAGAAAAGAAGGCAACAGGTAGCAGAACGTGGGTAAACTCATTTGAGCAGTGGCAGGAAAGGATGCGCGAACACGACTGCGCAAGGGTTGAAATGGTTCTTTGGCATAGCTCGTTGTTCGTGTCTCCAATTAGATTGAATTCTTCTTCTTCTTCCAGATCACGCTCGAGCACTTGCAATTTTATTTAATAATGATGTCATTTGCGACATTGACATCGACGCCAGATGTAGGCGCCAATAGAAGATGCAAAGAATGCGCATAAAAAGGCACGTAATTTATGCGAAGATCTGAAATGCAAATGCAACCTTAACCGAAAGAACACGAGCGTAGGTACACCCTTGTTCATAGGTATTAGAACACATGTAAAAACTTGTGTAAGTTTCAATTATTAAGAAATTCCTGACACGTGCAAGGATTACTATCTCGTTTGAAACGTTGGACTACGAAGAATCTACGGTTTGAAATAGCAGAATAAAAAATAATTTCAAACAGCTGAACATCGAAACACGTATTAGGTCGCTTGTGAAAACTTACGTAGATAGATTTGGCAAATTATTAAGAAGTAGGTTATGATCATCGCACTATGAAGCACCGATATTTTCAAATAGTAGAATCGGAAACAACTTCAATTATAAAATATCGAATGATTTCACTCGCAGACGAATAATTTGCTTATTCAAATAAATCAATGCTATTTCGTAGTAACATCCTCTAACCTTCGTGTTGCGCCAGTTGGATTACTGTTACACCGGTATCCTCCTCTATCAGCTTTCTACGTCACGCAGTCTATTAATTCGACGAAATCGACGAACGAGCCCCTCGTGCCGACCTGACGGCGGATGGAAATTGAGATTTGATTAACACCAGTGTCGCTTAACCTCGCGTCAAAGTTGTACCGACCTCCAGACACTTCGATGACCGAGGATGCTACTGATCACTCGCTAATGTCAATAAGAGAAATGTAAGGCAAAGCCGAATGTGACGACGAACAATACAAGTGTCTTTCATATAAACTACAGCGTAATCCGATTATGTTCTACGAAGTTGCTATACTTGGCTATTGGTATCGGTTATACTTGCGTACATATTTACCGTGTCTTAAGTTTGTACCACGAGTTTATTCATGTGGTTGTAGTATTTGCCGTACGATAAAACTTTTAGTTTGGAACGATGACGCGTGCGCGCGTTTGTGTGTGTGTGTGTTCGAGCATATTCGAAGGTAATACCTTTGTTTTTCACGAACGAATTCTTCGGTAATGAGGCAACCAATTGCACGATGCAACTAAACGCTCGAAATACCATTCGACCTTGAGCTATTGAATTTTTTAGTTCTGACACAGAACTAAAATTTACACACGACGATGATGACGTGTAAAAAGTAGAGCGAATACACCTTTAATCCAGAAGTACGGTCTGTGTACTGGAACGAACGCGACAGAATTAATGTACCTACCTTCAGGAATGGAGCAAGGTTAAATCTTTACCGCTAATCGCTACTGCCGGTTAATCTTGCAATTTAAACGCGTTTAAGGTCATCGAGCTAATGTGCCAGTGGATCAGATTCTCAAACTAAACGATCTGCCCCTCAGTTTTCTCGAATACTCCCCGTGATAACGATCGTTTGAACGAGAAAAACAGAAAACTACCCCTAGCTTTGTTGGGAACAGGGTGTCTAACAGTGTGCTGAATGAAAATTTAATAACTCGAAAGCAAAAAGAGATAAATTTAACGCTGCAATTTCCGAAGCCCAGGCTAGAAATACCGTACAGAAAATTTGGTTAATTTCTGCCTTTATGGAGACGAAACAACAGAGTTCGAAATACATGCGAAAGTTAAGGATTCGGCAAGGAGATTGCTTGAAGCACATATACCATATTTTCTTTAGAATTTTTACTAAAAATTTGTTACCATATTTCAATGCTTTACCAAGAGAGTTCCAAAAGATTGAATAATAAATGGAACCAAAGATCCTATCGGCGTTATTACGATTTAACAGACTGAATAAAATTATGTATGCTATATGTATATGTAAAGTTGCTTCGTGCCTTGTTATTTATTTTAAAACGAAAAAAAAAGGAAGCACACGACGTTGAAAGCTACAAATGGTCCCAATCCGATGGCCAAGGACTGCATTTGATCTCGGTGCGACATTTTAAACAATTAAAATCAATTAGTGCCCGCCACTCTGTACACGTTTAAAATGCAGAGAACAAAGAATAGAAGTCGTTGAATCCGCTTAACCAGACGCGAATTTTTTTTCGAACGCGCGACAACTTTTTAACATGGCTGAAAAAATCGTTTCACGACTATAGATTCGGGAGAGGACGAGCAAGAGGGGTGATTGCAGACGGGTGGTAGTTTGTTAAACCGGCCAAGTGTGCATGCCAGTGACAGAAGATCCCTGGCGTCTAGCCAGAGAATTTTCCGACTGCTTCTTAAGCTCGAAATTCATTCTTTTTGCGTAGGAAGTTCGTACTACGAGCACGCAACATTTCCCGAATTCGAAATACTCGTTTATAGAGGTGACTTCTCGTAGATCCAACCCTGAGACCGTTAGAACAACTTTTCAACAATATCCCGACGTTGAAATTTTTAATTGAGTTTTCTCAAAGACGTTGAACCCATCCTTTATGGGCGAACTTTATCCCAAGAGGATATTATGCTTATACGCTAACGATTCGAGGAAGAAATACTGTTGGAATTTTGCAAGTAGCTTCGCTGGAAGAGCAACGTGATTTTATTGCGATGCGAAACATGAAATGAACGAATTCCTTGATAAAATTATTTAACGTTAAAGTAACAATGCTGATTGCTAATTCATTCAGGATCGAATTCTTTTTATCTATAAGAAATATTCTTTGTTGGTCATTGATAAGAGAAACACATTTTTGGGTAGTTTTAGGTAGACTTTCTATTCAACAATTTTCGTAGGACTTTACGTGATTCTCTGAATCATTCTTTAATCACGATGAAAATCCTGGCTAAGCATTTTTCTGATCTTCAGTCACGTATCCGTTCATCACGCAACTTTATCGCTCGGGTCATTCATCCTAGATGATGCAGACATTTCATAAAATTGCAGTGGCGATTTAGATAGATATAAAATTGAAAGTCACGATTCCTTTCGTGCCAACGCTGTAAGAAAGAGAAAATAGCTTTGTCTATACCACGCTTATGATACGAGAGCTGTTCTCTGATTTCATATTTCCCTGTTTTATTCAGCATTTTGTATTTATAAGTTAGCAGAAGCCCGAAGAAGAGCTAAAAAGGATAGGTCAAGTTCTTTAAATAAGAGCACTAGATCAGAGACGGTCTATTTTAGTATCCGAATTAAATGAATCGTTCAAAGAACACGCGAGAAAAGTCACTTTAATTAGACTCATTGCTCGCGCTGCGGAAATTGAAGGAACGATTCCCTCTTTATATTTGCTGTATTCGACGGGACTTCGTTTTCTCATATTATTCCATCGGAATATAAAATGGCAACCTGTGTAAAATCTTATCCCGGATGATACGACGATATCGCACGTGTGTTTAAAAAATGTTACGACTCAAAATAATTTAGTCCTTTGTTTAAAAAGAAAACATCAAAGTGAAATTTCAAGGGTTGACCATGGAAAATTACGAGAACAATATTTTGCCACTGTTCCCTGGTGCAATGGTAAGTTAAACGTACACGTAATATTTCTGCAAGTTTCTAAATCTTTTAATACTTCTGCAAGCTAACTTGCCGTTCTTCTTGAAAAACTTGTCTGAGCCGTGACACTTTTGAAATACGCGTACGATATGATACCGCTGAAATAATGAAATTCTAAGGATATCGCGTTTAACCTTTAAGTATTAAACCATCTTTAGTTTCTTGTCCCTTGAACTCTTGATTAAAAGCCCCTGGCAAAGAGAACGATGACAATAATGATGGCGGTGCGACGGATGAGAAGGTGGAGACGGCCGACTATAAAGCTTTCCCTACTTTACTTCTCGATTGATGTCGGTCTGAGACGGGCAGAGATGATTTTCGGGGGACCTTTCAATTTTCCATTTTCTAATTGTCATTCTTATCGACTTGCTGACACGAGCTAATATTCCATAGATATTTATTAATGTCTGTGTTAATGGAACGACAAATCCAATTACCATTCGTCATTTTTCGAAATCAAAGCAACGAGCACAAAAGATATTCGAAGAGCCTGCGCGGATCACTCGAGCATGACAAAACGAATTCCTCTTTTTCACTGCTGGAAAGCAGACACGATCGATAATCGTGCATGTGGAGAGTTTAACCTTTCACTTGGCACCTTTAATTATTACACTGCGACGAGAGGTAATCCAGCTATCGTTAAACGACTACTCGAGCTGATCGACACGTTGCCTCGGTGCTTCTCAACTTCACAAACATCATCGTACGAGCCATGTTATTGCATGTAACGGACACAGCAAGTGAATTGCTACATCTACTCCTTTACTTTATACACTGTGTTTAATATGGCAATGAACGAATTTGATAATGATAATTTGATATTACTCATCATGAGATTTCAGAGATAATGCGGCCTCTTTCAGACGTCGCATTAACTTTGATTTATATCCTGATTGCTATATATAATGCTATTTGCAATGTCGCTATTTGCAATGATATAAAGAAGAATAATTCGATATCGAAATTGATCGACGATTAATAACGAACGAGTATCGAAGAACAAGTTGTTCCTGTCTGTACCAAAAAGGAACTTGGATTAGGTTTAAGAAATATCAACCTTTCGAGCAAATTACACTGGGCCTTTCTGTACAGTGATTTACTGGGTAATAATATAGTTGGTGGATCGACAAATAAAATGGTAAGTTGTAAGTGGTCGATTTTTGCTGTATAAGTTTACTATTTTACTTTCACTGGCAATATTAGTCCAGGTGTTCAAATGCTTGCTATGTATATATGGTAATGTACGAGACAATGGTGATACCTTTACTATCGCATAGTCTTTGTTTCTGAGAAAATCGCCATGTCTGTATCGACGAGGTTACCACATCGGCATTATTATTCTTATCAGGCTGTTCATATACGTTCTCGCAGCCTTCAAAAGGGGCAAACTGAGAAAGCGAAGGCTACTGGTGGTATAATCTTTTCTCACGACCTACTGACTACCACGATAACTCGTACTTATATACTCGTGGCTGGCCGACAATTTTCACTTAGAAACCGCATAGGAAGACCGCGGCGAGTCGCATTTCTTACTTTTCACAGGGAAGCAATTGCAAATTTCGATACGTCGTCGATCGATCCCATGTTATCGAATACGTGGTGTTTCCCGATCTTCTTCAAAGTTTTCAAAATATTACTCGTCATAATATTAGTACGTCGAAGGTATTAACGTGCTGCTTGTCTCGACAACTATAACGTTAATTTATTGGAACCAAAAAGAAATACGCTACTTGAACTGAACTTAACAATTTTGGGAAAAATAACAGATAGAAATTATGCCGATGGTCCAGGGACGTTACAGCATATTAGCTCGTGTCTCACGGACGAATAAATATCCACGATATCTACCGGGATAATCGATATTCGGATAATCGATGTTCTACTGTACTTAGTAGCTCTTCGAGTTAATTTTCGTTGCTCTTCTTAAGTGGAACGATCCAACGGATGAATCGTTCATGTTTCGTTTCATTTTCTATGACATTTAATACCAGGACCCATTCTATGGAGAATGCATTGGTTACGTTGCATCGGGGTGGAACATGCACATATTAAAAAATAACGAGAATAAAGTAGGAACCCCGAGGCCAACAGACACGAACGTTCTTCTGGAATAGTGGGTCAACGCTCAATGTTAAAGGGATCATAAAAGTGTACCAGTAGGCCATCCTGGTGAATCCCTACTACGGATCGTGTGAGTTTTTGTAGGTTTTCAACAGGCACACACGATTTTCTGCGTATCGCGGAAGTCGGTGGTGGCAGCTTCCATCGAATTGCAAATTCGAACGACGACGAAACTAAAGAATACGTTTCCTCTTTCAGACTGTAACTCGGAGAAAATCGGAGCTACCAACGACTGAAGTATAGAAGTCGAAATCGAAGTGCAAAGTATATAGAAAAATACATTACGCAAGAAGACAAATGAAGTTTTATCCATTTATTGTATAAAAGTCGTTTAAACCGCAAAATACTGTCGATGTACAAAATAATATACAATTAGTATACTATACGTTATCGTATTACTATACCTGTTATTATTAACGGATCATAGAGAGGCGCGATGTATATCAAATTTAATCCTTTATGGTAAGACAGAATTATTTTCTAAAGTTTGACAGAACTTTGATATTTATAAAGTTATACTATAGGATTTGCCAAAATCAACGTTTTAACAAAGTTAAAGCTTATTAAAGACGGCGGACGTGCTAGAAAGTATTATCACAGATCGTGAAAGCGTGATATACACCGGAGTGTATAATCGCAGTTTCTTCGAGTATCGGAACCGTATCAAACGTGTTTTCGCGCCGTTTCGGCTTGAAGTTTCACTGTTTCTCACTCGTTAGTTGCCGAGTTGTCGTAACAGTTCGTAACAACCTCTTGTTACGCGACCAAGTTAAATTGAGAACGGATAAGAGTATGCGAACGACTGGGATGAAGCGGGTTATTCAATCGATGGAAATCCACAGCAAGATGCGAGTATACGTTTTGCGATCGAGATCATTTAAAATGTGCGAGGGATAGTCGTGCGGTACCTTCGATGCTACTTCCATAAATAAATGCCACGATTGTATTAAATTGTATTGGATCGTTCGATAAATTTTAATAATTCAAACTGCTCTGTTAAATCGATACTCGAGAAAGATTTATCTTTGTATACTCCAAATCACTTTCATAAAATTGCACGCAATTCCATCCGCTTCAGTGCAAATTACAAAAACATTACAACACAAAAATTCAGGATGGTCCGGCACAATTTTCCGCTGTGACATGGTTCCAAACACGCATTCGTGTTTACCCGTTAATAATCGCTTAAGCTAATGCAAAGAAACAACCAAAAAAACTGTCCATCGTCTGTGTACGGTTACGTTGCGATAAGCAAATTACCGTTTCTGGCGTCGTCTATTGGTGCCAATTTACGACGGTTTGTAAATTCGTCGAACGAGTTTACCGATTAATAAGCACCCATCGAAAACCGAGCCCATCTTTGTGTAACCCGATTTCAGCTGCGTCAAAGAAAAGGAAAAATGCTAGCAAAGAAAACTCGCGAGTTCGAGTTAGTCGCGAAACGTTTGTGTTGGTGGCTTTTTATTTTTCGGCTGACGCTTGTAAGTGGTTATAGCAAGCTTTTATACGTGTAATGTATACACACGGGGATGAGCTTCAGCGCTGTCAGCGAAGTAAGAGGCTCGACGCTGCTGCCAGTTGCTCTACAAGCAGGTGGCCTAGATAATTCGAGTGGTAGGTCTTGTACTACTGTACTCGAGTACTGTCTGCTACCGTTTCTCTAACCGTGGTATAAATATTCTGTAACCGGCCCCAAAACTTTCATTCCGACGCCTTATTAATTCACGACTCTTTTCTGTTTCAATTCGCTAAATTCACTCTCTGCCAATTCATCGGCCGCTAAGAGGACGCAAGCTATCAGGGATTTCAAATCATCACCCCTATGGTCTCATTAAGTTCAAAGAAGTCGAAACGTTTATAGGACTATGACAAGATTATAATCTTTTGAACTGTGGAAATTGTTGTAAAATATTGCGTCTTATTTGTATAGCGTATCGCCGAAAGATATTCTATTATTCACCTTCACAACTACAATCTTTACTACAATACATCTTTCGTATCTTCACAAAACAGTTACTTTATCTGTTATTACCTTCTTATTGTTTAAGTTACTTTACTTATGTTATTCAATAGTATGGCGTTTACGTAACTTCGATACGTTTACTTTGCTGCCTCATCCATAACTAGTTTAGATACAAATTCTTCCTCCATTTACCAACGCGAATGATTAAATTTATGTGTAATGAAAACAACTAATACCGAAAATGGGTAAACGAATGCACGATACATTCTTGATAATGATAAAAGGGAAGCATTCTACGCCTATCTATATGCATGTCAGGCAATTAACGAGTTAAATACAAGTATTTGAATACAAGATTGGAATTCCCCTTGTGCAAACCACTGTGCAAATACCGTGTACTTTGGAAAGAGCAATAAAATAGTTACGACTATTGATATTCGCGATATTAAATATGCATAGGGATCACATGTGAACTACATGCTATTCCAGTTGATTAAAAACTTCGCCGATTTATGTCTAAGGACAAGTTGATGGTTTAAGCACCGATGAAGAATACAAAACTGTGTACAGACTCGACAAAGCTATAGAGGATTATGCGATGGAAAATTATGCGTAACAGAGTTAGCATTTAGCTGAATACGCAATAAGTATTTGATCAAATTCAATTCTATTGTAAAATAGCAGAGAATACGTTTCTCGCGTAGCTCTGTAGATACTGTGCTGGATAATCCGCACGGTTTATACAGCCTGATATTTTATGTATAGAATGTGTGTGGTAATGGTCTTAAGTTGCTTGTAATTTGATACAATGGAAGTGGAAAAGTTGACGAAACTTTTAACGTAACAACGAAGTTGAACATACAGGTATCATTGTACGCCAGGCACTCTTTCACGCCGTCAACGAACTAATTGTAAGGAAATTAGTCTGCTGCCAATTACCGTACACGCTGCTGACCCAGTTACTTCAAGTGGTGTACGCAGGTACACAACTCACGTCGCACGACATGCATTAAATTAGCAAACAAAAAAAAAAGACGACAAAAAAGGATAAAGAGAGAAAGCTTTTATCTTTCCGCTAAAGTAAGACTACTTGGTAATTTTGAAAAATTACGAGACTTCTTATTTGGAACCATAAAACTCTACTAATATATCTTCCCACTCTTAGTTTTCTCTCTTGTTCCATCTTCTTTCCTCCTCTCCCTTGCCCTGGTATTCTTGTTCTTTTCCTTCTTTTTCTCTTTTCCTTCATACTACGAAACGGAACAACGAAGTAAATAATTATTAATGAAATAAAACAATCTTCACGAGGCGGTAAAATAATCTTTATGCGAGTCATCAGCTCCCTATTCTTCCTTTCATTGTTACTCCTTCGTTTCCTCGTACGCTCTCCTATTTTTCCCCTTTTCTCCTCTTCTTTCACAGAAAGATATTCCGATAGATATGAAAGATATAAAAAGATACAAAAATGAACGATAATATAACAGAACAATTGCTCGAACAATGGTCAAAGAGAAAAAGATAATGAAATAATCTATCGCAGATAATAATATGTAAGATATTATTGTTCCACGACATAATGAAAAAGATATTCCCAGGCGCAATATTTCCCGCGTTAATCATGCGCATCGTATCGGGGATAATATTATAGAAAAGCGGAGAGTAGAAGAGCTACGTTTGTGGTTGCCTCGGTGAATGGAGATCACCGAGGCATTTTCGTGCATCGGTGATCATCGGCCCGTTAATGGACTCGGAAAGGACAGAAATTTGCTACGGTTAGACGATTTCGGCGATAACTGTGCTCATACGAGTTTCCCGACAATCGTGATAAATCGTAAATAGCACATTAACATTGATAAATATCGGTAATGTTCAACCGATATCTCCAACCACTGAATCGCTACGATCAAACATATATATATATACTTGTTCTATAGAACAGAAATTTGTAAAAGAAATTTGTAAAGTTTCTAGATCAACGACGTACAAATTTTCCTTTGTCTGATGTATTTATGTAATGACTACACAAGGCATGTTTGTCTTTCATTGACGATCATAAGTCAAAGAAATTTTTGCTTTCAAATGACCGAAACACGCAAGTATGCATCGATCTGAAACTTTAATCCGTGCCTGCCCTTTAAACTTTTCCACGGTGTCTTCGACGCTGCACAAATTAGTCGGCCAGAAGTCAGTGTATCTTTGAAATAGTTTAATCGTTGCTGAATTAGAAGAGGGGCATCCCTTCTAAAGGGAAATCTCTTCGAACCGAGAAACTCGAGGAAACGTTTCGCGTCTCACGGGCACCTTTGCAAACCCGTTCACGATCTTCCTTAAGCCTCGGTAATTTCCGGTTCTCCGACCCGAAGGCTCGAGATTTCCGTTTTAAATCCAAACCCAACATTGCCAAGATTGACGAAGCTACGGCTGTTGTGCTGTCATTCATACTCGGTATCCTTCTGAGAGATCAGTTAATGACATCGTTTCTCCGGAGAAACAATAACAAGTAACACAGTACGTACACGTGAGACGAGAAAAGTTGGAGAAAATCCTAACGACACGGAAACGGGAAGATATATGTAAGAATAACTACTGTTCAAGTATTACGAATGTTTTTACGAGAAGTATTACACGCGATTTCGTTATAGGCAACTAACGGCTGGAATTTCTGCCTGTTCAAAGGATTTTGTATAATTTTGATAAAGGAAGATTTAAAATCGGTAAATTATGAGTTTCAACTTAACTTAACTTTTGTATTGATAACTTTATACCATATTGGTAATAGTTAGCTATTCTGTGGTAGATATTACATTTATTCATTGCTCTTATCAGATACAAATTCGTCTTGTAAAATTATGGTGTGTTTTTATACTCTTCGCTTTATAAAATTTATTTTCTCCACCAACGTACACCAGTGTAACTTTCCCATTTTAGGAAAAGTTGTAGTATTACATAGTACTTTATCTACGCTTGCCGACTGCTGTTTTTGAACTCCTCAATTCTGCAAGATAAAGTAAACACAGCTACGACACAGAGCTGTGGAATTATTTGGAATTTCCGAGAAGCTTACAACTTACGGCCAGCGTCGGTAATTACTTATGATTCAACCCTAATAAATATTAATAACTGTGTTACGTAGCATGACATTTAAGATATCATGGTTATGATTCTCTGTACATTTTGTTAAATCTGAAAAAGGACCACAAGTATTTGTTTTGATGACTGAATGTTATGATAACTAAAAGACACACACATATATATATATTTGTATGAAATGGTAAGTTTCTTCATAAAAAGCAAAGGTAACCTTGTCAAAGTTAAAAAAAGGACTGACAAAAAACGTATGATCATCTGGAAATTCTCTTTACAGTGTGTTATATACTCGTAGACACAAAAAATTTACGATCGATCCACTAATGACAGAATAATCTAAGCTGGTCACGTTGCGTGCCTAAGTCCAAACGAAAGTTAAGTGTTTTATGAACACAAAACATCATTCCGCTAAAATCATTTTATCGTAAACAGTTACGTGTGAACCACTTGACACAGTTTATCTCTGAAAGCGACTATTATTTTACCATCAAGTCAAGAGTTAATAAATTACTAATTACAATATGGGTGTATGTATCTACGATATATATCTATAATACCTTTTGCAGCCACTATATGTACATCACTAATTTGCAAATTGCATTCAAATTCAAGTTCTATCGTTATTACTCACATTTTTCACAATTAAATTCACAACTGAAAAGATAGAGGCTGAGCAGAGATCCGTATCGTTCACTGAGCATCACAACGACTGCCATGCTTCTAGCTAATATCGTACTGTGTACACATCCTTTCGCACGACGCACGTTCCGTGCAGTTTTAAATTTCCCATAAACGCATGGAGTTTCGCGGTCTGATTACTAGAAATTAGCTGAAACGTCCAAACACTCTGTAGACAGTAAACACAACGTAAGAAAGGATCGACGATTCGAATTTCGTCTCGTTGAGGAACCATCGCGCCGTTGAAGATCCTTCGCAATCGTAACGCGAAATAGCAGTTGGAGAAGAACGAGAGAGGAGTCGGGGCGAAATAACAGGTGGGTCGTAAGTAGAATTAAGGTGGTTAAAACATCTGGCCACTGGGTAACGAAGTGATTAGCGTGCAGCACGACGACCGCGGTAAAAGCACCGTTGTCAGCAGCTGACGTTACAGCGCAGGCAAGCAAGAGTCTCGAGATCGAGGGTTGATAGAACTTTTGCGAGCTTTCCATGGATTTCTAGTGGCCACCCGTCTGAAGGTGTGTCTATCTTCGGCCTACCGTACTACGCGCCAACTCGGCTTCGACATCGAGATAGAACCAGCTTAGACAGAGAAGGAGAGAAACAGAGAAAGAGAGAGAGAGAGAGAGAGAGAGAGAGGACCTTTCGGATCAATAGGTCGTGGCTTTATTGACTCGCGAAACCGCGTGCCAAAGAAACGCAACGTCGCGCCGCTTGCACCGTTAATGCACGCTGCCTGCAATTATCTTGCACTTCGAACGAGAACCCTTGTCGCCGTTTATTTCCTTTTATTAACTCGTAACGAAGTTGCGAGACCAAACATCAGAACATCTTTCTTGCATTCTTTTCCTACCGCTTGCGGTGAAATTATTTGAACAATTATCGTGCATTCAGATATTATGCGTGTTATATACAACTTTTTGAAATATCGTTAGCAACGATTCTATCAGGATTATGATCATTATGTGTAATTTGAAAGCAAATTGGAGATGCATGTATGTAAAAATGATAAAACATTTATTTATTGGAAATATGCGCTTGATGAGAAATTAGTATATGGTATGAGCGATGGCCTTAAACACTCGATTAGTGCGACAGGCGATGTCATTAAAAATACTGAGATTTGTTAACATTGAAACAACCGTCGATGAAGTACGGAAAGATAAACCTGTGTCTAAATGGAAGATGCATTAGAAAAATAATGCAAAAGGAGAGCAATCTCTCGTCCAGATACATTGTCAAACGTCGTTCAAATTCTCGGCAATTTCTATATAAAATACAACCATAAAACTTCTGAATTGAAAAATGACGAGTTGATTATTTTAACCACTCTGATGGTTTTAGTACTAGTACAGCGAATAATTGAATATTTCGTCAATTTTATGACACGTATATTTGTCAAAAATTTGTAATTTGTCGTATTTCCTGCAAACTACCAATATGACCGTAATATGTAGTCGTATCTTGTTGTATGTCATAGGGAATCTTTTATATATTCTATATATCTTTATATTCTTATATTATATATTCTATATATTCTTATCATATATATCATTATATATACTATATATTCTTATATTATATATTCTATATATTCTTATCATATATATCATTATATATACTATATATTCTTATATTATATATCATATTATATCTTCTATATATCTTTTATATATTAAATACTTTCATGAACCACTCTGTATGCTCTTGTCACGCTATAAAACAAGTATGACAAAAGCATGCAAAATTTTTCGTACCACGCTTCGAATCTTTCATACGCAACCAAAATACGTAAGTCACGGGTTGGACAACGCGCATTCATCAAGCGCGTTCATCAAGCGCAACACATAACTGGACTGTTAAGGGGTTAAGGTTAAGCCGATTGCTAGGCAATTTATGCAAGTAGAATATACAATATGTGACAATGGAGAATTTTTCGCAGATAATTTTCATACTTTAGAGCTCACATTACGCATTGGCGAGAGTCTGCTTGATAAATCCGGTTTTGTTAAAAATCTATGGTTTAATTTAAATTTCATACGAGCTTTTTTACTTTTCGTTTCGTCGACCGTTTCATCCGCTTGCCGATAGGAGAAAACAATGGTTGGCTATTCGCGAAAAGAAGTACGACGGCAACAATGGCAATGTGTTAAATGGAAGAAAGATATTCCAATTTTTCCTCGCATATTGAACTTGCCCGACTGCAATAAACTCGCAGACTGCCGTTTCGTCCGTTTGTTTTTATTTCCACGAACCGTGACGTGTTCTCGCTATCCACCGTCACGCGAGATTTTTAACAGAAAGCGCTTTCACGCTTCGAGATCGTTATAAATATGCATAAATATGTATACTCGTATTAGCCAATTTGCGGCAACAGCAAATATGGATATCAGTAAAATACAGGAGAGTCGAAAAGGTTGGTAGTTAAAAACAATACGTAAAAAAAACTTCGATTATTTGTTTAAAAATTGACATTATCCTCGAATTCAACAGATAGAATCACGGATCAACTTAACTACCGATTCACAGGTACCAGAACTACCGACCATTGATATTTGCCCAAATGTATAATACGTAATTGATTAGAATTGAAGCAATATGACAAAAATGAATAATAAATATTTAACCGTATTTTTTAACAAACATTGATATTACCAAGAACACTTACATGTTTTTGATAATTGAAAACACTCGATTGCCTTTAAATTTTACCAGTGTAATCGTGCCAGTCGTGTCACGTTATAATGCTAACGAATTTTATATATATATAATATATATAATTTTAATTTTTTAATAATATATAAATTTAATTTTATATATATATGCAATACCTATGAGTGTCTGTCGACGATGTGGATAAAGCTGTTACAACGAAACTACTCGTCCAACATGCTCGTTACTCCGTAAAGTGATTTAGTTGGAAATAAACGTAGAAGCATCGCGCTCACAAAGAACGTTCGCCGTCTTCCGTCGATTTATCCCAGTCCTGTTCATCTTTGATAAGCGGTTGGAACTGGCTTTCAATGATTCCACTAAAAGGCTGCGTAAATTGTGCAATTGCTCTATTACGAGGCACTCGAACGCTATGTGGAACCTAACGCGTACATGCTAAATATTAACAGACATTAACCGAACAGACACTGACGAATGTTCCAGCATCGTTCTCGAAGCACCGACCTATCGAGGAAATAACGAAGTTCACCTGCGGCGAACGTTTTTGCGACTGTGAATTCATAGGCGGAAGCAGACTGATAAAATGGTCAGATAGCCACAGTGATCACGTTATAGGTGAATTCGCGTGTTGCTAAATTTTTTTAGAGCGGTTAAAGCAAAGTAAATTTCGTGGACCAACGAATTTTCGACGATACGAACGACTCGGATAACATTGTCGGGAAAAAGTACGTGCGATAGAATATTTTACAAAAATTAAATGTTATGACGTAGCATATTCCAATCCATTGAAACTCCGGAGGACGAGCGATACGAACTCTTAACAAATTCGTACTAATTGAACCCTCTGTTCGAGACGTACTTTGACCGAAGCAACCTTTTATCTTTCACAGGAGCGCAAATTATCAGAAGATAATGAATCTAACCTATTTACAGAGGAAGAAACTTCAGAAGTTCCACCAACTAATGCCCAGATGCAAGAAGCTCTACGAATTGTTCGTCGTAGCGTGCGATATAGAGCAACAAACTTCGAGAAGCATTATGACTATGAGAATTATATTCAGCAGCTAATAAACGCGAACAAACAACAGCCAACGCTTGATAAGATTTTCAAACAAGTTTTATATTGTTTTCGCGAACGAAGAAAGCTAAGAAATGTAGCATAAACGTGTATTAATTGTACAGTTTGCGATAAATATAAGTCGTAGAAAGGTTATAATCGTTTGTAATAAATTGAGTTCAATAATAAAAATTTGTTATCCTCTGTGCAATGTTGACAGCCGGTTATTCTTATCAAAAATTGCAAGTCCCAAAGTGATCATAATAAGCGGGTTTCGTTGTATAACTACATCTTGTGAGTAGCGCGCGGCGGTCAACGTGTAATCACCAAGAGGAGGTTCACGCTATCGATTTATGCTTTTGTGCGAGCAATTAGACGCAGCAACGCAAGAGCGAACGGCAGATTTTCAATATTTTTTTTTCGTCATATAACGAATTATATTATGTAAATGGGGTGAAACGGGCATAGTATCACGAACGCTGTCGTATTCATCGACATTGTCGTGTCGTTTCCATAGCAATATCACCGGGATCGTTGGCTCCTCCGTGGCGGAGCTTTTGCAACCAGGTCGCCTTTGAGGCAAAGTATCGCCTTCCCCATGGAAAGTGCGTTCGACGAGGGTAAACTATCTGAAAGCGTGCACTTATATCGAAATCAACCGCTGACTTGATCAGTGGGTCAAGGAGAGGATCATGGGTAAGTAGATTCGGAATTCGATTTGGATTTACGAGCTAGCTGTCCATTGGCGAGTAGAAACGCGTGAGCGTCACGAAGAAAATAATTTTTAGAAATGAAACGATTCCCTAAACGAATTTTGCAACAAAACATTCTGAGAATGAGTTAGTCTTTAAAAAACAAATTAAACGAAATTCAACTGCTAAAAATATCATATATAATCATAGATTATAAGTTATAACTGCAGCCTCTATCGAGATATATTTTCACAATCTTAGAGAAATACGCATATCGAACTCTTTATAATAACAAACACGTAATGTTATCTTACGAAGAATACCAACAAACCGACTTACACCATTATAATCCTCAACTCGTCAGCGTAATTTTCATTAATGGAACAGCACGATATCGTTGGTGCTTTATAGGCTTCCTAGGTTTTCTAATTACAGTCAACTTTTGATTTGCCACGAGGAGCTTCCGAAATCGATGAGAGTTTTTACGTTTCGTTGGACAAGCGCGTGTTCGTAACCCAATTTGTAGTGGGAAAATGAGCCGAGGAAATAACGGCACTGATAATATTTTCATTCGAAAAGAGTAGCTCGTATAATACTGCGCGCGTGCTCCTGCATAAATTTTACGCCGATGATCACGTTCCTGCGCGGCGACGACCGTTTCAGCAATTCGCTTTTCCATTGTCGAGAAATTGTTTTTCAGCGCGAGTAAAAAGGCTCGCCATTAGTGATAGGCACAACTAGGTCGCAATAAGTTTATATCGTTTATCTTCTTGTTATTTCGACGAATTTGTCTCTTATTTAGATTATTTAGAAGCTTTCAGCTTCGGTTCCACTTCCATATTTTTTTTCTTTTTTTTGTGAAACATCAATAGAAAGCTGATTTTGAATTATTCAAGATTTTGAATTATTCAAGATGTTGAATACCTGTTGAAACGATAAACATTCTGTTTCATCTAACCGATCACGAACGTTGTCCATGAGAGTTCGATTGAGTTTGATTGGCTCGAGATTGTTTTACGGAACGTAGCTGATCTTCAAGATTAAAACTTTTTCTCGAAACTTACCAATTTAATACGATGATGGAACCTGGCTCTCGCGATCCGATTAGCAAAGGGTTCGATTCGTTGAAATATCGGACTAGATACAAGTAGGTCTTCGGAACAAGTCCGGCATTCTGGGTTTTTCGTTCGAAAAGTAGCTTGTGAAAATCGAATATTTCGCAAGTACGATAAACAAACGGCTATATCTTATGAAACGAACCATGGATATCGGATTTGATTCGGGATTACGAGAACTTACTCAACTCGATACCATCGCTGCTGCACGTATTTATCGAAACGAAAGGACACGGGCTAAAAATTACACAAATACCCTGTGTGTATCGTACGTAGAGATTATTACGAAACACTGTGTACAGTTTATCGGATAACAAGGACTCCGCGCCCGTATTTATCGCGAATAGAACGGTTCATTTGCACCCTCGTTGCACAATCAACGGCAAGCGTGTGCATGCAATGAAAACGGTAGATCGTGTTTGGATTATCAAAGCTCGAAATTAAAAACACGTGGCCTTAAACGTAAGGTAAACGCGTGCGATGTTTAGCGAGGACAAGAGACTAAAAGACTCCGTCCACGTGCTATGATTCTAGGGTTACGATTAACGAAGACATCGAAGAATGATCGCAAGGCCGCCTGCTACACGTAGATTTAGAAGTGACACAATCGGAATTCGTACGAAGCAATTGGAACCAAGGCCCTCTGCTTGCCCGCCGAGACACACTCAAATTATTTAGAAGCGTTCGTCGGCTACCGGATAGAATCGAAAAGTTTGTATTCCGTGGCACGAGCCACGATAATGTTCCACGAATGCACGATATTTGCATGTAGCTCGCAAAACGCATGCGAAATACGATCGAAAGGAACAACACGCAGGAATAACAAGCAGATATACGGCACATCGCGAAGCTTTAAAAATTGACCTCTCTTCTCGCAGTTCCTCCACTATGGAAATATTAAATTGTCCCTATTTACTCGCAAGACTTAGTCTTTCATTCTGCGCGCAATATCGCACGGAAATACGTGACAGTACTGAAACGTTTGCGTACATTTTTCACCGACCCGACGTTTCGAAGCTACGTAATATGTACTTCGCTGACCGCTTGTTTGCGCTATTCGTCATTGCTTGGAATACATCGATTTAGCGCAGTGCCTTTTCAAAATATTCAGACTCTACTCTTTACCGAGATAAACAACGGTTGATATCTTTGTTAGGCGTTTCGGTAGGTACATCGAATCTCGTGAAAAGGGATATTTCACTGTGGCTTACGATCCATTGCTTGCACCCTATCGAAGAATATCGTTCTATGCCTCTTCCAAATTGTTTAATGGTTACTTGTAAGAATAGATTTCCTGAATAGTACAACAATTGATATTCCGATATTAATACTCGTACTTGTGAGGATTAATTTAAACGTAGTATACATACAGTATTAGGTTGTCCGAAAAGTTTCTTTCGTTTTATAAGGAAATAATGGATACACAACATTTTTCGTTTTATATGATTTTATTGAATTACGTATGATGATAACAACAGAAGTGGAAGAAAATGGATCGTACAAAATTCAATAAAATAATATAAAACAAAAAAGGGTTGTGCATCTATTATTTTCTTATGAAACGAAAGAAACCTTTGGGACAACCTAATACGTACAGTGGCTATAAAAAGTACCAGTACATACCCTTATTTTCTACGTTTCAGTATCACAGTATACAGATTTTTGTAATCTTACGAGGGTACTATTGAACGATGTAGAATTCAATATACCTTAATCTAATTAATTAGTATGTAATCACTATAACGATTACAATAGCGTGCCAATATCTTTTTATAGTCGCTGTATGTCTATGCTATTCCCCTTGCGATATACCTTTTTCTGGCTCAGATTAGCTTAGAGAAGCTCATGCACGAAATACGAATATCTCTTCATCCATCGCAGCTTAAGGATCATCGATCTATTTCGAAGCGAACGAACGAAGCACGAGACACATCGTGCAAATGCAAGATGTATTGTCATTTCGATTTCTGGGAGAAAGCGAACGCAGAGGAAAGCAGAATGGAGAAAGCGAACGCAGAGGAAAGCAGAATGGAGAAAGGAAAAAGAGTGTGAGAGAAAAGAGGAAAGAGAAACGAGGTATTAGGCGTAAAAGCCTTCATTAGTAGACTGCAACGAGAATGTGGGCAACGACTTTCTTTTCCCCTTTTTCGCGATACCTTAGTACAACAGCTGCACCTAAATGCAACGCGCATCTGTATCGGTGCAAGCTCGGGTTTTCATCGGGTTCCTACGGAACATCGCTTTGTCTCTGGCTTTTGTATGATTTCGGTGTTCAACATGCCTTGTTTACGATCCCAGCATTTCGTTGGACGAAGAAGCATCACGAATAGCAACGTCGTGTATTCTGGATCGAATATATTACGCACGAGTCTCTGGGTTTCTCCTTCAATTTTCTAAGTAACTTCGTTTGTGTTTCGTAAAATTCATCCTGCGTCATTATGTTGTGCAAATTTCTCTGTAGATATCTGTCTATCTGTGTGTGTGTCTTTCATGCTCGTCCCAAACCGACTGAATGTCAATCTTCTTCAAAAGGGAAAAGGAAAATATTTTCTGCTCGAACGTTCTTTTCTAACGGGCAGTAGCAGATTTTGTAATATGTTTGTTCTGCAAAATATTTCAAAACGTTACTTATAGCGACCCGCGAAGGTATTCGAGCAGTTTCATGAATATATTATATGCGTTATATGAAATTTTTAAAATTTCATTAACATCGTAATGAGATACTATTAGCATGATCGGGTTGGTAAAATTTGAAAGCGAGAACATTTACGGGCTGCAAACGTATTTAGTAGAATATTAATATCATCGATTGTTATCTTAAATATATGATCAGTTGCGAGAATGATTTATGCATTTATGCATTTTTGCATCGTTAAATTTTCCATAAATACATAAAAGTTCGCAGCGGGAAACTGCAGGCATCAGGCAATATGGATAAATACAGCTTAGGTATAATTGCATCATTTAATGACATTTAATGACACTAATGGAGGGAAAACGAACGTTATGAGCGTTCGGTAAAATAATTATCTGTTAGTATCACACATTGGATTAAAAATTTCTTTTATGACACGCCAGAGATTGTGTTTTATTTATATAGTTATATATATACTACTTAGGCTTTGCTTGGCTGTCCAATAAATTCCATTTATTTCACGGTCATTTAGAAGCTTTTAGTTTTGTAAGATAAAACTGTTTCGTAAGATAAAATTCCGATTATCTGCACTTTCTTACGTACACTTTTTGGCTAAACCTAATAATTTAGCCTCGACTCCCCTGATATTTTCGTGTTGGCAATAAAACGACGTTAAAAAAACCGCGATGTAGCAATGGAAAGAAATACAAGATTGAAAGGAAAAACAAGGCTCATTGCTATTCATGACCGCGTGTCTCGTAAATTCGACTGCTCTTGTAAATTTCGGTGAACCGACGAAACGACTTTGACCGTACCAAAGGCTGACCACGTTCATTGTCCTAATCAATCCTTCTCCCTTCGTTAAATTTATTCTCTTGATACTATTTTCCGAGTAGACACTGAGACTTGGTCATTGCAGAGGAAAAAAGCTCGCTGATGATTCTTGCGTGGCACGAATCGTAACAAGATTCCAGGTTCAGATACGTTCTCCGATATAGAGACTCCGTCCTGAAACCTGTTTTCGCTCATCTTCGACCCAATTCTATTTCTTTAACTTTGAAAATATCTCAAATTTGAACAAGATATGAAAATATTCTCACCGGCATGCGTGTGATTTCTCCTTCTAGCTTTATGTTGAACGTCTTCTGAAAGCAGCATAGATGTTCGCTAAAATGAGAACAACGTAGGAATATAAGAGTTCGAGGATCGCAACAGAGTCGAACGGTGGCCAGAAAAGTAAAAAAGAAGAAGCATCAGAGAATCCCTTACAGGGGCTTCTACCTTGCTATAGTATCCGATGAAAGCACGACAAATTCTATTATCGAAAGATTTTCGCATTAGCGATAGTATCTCCGATATTCCTTTTACGAAAGACAAGCTAGAATTTATTTCCTCTTTTTCGTTCCGTCTCTGGTGGAAATGGATCGAAGGCTTCCTGGCGCCGTCGACCGGTGCCTCGTCACACAGAAAAATATCGTGAAAATTTCGCGCGCCTGCGAGTTCCAACGATCCGTGAATTCGTTTCATTGTGATGGTCCTTATCGCGAAAATTATGCCGGTGGCGCACGCATTGTTCGACCTCTCGGTCCCTGCTTTGTATTCTTCGTTTTCGCCGCGATAATTACTATCCTGCTCTGGCGATCTAGAAACTTCGCGACGCGATGAAATTTCAGTTGTCCATTTTCTTAATTGTATGGAAAATAATTATTCGGACGGTATGCCTCGAGAAACGAACGATATATATATAATTCGCGTATTGAATTCGATGTGAACGAAGCTTCACGGAGTGAGATATCCAGGCGAAAGGGTAAAGGCGTACAAAACAAGCAAGATTACTCTGTAACAAACACTAAAAGCGATTTCCTATCTAGATTCTACATCTTCAATCGCATTACTGAAAACCACCGAACACGCGATACGCGGTTTCGTGAAGGAAGGATGGCTCGACTGAATAAAAAGCGTGGCTGACAGTAACTCGGTGAATGCTTGGAACGAGCAACAGAGAATCGCCGTTGCAAAGCCCACTTCCTAAAGTCGTATCTATCGGATTTTGCAAATGACGTCGTCGAGCTTTCCGTTAGGATCTTAATAGAACCATGAATTTGCATAAATATCGCCGCTCTAATCGCAACATTTATTCCTTGTAGTATCTCTCGTGGCAGTATAGTTCTCTTGTATCTTGGAAAGAAAGTTCAGCTCGTACGTATCAAGAAAACGAGTTTACATAAACGAAAAGAAGTTTTCCTCAAGTACACTCTCCCTCCATATTAGGTAGCACCTCAGGTTTCTCTAGCTTCTGGCGATGAAACGAGGGACGCGAAATTTTTCATACACACGTTCGTGAAAAATTCGATCGAACGTGTAAATGTTACGAATGATAGGATCGGCTGCGAGAGCAGATAAGCCGGCAGCAGACTCGTGGACGTGTCTTGTAGCGTTTTGCATCGGAACGTGAGTAAGGACAGAACGATTTGCGTGGCGCTTATCGGGGGTTATTTATCGCCACTTGGTGTCTGCGTGTGTACGCAGACGTCACGTAGCTATGTGCATGTCAGCTAAGAGGTGCGTTAGAGTGAAGCGTACTCGAGGACCAGCCGAGATGTTGCCCGAAAATAGAAAACGCCCGGTTATTTCTGGCTGTGTTGTTTCAAGGTGAAAGGCCGGCTTCGTGAGTATTGCTTGCTCTCTTTCCTGGAGCACATACGCTCCGGTTCGCCTTGCCCTCGCCCTCAAACCTCTCAGTCATTTGTCAACGAAAGAATAAACGAAAAGAGATACGCGTCTCGAGGAAGGGCGCTTATGGAAAATTCGATTAAAAGTCACGGTGGTTTCTATGTCGACACACGCTCTACTTTCACTCTCAGCTTGCCTCGCGTCTCCATATTTTCGAGACTTCCAATCGCGTTACTAAATCCTCCGGCATGATTCAAACGAGACCAATTTCATGGACTATCAACGTGCCAATGATTTACTTAATGGCTACTAAGAGCATTTGTACGGAAAGTTTCTTTCGTTTTAGAAGGAAACAACAGACGCACGACATTTTTCGTTTTCTATTATTTCACTGAATCACGTATGATTCATTTTCTTCCGTTTCTATTATTACGATCATACGTAATTCGAAAAAATAACACGAAAGAAAAAACGTCGTGCATCCGTTGTTTCCTTATAAAACGAAGGAAACTTTCTGGACAACCTAATTACATGATCTTATTGTCTAACGAGGCGTATTTTTAATCAGATTCTACATCTCATTTCCGTAGTTGTATATCTCGTTTTCAAGTACCTGAATGTACACATATATTTGTATATACTTGAACTTAATTAATCGGTATATAAATGCTACGATAAATGCAACGGTGTACAAGTACTTTTCGTAGCCATTGTAGATAATATCGTCAGACGAAGGTGCGCAAATACGACCATGGTATTTTGTACAAATTAAATGTCACGATGCGATATATTCGAATTTACCGTGGCTGCCAGGGCAAGATACATCAAATTCGCGTGGCAGTCAACGCGTTAAGGATCAACGTTGCGTCGATGCAACGTTTCATTTAACATTTTTTCACGATTACTTTACATTATCCATAGGAGCAGATTCCGAAGCCAATTAGCGTAATTGCAATTTTTATCATCGCGTTACTGTTTGAACCGAAGCGTTCATTGTTTCGTTCAACCCTTTTCCCCCCACTGTTTGCGATCGCGACTCCGCTGCATTGTCCTGTAACGAGAGCTAATTTCGCTGAGAGAGATCGATAGGCCGATTAGAACGATCGCTGATTGGAATAAACCGGTATTTCCCATCCCACAGGCAGGCGAAAGTCAACGTCGTGTAGATGCGATAAATTGCGATTAGATGTAAATTAACGTCGCGGTTGATAAGAGAGAAATGACGCGGAATAAGAAGGAACGACGGAGAATAAAAAATGGATTACGAGGAAAAGTTCTCGGCGACGAAGGACGCGATACTTCAGCCGAGGAAAGGGCCACCGTCGTCTGTTAACGTCGCGTGGTCGCGTCGTCCGGTAACGTCCTACGAATTTATGAAAGTTCGAATGCGCCGAGTTCACGGAAATTCGATTATATCCGCGTAAACTCTACAGCGGTGAACTTTCATCGGGTATATCGACATTATCTCGAGTGGCTGGATCATCGCGTTACCCGAGACCTTTCGCGCGACTGAATTAATCTTGTTAACGAAACTTTGCGAATCCGTACCTGTCCGCCAGAGTACACCTTCGGACTGAAGAAAATAGGAATTTTCATCGGCGTCTCTTTCTTTCCTGCCACCTTTGTTTTCCTTCGTTCGATTCAAAATATGTATCTAGTCATTATAACAGCTTGTACGAGATAACTTGGAAGGTACAAAGTACAGGGAACTTCAAATAGATCAATACACGCGTCTGTACGTACCGTAATGCACAGAATGCAAAAATATAATAATATAAGCTGCAAAAATATGCATAACATCCAAAGTAGAATCCTCGTTACGTCTACCATTTAACGTATGAAACAGACTTCTACGTTGGTAACATTTCTTTAATTGTATTCATAAAAATGAAGTAAGTACTCGTAAAATGAGTTTGCACAAATATCCGCAGCCTAATTATTACGATATCGTAGAGACTCGTTAATTGTATACAAGGGAGCGTCAGAAATATATCGCTCTCATAGTCAATCAGTTTCCTGCTAGCAATAAGTCTTAGGAACAAAGGAATAAGTAACTTAACGGGATTAAAAGACACAATGGGAGTAAAGTACACGTGGAAGACACACTTGCGTGAGGGACATTTGTAGGAGAAACTGGCGCCTGTGTCGCGAGCAGACGTTGAAGAGGCTCGTGTTAACGTTTACAGAAAGCGTCTTTCGTTTCCCAACTTCCCACGTATCGACCCATTTATCGTCCACCGAATGGAGAATCGTTCGAACGAATTCTGAATCGGAGAAAGGTGAACAACGAGCCGTGAAACCGCGGTACAATTAGCGAACTATTCGATTACCGAGAACTGTAGGCATTCTATCGAGAAACGATACGCGTTCCAAGGGACTATCATCGGTTCAACCAAAATTCCGGCTTCCCTTCGATCGACAGCGTCGATATTTTCTCACTGTGTCACAGGGACAACGAACCGGAGGATGAGACGATTGTTCTGTCTGGTAGCCCGCGAAACAATCGCTGCAATTGCTCCAAAGAAAGGTTTCTCCGGATAAAATCTTTCGAGTTGGACAACGTACCGTCGCGACTGTTCCGTAGCGCCAGACGAACCTCGTCGGGCTTATGCATAAAATTTGGAGCACATCGTGGTATATTGGAAAAAGTACAGCTCGAAGAAAAAGTTTCTGCCGGCAAGTTGGCCGACAGCCATTCCCAGTCTCCTATAACGAGGCAATGCGTTAAGAAAGTGTAGAAGCGTAAATTGGTAATGTAAAATTTAAACGGATATCGTGTTGAAGCAGCGACGTGTTAATGATAGACGTGTTTAGGGGGGCGGGGCCATACCTCTGAGCTCGTGAAAAAATGGAATTTTTTCAGGAATTTATTACGGAGCAACTATCGGATGATTACGGATTGATCTCGTTCCTTTTTTATCGCAACAGGGATATGTCGTATATCATCTAAAAAAGTGGCGAACTTATACGTAAGCGGACGGAGGAAGGGACTTTTTCGAGGAATTTATTCCGGAGAAATTACTCCGTGAATTGATTTCATTCTTTTTTTATCGCAAAGGGGATACATCCTGTGTCATTTTTACAAGTTTGCAAGCTGCTACGTAAGCGGCTATTGCTGGAGAATTGTGAAATTAAAAGGACGATAGGTACTTTTAAACGTCGAAATACGTGACTAAATCGAAATTCTCAAAATCTTGATTTTACTTGATTACGATCTACACTCCGCCATGTAATCCTTTTATACTTTCCTCGAACTTAAGACGTCTGTCAACAGACTTTTATGGGAATGGTTTGTGGAAATGCGCGAATATGCAAGATGTATAAAATACTGAAAATGAATATTCAAAATCTTTCACGATATTTAATAGGTCAAACAATCTTCCACCCAAGTTCCTTTCTCGTAAACTATATTTACAAAAATTCGAATTTCCATAGATATGCATAGTCTATTTATCGAAAGTAAAAAACGCGATCGAGTCTGAGGTGATCAAAAAAAGAGCGCAGCAGAGTTAAACACCGAACACCATCTTTGAGATTCTCGCGGTCGAGGATCGATCAAAACGTGAGTCTTTTTATATCTTTTTATCGAAACGTCGGAGAAATTGAAAAGCACCTGTCTTTGCCACAGCGAAAGCTCGGTTTTCGCGCGATTTCTAAATATTTCCGAGACACCTGTTTCCATCAGCCGTGTTTGCAAAGAGAGACGAGTTCGATCGACCGGTTGGAAACGCAGAGGCAAAGAACTGGCTATCTCTACCTGGAGAGGAACCTTACGGAGTAGGTCAACTGCGAGGAAATACAGCGGATGGATAACGCGGGAAGATTTAACTAGACATCAGACCGGGATATCTCGTCTCGCTTTCGTACGGTGCGCGAATTTTTCGTCTCGAGCAAACGCACAGGTAACTAAACGTGAAACGTGGCCTCGTGCAAACTCGTAATTTCATATCTTGATAACGATCGCGACGACGGTACGTCTACTTTCGTAACGTTCGATTGGAACGTTGAACGATCGGCAATCATCGTCGCAGCTGGAGTCCTGACAAAATAACGAACGACGTGGTTTCACTTACGAGCTCGATTCAGCATCCTGTATACACGTACACCTTAATTCTAAGTATTGGCACATTGGTCGATTTGTAGCGACAGTGTTTGAATTTGATCAGAGTGTTACAAATTAATGTTGATTCACAACGGCGTAGAGAAGTTATCAGACGGAGACTTTATACGCTATATTCTAAAAGCTATAAATGAATTTGAACTGATATTGGGTAGAAGGCCATGGCGACTAAAGAAAAACAATGTAACAAACAATCGCTGCTACGTCGTTGTACGATATTGGTTAGAATTCTTTAAAGTGTCGCTTTCAGAATACAAGATAAGAAATCTTTCTCAACGACACTCGCATACCACTGTATATGGCTATCACGTTGTGCGCCTTTTATGAAAATCCTCGAATTTATCATTTGAAAGAAGCAACTTAAAGTTACTCGAATTTATTTACATGAAAAATATCGGTGCTAATAGTTGAGCGTTGAGATGTATTCGCGCGATACTATTCCTCTTTTGTCCAGCACAATCTCTTGGACAGTTAAGCGATCGACCAGTGTGTGCCACCGATAACTGGTTCCGATTAACCTCCACCCCTGCCGCAACAGGATGTGTGCAACAGGATGCAAAAGGTGTTGAAACGGCCGAAAGAGATACCGTAGAGAAGGCTGGTTGTTGCAATTTATAGCGACCCACCGCCGGATTGTTTGTTTCCCAAACGTTGCAGAAAGTTTCAAAGTGGCTGGAGAGGGGACTAAATATAAAACGCGTGCACGCACCAGTGCAAGTGCAACCTCGATGGCCTGCGAGCGGCATCATAATGTAGATCGCCTTAACAATGTGTAATCGATGATACGCGTTCGCCGGGACGCGAGATCGCTCGGCGAACACTCGGAGAAAGGAACGGTTCAATGAACCATTCGATGCTTTGTTACACGAAGAATTATTTTCTCTCCCTTGGCAAAATCGATGCAAATTATAGGTTGCGTAATGTCATTGAAATTAAAAATAACGTTTCCTTTGTGCGTAGCTGTGCGAATCGACCGGTTGTCACGCCCAGGAAATGATGAAAAGGAAAAGATGGAAGGAAGAACAAAACCGTAGAGAAAATAATTGCGTACGACATTCGCACGCGCTCAATCTGCCGTATTCGTATTCAGCGATAAATTGCGCGACATAAATTGCTACGTAAAAACATGACGAAAATCGTGGAATATTAGCGGCGGGTTCAGGTACGTCGCAAGTAAAGTCGCATCGCAGTCTATTTTCAAAAATTAACGTGTAACGAAAGGATTAGCGCCTGTAAGTGTTATTCGGTATCGCAGCAGCGTGTTTTGTTAATTACATATAAACAAGATAAGGAAGGTTCCTCCAGACCAGATAGACCATCGTGATCAATTCCAGAAATAATATTAAAAACCAATCAACACCGACCAATCGTGTATTTAATCTTAATACACCACTGATAAGGTTCTAATTAGAATTTCATATGAAAAATCCATAAGAAAACAAGTATAACACTATGGACCACTAGTTTACCATTAGTTCAATAATTTACATATTTTGATAACATTAATGCACGAAACGTCCACTGTGTTCGATGATTCGTTATCATTACTCCGATAAGCGTTCGTTCAAAACAGTTGCGAATAATTATTCGAATCCTATGACGAGAACTTTAGATATTGGATTTGATCCGTATCTCTGAAAGCTTATTCGACTTGATTCTATCGCCGGCAAATACTATCCATGGGGCCTTTGAATTAACGAGTCAGCAGGTTCGACATTCAATAAAGATACTATGTCAACGACTTAAGTTCCGTTTAGTCGATTAAAAAAAAATTGTATCGTTCTATGTGATCGTATATTCGCACGTGTGCGCAAAGTATTACGATCGCGTGTTTCGGTTCGTTTCTATATCTACGTATCATAACCACGCGAGATTCTCGAACAAAGATATATCTTTGCTGCTAGCGAGCGGAAGAAATGCATGGCTGCACTCCTAGAAAACATCGATGTATCGCATCAGATAGGGTTTTCGCAATCTCGACCGATTTAGTAATCGTCCGCCAAAGAGCATCCTCTTTAAGCGAAAATGTAATATCGTGAAACGTAGGAAAGAGGGTAGAACACTTAAAGCGGCAGGTTTGAAATTATCGCCACCATGAACCAAAGAACACTCTCGAGTTTGCTTTCGGACGAAAGCACCACCCTTTTGCACGATTTATCGTTCACGACCGTGGAGATTCGTTTATGTTCGCCAAATGTAAACGGCTCCTTATCTCGTAAAAATCCCGCTGACTAAGAAGCAAATCGTATGTTGATCTCATTTTAATGGAACGGAATAATTAATTGGGCCGCCAAATCGATTAACTCCGCGAAGCAAAAAGTAGAGAAAATTGATGAAACTGTATACGATGAACCAACGAAATTATATGCGATAAGCAGCAATCAAGCGCTTTGGTATTGAAATTTGGAAAACTTCAAAAAGCGGGGTTAACCAATTTGGCCTGTGAACAGCTCAATTGGTGGTCGTAATAATTGAAATCGATGATAATTTCTGGCCATAGATTAGGTCTATCCGCGCGTCAGATAACTAAGATATATGATGCGCAAGCGCATCTTCAACGTTCGCGAATTTTTCTGCTTTAGCCTTGTTTCTAAGTAATATCAAGAAATTACGCGAAATTTGTACGCTGGAAGAAACTCTTGATATCGATAGATTCGAAGGAAGGAAATTTGCCAACCGATCGAGCAAGAGCATATAACGGTGCCGAAATTAGTGGGAGTGTGACTGAAATCGAAAGAACTATAACATTGGCACGGTTCATCGATTTCATCACCGGGAAAAAGGGACAATAATTATGCAACGAAAATAACGATGCACCGTAAGCGGCGAACGCAATTGGCAGCCCGGTTCGACCGATCGATGATCCGAGAAATTGAGATCGATTCGTAGATGTCTCCTACCGATTGTTCATTAAAACCCAACTGCATGCAGCAGGTGTAGGAAGGAGCTTTCAATCGCAAATAATTTTCTTTCGATGCAATGCCAATGCGAATCCTTGTTTGGTACTTACCAAAACAGTTGCATGCCATCGGAAAATCGATGTATTTCACACGTACGAATAGATTTGATTAAAAAGCTCCGAACCAACATCCCACATGCGTACAATAATATCATAAAACAAAATTGACAGTCCAAAACGTAAATCACGAAATTGTTTTCAGTCGTTTGGATTTTCAATTGGTTATTAGGAAATCGAATGCTCACTTACGATAGACAGGAAGTGAGGACGGTGGGGCGACCAGACGCCTCGGTGAACGACACCAGGACCAAAGAAAACAGGTGCAACGTCCAGTTGAATGTGCAAACGTAACAACGGTGTGCACTTTCGATGAACGTAGTGGGCAATGCCACAATTGTAACAACGCGTTGTCACGACCACTCTAAAACACGAGGGCGAATAGGTTTCTGTACGCACGCACGCACGCAAGCACGTTCGAATGCACGAACACTCGTGCGAACTGTTCCTTAAGGAACGAGCGTAGATGCACACGCGGACAGCGTACACACATCACCGCCTGATCGTATACACACCACGTACCGTGGTAGCGACCGCTGACCGATGACAGCCATCCGACACTGTCTTACGCCAACTGGTGTTTACTACTGAAACGCTCCGTCGTCCCTCGAGCCGTCGCGACGGCTCGGGACGAGGAACACACCGGGAACCAACGAGCCTCTCGACGAGTGCAACAGTTGCTTGACCGGGGCGCCCCGCAATGTCGACTCCGATTATTAACGCGACTCTACGTTCCTCGACACAGTCGATAAACAGAAAATCCAGATATTTTTAGGAACTGGAAAAAAGGTTTATAGTAAGTGATGGAAATTGGCACACTTTGAATAGCTTCGAATCTATATTATATACGTTGACTCACAGAAATATTCTAACACTTTCCACAGAATTTTTCTTTGAATATACGTATTATGAAATTTTTGAATTTCATTAGCGTTGTAATAATAATAAACACGACTATCGTGATTATAAAAGCAAAATTTCAAACCAATCCGAAAATGTATATAGAAGTCATAAGACATTTATTGCAAACACACACTTAGTGAAAAATTAGTATAGAGCATAAATAGTAGTCTTAAACTATACAATAAGTGCTAACAATGGATTCATTAAACATCCTGGCTAACTAATATAGTAAAAAATTGACTGTTCAAATACTTGGACGATATTTGCAAAGTGTATGTTTCCACTGAATATCTTGTAACTCTTATATACATTTTCAGATTCGTTCCAAAAATTAACAATACAACCGCGATAGTCGTGTCTCGTTACGATGCTAATAAGATTTCAAAATATTTTGTATCATATGTACATAAAAGGCTTCTAAGTGTTCAAATACTTCCGTGAGCCATTGTAACAAATTCGAATCGCTTCAAACATAATTTGAAGCTTATAACTCTCTCATCACTATTCATAGTGCCATAAAGATAAGAAGAAAACAACACAAAAATATTTTGTTGCGTAGATCTATTATAAAAAGATTTCATCGAGTTTAATCCGTAGATCGAAGTATTAATGTATTGTATCGACGTGAATTAATTACATTGTCAGTACAAAATTATAATTAATATATTACAATATAGTACATGGCAATTCTTTACCATTTATTTAAAATAAAGTTCAATTGACTCTTAGATACTGGATCTATGTTGGTACGTTCATTACTGTCAATGGTACTAGAATTCGAAATGTGTGAATGATAATTTTCTATTAAACAGACTTCTTCGTATAAATCTTCTGTAGACATTTCCACAATAAGTGCGCATTCGTCTAGTAACCAACGAAAAGTTCGTGGTAATGATTTTTCAAATATAGCGAAATTTTTTGATTTCACGCGACTGAAAATGCAGTCATACATCCAATACTCTT
Organism: Bombus confusus; assembly: GCA_014737475.1. NCBI lineage: Eukaryota > Metazoa > Arthropoda > Insecta > Hymenoptera > Apidae > Bombus > Bombus confusus. The sequence goes on along the minus strand of JACXIV010000023.1, from coordinate 1,498,727 downwards.
TAAAGGGTCTAAAAAATGTATCTTTCTCCGCGACTACAGTTTTTTCCTTACTTGATACAGGTGCAAGAGTATCGTTTTGACTAAAAAATGAAATGTCGCTGAAATTAAGATAGTCATTTATATCAACATTATGAATATTTATATTTGTGTCATCAATATTAATGTCACTGATATTGATATCTTCAAGGAATAATAACTGATCTTTTTCGGTACTTTCAACCTCCATATGCTTATCATTTGTGACACTTGTGTGGATGTTATCGTAAAGATTTACATTCTCTGTTGTAGCAAAGATATCGTCGTCGTTCTTTTCAATTTTTATAGGTGCAGCACTCCCCTTAACAAACTGACCCTTATTATTTCGCTTGAGTTGAATTTTAGATTCTTTGGAATGGGTTTTTTTCATTTCATTCGACTTATGAATGGCTTCTTTTTCTGCTAGTGATAAATGTATGTTGTATTTATCACGTAGTTTATTTTCTAAAAGCATCCGTTGATCCAAACCATTGCTCTCTGAGTCTTCTTCGTTCTCACTATCACTATCAACAGGTATTGCTAATTTCCCGTTTGGCAAAGTTTCGGTAAATGTAAAATCATTTCCTGCAAAGACATTTTTAGAATCTTTCATTGTACTTACAGTACTATCATAATACTGGTTTTTAGTAGTGTCAAATTTAATGCTACAAGGTATTTTAGCGTGTAAATAGTCATTCACACTTTCGCTTCTAATTTCTTCGTCTTGTAAGTCATCTTGCACGTCGATAAGCTGTTTTAGTTCATTTATACTTGGCATTCTAGGTTGTTCAAATGGAGGTACATTTTTTTCGAGAAAGTGTGCGTTCGAATCGACTATCTCTAATTCCATGTCACATTTCGTTGCTAACTCTGCTAAACTAAAAAGGAGACCAATATATTTCAATTAAATGTGGTTAAAAGTAGCATATTTCGAATTAATAATCTCATATTACTTACGCATCAGATTTTGTCATGTATCCAACTTTTGTAAGAAAAAAATCATTTCGTACTATATTAGGAATATCGTAGAACGGATGATCTAATAAATGTTGCAAGTACGAATGAAGCGGTGTTAAAGATGGTGGAAATATATCAATTGTCTTTGGCGATGAATCATTGATATTTAAGTTACTTATGTGTTTTCCCATAGCACTAATAATTTCTTCTGACAAATAATGTTTAGAATTTTTAATTTCTCGTTCATTCTTATTCGATTTAGAAGATATAAATTCTAAGAATTTTAAATATAAATCGTCGATTCCATCTGCATCAGGACAATATTTCATTTTGGTTGGATAATGTGCGTGCACTAAAATCGTCTTTCTGCATTCAATATATCTTTGCCATTCTTGAAAACTAAAAAGTTTGTCATCGAGTAAGCCGCGTTCAATAGCTGTGCTGAAATACAAAAAAGAAAGTATTTATGTTAACAATAAAAAAATTTAATGTATTTAATGTATTAATTCAGATTAAAAGTACAATTATAAAAGGACATTTGCACTCGCAATTTTTTTCGTGATTGTCATACATTTCTCTTCTTTCTTCATATAATCTTGCCCCGTATGTAATTAAATCGTTTTCGATTATAGCATATGGCATTTTTTCGGAAGTAAAATACGTTGCCCAACGACCATCTGACTGAAGTACAATTCCACCACCGACTTGTTCAAATTTTTTTAACATATAAGAAAAGTGCTTATGCAGGGCTTCTTTGCTCGAAATATGACATTCAACGTCTTCTACAATTGCACGTGCTAGTCCCAATTTCATTATAGATTCTCCATGTCCTGTTAAGGAACATCCTACGTTTCTAATAGCATATGTACCACAACCCAATATTGAAGAATCTCCTACTCTCCCTACCAACTTTTTATTTAAACCTCCTGTCGTAGTTCCAGCAGCTACACTATATCCGTCATATGCTACACAACCAACAGTACCAAGACTATCTATAAATAATAATTTCATGAATAAGTAAAAATCTACTTCTTTACCGTGGTCTTAAATGTAATCAATTTACTCGTTAATATATCGATATCCAATAAATTTTGATTATGAACATCAGCATTAAATTCTCCTGTTTTCTCTGAACGTAAAGCTATACGTGCTGCTGGTGAGACCATATTTCCTTCTGATATCCAATTTAAATCTGCATGTTTTGCTAAATTTTTAGCTCCTTCTCCCACGAAAATAGAATTTGGAAAATTGTTCATAACATATTTTGCGAGTGTTATAGGATGTTCTATGTCTGAAACTGCTGCTACTGATCCACATTTAAATGTGAAACCATCCATTATGCTAGCATCCATTTGAACTTTTCCTAATTAGAAATATTAATAATCTTCGCTTATGTAATCGAACTTTGGCAAATAAAATATTAAAAAAACATATATATATATATATATATATTTGAAATGCACCTATTTCATTCAACACGGATCCGTAACTACAGTTAAAAAATTCATCACATTCAAGCCACCATAATGCAGCTTCTATAGCATCTACTGCAGTTTCACCATTTATTAATTTTTTATAACCATTGATAGCGGCTTTTTTACAAGCTGTTATTTTTTCTATGATTATAGAATCACTAAAATCCCCTGCACCGCCATGCACAATTATACACGGAGTATTACTTTCGTAACATTTACATTCTCCACCCCCAATTTGTTTTTGCGATTTATTCAATACACTATCAGATAATGTAATATTTCCACACTGCATTTTTGTTCCAAATAAACTGACTATTTTTACTATTTATATTATAGATTTACAGACTTTGAGGTTCAAAACATAAAATAATATACATAATAGACATTCATTTTTTTCAAACATACCTGTTGATCTTCTCTGCAATTCTACTGATACGATATTCAGTTACACCATCTAGAGCAAATAAAGTTTTCAGTACTACTATAATAAATGCCATTGCCCGACCTTCGTAGTTAGGAATGCATGATTTTTTTACATCAAATACCATTTTAGGAGGTGATAAAGCTATTAATCTTTCTGTATATAATTGGATGCCCCCTAAAATCATATATGATATACATATATAAGATTCAGTTAATAGTAAAAATGTAAGTAAAGATATAAATGAACAAGCTGAAAATATAAATAAATAAACTGAAAATACAAAATATAATCATACTTGGTAATCCTAATTCTTGACAATATCTGTTAACTAAAGATAGAAAATCAGGACAAACTATATTCCATACACCAAGTAATTTTGCCATACTTGCAATAATTCGTCTCATGCCCTTATGTGTAATTTCAACATTTTGTGTTAAGAAGCTTCTTTCATTTGCTGTTAAATCCAGTTCTGGTGGTAATAAATGATCCAATTTGTAGTAAGACAAGTGTCCTTCTCTTCCATATCTAAGAAAAGATTCTTTTATAAATAAAATTTCAGCTTAGTTATATGATAATAAGAAACAACATCTCTTACATACCTTAACATATCTCCTAATTGTATAGGTTGATTATGGATCCTTAAAGCTAAATATATAATTGCCCACAGTCGCATAGGTGTAATTATATTAGGTCCCATTTTGTACTGAGAACTTATGTGTTTCGCTCTGTATTTAACTCTTTCAGATCTAGGTATATTTTTTGATAATCTTTTAATTTTTCTTGCTTCTTCCTTCGCATGGGAACTAAATTGTACTCTAAATAAATAAAAAAGTATAAGAAATATTTCAATACACGTATATCAAATTTTTCAAAGAAACTTACTTTCCCTCATTTTCCGATCTCACAGAACCAGATTGACCACTATGTATACTTTGATTTTGACTAAACGTACTAAGACCATCACCCTCAGAACTACTTTGAGACTGGAGATATCTATCATAATCTGCTGCTATTAAAAGTCTCTGGAAAAATGTGATTTGTATGAAATATGAAATAAATTTGTTTTTATTGATAAATATTATAAAAATTACTTTGTTTCTGTTCAATTCTCTCATAGAAGTACCCTCACTATGTCCACTAATGCTAGTTCCACTAATAACAGAAGTATTTGTATTACTTCTAGATCTTTTACGCTTCCTAGATTTTTTCTCTGATTGCACCTTGCCATAAATAATATCTGCATCCCTATTATAATAAACATTAATTTGTCTGAATATAAATATAAACATAATTCAAATTGTTTACTCAAACGTACCTTTTCTTATATCTTCTAGCTAATTTTGGCATAGATTTCCTTTTAGTTGAGATAAATGCTACTTCAAGTTTGCCTAAATATGTTGCCCATAATTGTAATATTGTTAATTTTATATTAGATGGAACTCCAAGTTCTATTAGCTCATTTGTTAAACCAATTAAAACAAAATTGTACAATTCCCACGAAGTCCATCCAACCTCATTACCTAATAATTGTAAGCAAAGATCACATACTTAAAATTTAAAAATATTAAAAAATTTTCAGAATAACATTTGAAATAATAATGATACAAACCTGATATATCAGATCTTAATTGCCTAATTCTTGTTTTTCGTAATCTAGTCGTATTATCTATACGTAATTCAAGAACTTCATCTCTGATATCCTATAGAGAAATAATGAAATTAATTATTATTAATTATTAATTGTATTTAAAAAGATAAGAATAAAATTACAGTATATTATTACCTCATTTTGCGTTTGACAAGTTTGACAAAAGAAATATCCAGCTTCTTTATAAAAATCTTTACTACCACAAATTCTGCACTTTTGCATTTTCTTTTTGTACGAATAACTAACGGGAATTCTGTATTCTGCTGTTTATTGTATTTAGGTATACTATGAGGTTATACGGCGCGAACATGTTTTAAATCTCACCTCGTGGTTTCTTATTAAAAGAAGAATTTAACTTTACAGCGAGTACTCACGTGTTCGGTCATAATCTTTCAGTCTGGATTGCCATTGGTGTAGTTTGAACGAATGATACATTGACGATACATGTGAACTGTACCCTGTAGCGGGAATACAACGCAGAATATTACCGCTAATTTACGGTTAAGTTTTCAGAGAAATGTAAACAATAATTGGAGTATTTGTTATAAAACTTTGTTATCATTGAAACATTACACACGGTAAATATAGCGTGACGATTATTAAAATAACCTTTTCTGACACGACATAATTCTTGAATTGTGCTAAAAAGTTTTTCTACAATCAAGAAAACTAGATCTTGCCTCACAATTGAATTCGTTTACAATAGCGTCCTAACCCCTATCTTGCATCGTATTCTTGAAAGAGGTTGTGCTGCCGTAATTGAAGAAGGATGGCTATTTTTCCGAATGTTTATAAACAACTTTCTTTAAGAGATCAGTTTATTGTTAAAATGTGACACTGTGTTAAACTCTGAATAAAAGATGACAAGGCACGTATAGTTTGTGATTATGGAGTATGACTCTGCATCGAACTGCGAAGATCATCTGCAAGATTTCGAAGCTTCAGGAGATCTCCCGCGTTTAAGAGAAATACAAAAACTTGAATGTTCAACCCGTACTACAAGTTCTACACCATGGCATTCTCTGCAGGTTGTGGCACCGCAGCCAAAGATCAAACTGGGTCCAACAAGCAAAAGTCTTTCATCTCAGGTAATGGAATATTACCACAAGTATTCTCAAAATGCAAATTTGGATCAATATTTTTCATTGCCTACGTCTAGTACATCACCAGAAGCAATTAAATGTTACTATAATATATACGAAGTAAATCCTAAAGTAGAGGCTAACAGACAAGATTGTATAGGAGAAGAGTATAATTTAAAGACTTGTGTGCCCAGAGAGAGAAGAAGATGGGTGAGACCACCTCTTATTGGCCAATCCTCGAACGCAGAGTCATCATCTAGATATGCTCAACCATTGTCAAACCCAGAATCTCCATCGCCTGATTTGAAACATGTTACATCCGAGACAATTCTAGAAGAGAAAAGTGAAGATCAGGAGATTTTAACAGAAAGCATAGAAAGGAAAATATCTTCTCCAACTTCTAGTATTGCTTCCCACAAGCCACTCGAGTGGGATAGTGGAGCAGATGTTGGTTATTTTAATCTAGTACCCAGTAAACAAAATGATAAGAAATTAAGTACAATAGAACGCATGGCTTTAGCTAGAGGTTGTTCTGCCGCTTTAAGATTAGATCCAGAAGGTACTACGGAGTCAGGAATTTCTGGGAAGCTCGTGGGAGTTCAAAAAAATTTAAATGCTCCTATGGTTCCTGATGCTAATTCCACACCATTAAATCTGGGAAATGCTTCAGGATCAGAAAGTGAGATTGAAATTACTCCAATTGTTAAAAACCACTTGCCAGGTATAATAACGGGAAACGATATAAAGTCCAATGAAAGATCTCTTCCTAAGGATCTCAAGCAGCAAGATGCTTTTATACATTATTCAAAAAAGGAGCACTACCATGATACTCCAAAATCAACGTTTATATCCAAGGTCCCTCTTGTAAAACCCACAGGTGAGATAAGAAAGCTAACGAACAAACAAAATACGAACAAAGAAAATATATGCCCTCTCACGTCACCTTTAAAAAAGAGCACATCCATGAATACGTTAATTATACCAGCCTCTAAATTACCATTGAAACGAAGTCAAAGCGAGTTGAATTTGTACGCCAGGGATAAGAACAGAGCCGCGTTGCCACTAATTTTTAACTCTTCATCCTCTATTGCCACTATTGTAAATAAGCCTTCCACTTGTGATAAACTTATACAGACGAGTCTGTGCACATATACTCAAGAATCCGTTGGCGTGCAAGTCTCGGTTCTCGACGAAGAGAAACCGCCGTTACCAAAGAGAGGAACTAGTTTGCAGAAGGGTTCGACATTAATGTTAAAGAATCCAAAGGGAACGTACAAAGTTCAGAATTGGAGGAAGCATGAAGCCAATGAAACTCGAGATGTTGGAGTAAATGAACGTAGTAAGGAAGAGAAATCGCGACAGAGTAATTCGGAACCATCTCAGAATGGTTCTGCGAGGCATACGCCTCAGCCTGACGATGTAGGGAATATAACTGGCAGAGCAAATAGTTTCGAGTATTTCCCTGGTCACGTATACGAGAACGTTCCTAATGGAAGCGGTAGCCATATCTCTTCTTCAGAGACTGGAAGGTCTCATTCTACTCTACCTAACACCAGCTCCAGTATTAATGAGAAGCTATGGGGAGACTCGGATAGCTTGGTGAAGGATCTAGAACGGAGCGTAAATATATTAAAAAGTCTCGTCGACGCGAATAAATGCGACAAGGAAGTTAAGAAAAGACTGATACATCACGTAGTCAAGAGATTGATCACCGCCAAATATACAGACGATAAAATCGAACATAATCTAGAAGACAATGTTCCATGGAATCCTGACGATGCTAGGAGCAAAGTATACGGTAGGGAAATACTCCAAGCTTTAACGAAAAAGAATAATACCAGCGATTCTTCAGGTAACTGGAATTTGCAGAAGGGAATAACGCAAGGAAAATCCATGAGGAACGGAAGAGGCATTACGAAAAATATTGCGTTAGAAAGTAGCAGTGATAAAATAGATAAGAATACAGACAGAACAGAAACTGACGGACGAAAAGCGAGGATGGGTCTTAGATCTGACGATTGTCATCGGAGCAACAATACTATTACCGATCCAGACAAGAGTGAAAGCTCCGAATGTTTTTTCCCTCAAAGAAATCGCAAAGGCAACAAAATGCAAGATATATTTTGTGCAAAAGAAAGATGTAAAATTTCTCAGAGAGATTCGACGATGACGACAACGGCGACGACGACGACAACCACGGCTACGACCAATGGTACTCCTCCCGATCATAACCGGATGTTGTTGGACGCGGTTGTGAACAACAGAAGAGCCATCGTTCGTTCAAGCAATGTAGGCGAACATGACGATTGGAGATTGCTCACTACGTTTTCAGAAAGACAATTCGAACTTAAAAAGTGCGGCAGTTCTAATTCCGCAGACTCGAAGTTGGTTAGCTACGCCGAGATGGAGAAAAAAAATCAATTGATTTGGATCACGAATGAAATCAGTCATTTATGTAATTTGAAAAAATTATTAGAAGAGTCGCGAAGGCCAGAAAGACCACGAACGTCTCCAAAGAAATCGAGGTCAGGAAACTGCAAAAGGAAACCGATGGAGTCGCTGACGCATATACACGAATTATCTAATTGTAAGGTCGATTATTTGCAAAGGAACGGATCAGATACACGAACCGATTCAGTGGAAGAGCCATGGTCATCTCATTGCAATTTAGCAACGTGTCAACTTTCCAGTAGATCAAATAGTATTATCCAACGTATTAAAAAGCGAAACAGTTGCGCACAAACTGCAACCAACATTACTAGTGCCCTCTCAAAGACTGGTGGTGAGATCGTTTCTGCTTCTAACCTGCACAATTCCAGGATTAAGTTAGTCAGTACTGGGATGCAAACTGTCCCTCAAGAAATATCTACAGCTTCTGCTATGGTGCAGTCAGAAATCGTTCATTATGTCCAGTGTTCGGCGCACAGTGCGCTGCATTTTCAAAACAATCGCAAATGCAACGAACAAGCGAATCAATGCTTAAAGTATCACGCCATTCAAAATGTAGTTACCACTTGCATGCAATGTTTACAGGAGCAGAAGGATCGATCGAGCAGCGTTCAAAAGGTGCATACGAATATAGAAAACTTCCGAGAGGAGAGTCCAGTTGGCTCACAGACATTGTCTGATCAGATGAATAGTAACTGCTCGTCTGAGGTAGTGCATCATTGTGCGAACAAAGAAGTCCAGACGGGTTCACTTAAGCAAAAAGAAGCGAAAAATCAAATAAACGCCTCCAGGTCAAAGTCGTGTGACTGCAAATGTGACACTAAAAAGGTAGTGTCCAAAGGATGTCAGTCGTGCGCATCGCCAATAATTGCGTTGGAAAGTAACAATGCTCCTAAGTGCGACGAATGTCAGAAGAAGATATTCCACGCACGCGACAGAGATGAGGGCAATTTGAAAGAATGTAGCTGCACAACGGTGTGCGAATGCGATAACGACCACTCGAAGAAAGGTCGGGCACCAATGAGATATAGTTCAAAGTATTATCAGAATAATAGTGGATACGTATCGAGTTTGAATCAAAATAGCCGCATCAAGCTGTGCGGATGTCCGAGCGATTGTTTCTGCGAGAACAGTCGCGAACCGGAAATGCAGAACGCGAAAGGATTCTGCAGTTGCCATTCAAATGGGAGAACTCAATACAATGGGTCTCGCTATTCCCGTACGGAAATGGAAGACTGTTCGACTCAACCGTGGCCTTATTGCGTTACTAATGGACAAGTTAACGAAACTGCACAGTACAAAGTACAAAGTAATGTAAAATGCAACTGCGAGAAAGATTGTTTTTGTAATAACCGAGCGAAAAATAGCGAAGAATTGTTGCGTGGTAGAGGCTGCAACAACGGAAAACCAAATTACGTGGACGAGGCGAATCAAACTAGTGATTCTGATATAAATTGTAAATATTGTCGTCGCTGTGGCACGGCATATCAAAGCGTCAAAAACTGTAGTTGTTATCAAACGTATCCAAAAGCCATTGCGTACGAATTGTCGTTCGCGAAAGAAAATGGCCAGAAGAATGATAATCTGGGTGCGTTCTTAAAAGTGCCATTATCGAATTATACTGTTAACGAAGTGAAAATGGATGGCTGTGTTTGCAACATGATTAAAAAAGTTAGCTCGAAGAAAGATTCTCCGCAAAAATGTACTTTACAAGTAAGTGGGCGCTATATACAGGGTGTCCTGCAACGCATGGACAATATTTCAGTCAATTTAATGCAAATAATAAAATCGCATAATTGTATATAACAATATTTTATCGATTTTAGGATTATTTGTCTAAGAATAAAGCGGATTTTGTAAATAATGCAGAAACGCGTCGGCAATACATGTCGGAAATATCTCACCTGCGACAATTAAGAAAGGAAAAACGAATACAGTTGTTGGCAATGGCGACTACGTCGAATGTTTTAAAATCACCGAGAGCTTCTTCTAAACCAATAGGTAAGGATTTTCATTTTTTCATTTCTTTGTCGTTTACATTTTTGTTGCCTTTCTAACCTTTATATTCAGTTTACACACAGAGAAAGATGAGCAACGAGGAAATGAAGGAGAGATTGCGGAAGCGGTATCTTCGTTTGAACGAGGTGCGACAGAAGCGTCAGCAACAGGAGAAGCAAGAAGAAGCGCGACGTAACAAACTTATGGCCAAAATCTTTTGTAAGAAATTACAGCAGAAGGTACTGAAGGGCCAAGTAGATCTGTCTCAAAGCGTTAGCGTTATATCCAACATGTAATGTTGAAGAAATGTTTGCGCGTGCGTAGTTTAAATGTCAATTAGCAGTCTGACGATCGAACAGACGATAGAAGAACGTACAAACTATCTCGCATTTCAGGCTGAGAGGATCATTAAAGATTTTTGTTTCTAGAATTCTCTCCATGGATCTTACTTTTCTTTACAATAATGCATAATATATACTAGCATTGTGTTAATATTTACTTTATAGGTTACACATGAACGTCTAAGTTTATGGCATAAAGTTCATTTATGCATTTGTGTGTAACGAGGATTAGAGCGATCGTTATGTTAATCACTACGTTTAGTGACTTAGATGATCCAGGAGTTCTTGATATAGATCTAAGAGTTAAGATATCATAATGCGTTGTTCTGCAAATTTGTGCCTACAATTTATATTTAACATTGAATTTAAGAAACTTTGTCTTGCCAATATATTTTCATATCAAAAATACATAGTGCTGCTCGTTTAAATTCGATTGCAGTCGTTCCATTAAAATTCAACTGTCTGTTACTTAATATTTTAAGCTCAACGTTATCTAAATCTATTAATAAATTGATACAGTGATCGCAAACAAGAGATACTTCATCATTCTTGATTGCTCATGCTAAATTTATTATTTTTTCCTTGTCGAGGTACTTGGAATATCTTTGAATTAAAATTGCTACTTGTTTCTCGAAAATTATCATGGAAATTTCCAGATATACTGCGCTTTAAGCGAGCGTCACTATATCTATCTGGGAACATTGCACGTATGTTAAATCTCGTATGTTAAATATGATAATATAATAAGGATAATTTTCATTTTCTTGGAACAATAGTAAATTCACAGCGTTAGAATCTCACATTTTACTGGTAAGATGTTCTGAAAACGAAAACTTGCTGCGTTGAGGAAGCGTACGATTGAAAATGGATCGCTTGATCGTGGCAAACTGAAATGCTTTAAGATGATGAAAGTAGTTATTAGTACCTGAATTACAGTACACAGCCCTTTACCACTCGTAAGACTTAGATAATATAGTCTCTTGGATTTTTATCTTCAATATTTTACCTTTTTGTATGATGATTATACTCATTTGGTTAATAAAAATAAAGAATCCATATAGGGACAGTTCTCCCGTTATTTTATCCTTGTATCTTACACATACTATGCTAAATTTAAAAAAGAAAAAGATCAGTAACTTCTTACGCGAAACCTACGTGTGCAACGCGGCTGATTTCTCTTTCAACATTCTATTTTTTATCATTCATTCAATGTCCTTGGTCGCTAAATCGAAAGCGTGTAAAAGAACGAAACGTCACTGGAAAATTGTCTTGTTTCCCTCTATTCACGATGGTTTATATTCGTATAATTTGTCTAATGAAACACGCTTTTTTGCGATCTGCAAAATTATCGACATTCCACGTCGGAGAACAAATGAACGCTCGAGAAGAGCAATCTTTGCAGAGCAAGGTAGAAAGAAAAAAGCCGTGCAGGATCGGCGACAACCTTGTTCTAGTAAAGTAATGCCGAAAGAAAAACCTCTCAACGATATTAACTCGTTTGTCCCAATTACTGCTTAGTCGCTCTATATAAGAATATGCACGGATTTCGAAGTAGTCGATTTCCTGTTCAAACTGAGAACGTGTCTCGCTCGATATATTCGCGATAAGATAAGATATATTGGAATATTTATTTGCGATACAACACTTTTCGAGTTGATTTAATTTTTGGCTCGAATGCCAGGACATTCGATTATCTTTGCAAAATCGGTCCTTGCGTCTTTGATCAACGATCATTACAAATAAAACGTTCGAGTGAATTTTTGCGTTCGATCCTCTTTGAAGAAAGCGCGTAAAACGAAAAACAGCCGTGTTTATCGAATAAAATACAGTTTTATAGGATATAGTGTTTTAAAATGACCACTTTTCAAACCGACGACTTGGACCAACTTCTGAAAGACAAATTTACAAATGAATTTCGTAGCGGGTACATCACGGTGCGCGGTTTTTGTTTACCAGCGAGATACGAAGTTTTCGCGGACGTGATTGAGAACTTCGAAGTCAAGGACGACGATATTTGGGTTTGCAGTTTTCCAAAGACTGGTACATCCTCGTCAATCTTATTAAGTCGTAAGAGGGTATCGAAGGTTACATTTTAATTTGATTGACATAACTATAGGGACAACGTGGACTCAAGAAATGATCTGGAACATCGCAAATAATTTAGACTTTGAAGGAGCCAAAGTTTACTTATTCAAAAGGTTCCCCTTTTTCGAGTAAGTTAATGAAGCGAAGTGATCAATGTCTTTCGGAAATATTAAAAATAATACGAATTATGTGCTCTATCAGGTACTCCGCACTTTTTGATTATTCACCTTACACAAAACTTCATCCGGAAGTGCAGTTACCTCTGTCAACTGTGGACAGCGTGGAGTATACGAAAAATAAACCTTCTCCAAGATTCATCAAAACTCATTTACCTTTTGATTTACTTCCACGCCAGATTCGGACAGGCGAGAAAAAGCCGAAGATTATTTACGTGATGAGAAATCCAAAAGATACCTGCATCTCTTATTTTCATCATTGTCAAATAATAGAAGGTTATCGTGGCGATTTCCCAGACTTCTGTCGCCTTTTCCTAGCAGATAAACGTACGTGCGTGCTATTACAATTGAAGATCGCAGATAAACGAGACATTAAGAGATTTAAAAATTCGATACCCATCAATTCCATATTGATCAATTCTGTGCTACCAAAATTGACATTTTATTCGATCGTGACATTAGACATGTATTTTTGCCCCTTATATGAATTATATAATAACTTTATCATAGAATTGTTATTTTTGCAGTGAGTTACACTTCATATTGGGACCACGTTCTCGGTTTCTGGAAGAAGCAGACCACTCTCAATATGTTATTATTGAAATACGAATATATGATAGCTGTAAGTAAACTTAAGCAGTTCCAGTTGCTTCGAAGTTGTACGAATATCCTTTTTGTAAAATTTAGGACTTGGCTGGAGTGATACGGAAATCAGCTGCGTTCCTTAATAGAACTCTGACTGACGATCAAGTAAGCGCATTGGAGGTACATTTGAGTTTTGCCAGTATGAAAAAAAATCCGGCTGTGAATCACGAAGACGTGGTCCGAGCGAACAGGGAGCGGAAGAAAATCACCGTTGAAGGTTCGTTTATCCGAAGTGGTAAAGTCGGCGAGTGGAAGGAGCGATTGCCCGACAGCGTGATCCAAGAATTTGACAGATTGACAAAAGAAAAATTTTCTCCGTACCTTCTCAATTTCTGAACGATGTTGTACATATATTTACAAACCTTTAAAAATTGAAAAACGAAATGTATTATATTAAGAATGGAACGAGTTTTGTATTACGGGGGAAGAAAACGTTATAATAAAAATATCAATCAATGGTATAATATCTTTTTGGTTCGAGGCATCGAAGAATATTCGGCATACTGGTTCTACAAAGTTCTCCAATTGTGGCCTTGGTTGAAGGTGTAACAACGCTCATATCGCTTCCTCTCTCGATTAATATAATCGCTGCGTCCCTTTTTCTCCATAAAATTGCTATTTGAAGGGCGATGAAACCCATATTGTCCCGTACATTGACGTCAGCCCCGTGATCCAATAAAATCGAGAGAATGTCCACGTTCGAACTGTATACTGGACAAACGATTCTTAATAAATATTTAGCAGACTGCGATTTTTACGTACTTATGTGAAATCTAAGGATACAGAAAATCATAAAATGCACATAACGTGCAAAGATATACAAAATATCCAAAGTAAGATAATTTTTACGATGTCATTATAACATTTAATAGAATAGAAAAACGTCTAGTTGAATCCTATTTTGTTAGCTGCGCTCGTAAAAATTCACAGTCCAAATTAATCTCAATCGATCTTCCCTTTGATTTCTTTCACCTGAGATCATAAGCGGTGTTCTTCCCTGTACGTCTTTTTGATTTATTGAAACGCCGTAATCTAGAAGAAATGTTACATTCTTCGATCGTTCTGCTACAATGGCGTACTGAAGGCAAGTCCAGCCTCTTCTGCAAGTGTACATTTATTAGAAATAAAAGCGCAGATATTTATAATAATTGTACGTCTTACATATCTACTTTTGCAGGATCTGCCCCCTTCTTCAAAAGAATCTGCAATATTTCTGGGTTTCTGGAAACGTAAGCGGCATACATAAGAGCAGTTCTAGCCCAAGGTTGAGTAGTAGTATTGTCCAAGTCAGTTGAATTTTTCTCTAACAAAAACGATAAGATCTGCAGATCACCGCGATCGATAGCCGACGTGATAGGCGTTTTTAAATTTGGCGTAGGATAATGTAGATCTATCGACAGACTAAAATTACAGCAACGGTTATTAACGACAGACATAACTGATTAAGAGATGTACGTACATTCGTTTACTCACATTCTCGTTAAAAAATCTTTGATCTTTCTTACTGTAGCGAATCTAAGAAGCCATATGAATTGTTCCTCGACCGAATCTACGAATCATAAGATATTATTTCGGGCAATTAAGGATCATATCAGTATAACGTCTTACCATTTATCTGACGATTAAATTCTGTGTTCAACATTATCGAGATAACGAAGTGCTTGAGTTTTGTAAACGTACTGCTTAGAGTTATTTACTTTGTATTGCGCCGGCTCTAAATCGATCAAACATCATGCATGCATATATGTGCATACTTACGGTGAATTTAAACGCAAAATACACGCCTTACAGATATTTGTGTCTCTAATCCATTAAAAAGATAACATTAATGAGCTAACGTTTCATTCGTAATTCTTTCTTAGTTAATTTTCATTAATGAATTCCGAGTGAGAAGGAATTTTAAAGATTTGCATAACATCTTTTCTTTAATTATTTCTTTTATTTAGTTTTATTTGTTTATTGTAGAATTTTATGAACGAATTTTGTAGAATCTGAAGTATAGTACATACTTCTCAATAAACGTAACATTGCAATTGCAACGATCTTTTTTTAATTCTGTAGAAATGTTCTATGTATTTCTGACTTGTACCTTGTTAAAGGAATAAGTAAATGGCATTTCTGTCTCGGTAAAAATCAACGTTAATTGTGTTAAACAAATCCGAACTTTGATAGTTGCCATGTTAATAAAGAACTGTAATGTTATAATCCTGAGCTCGCAAACGTGCATTTAGAAATAAATAAGTAACCTCGGCATAGCGCGCCACAGCGGATGCTGTTTAGCCATTCAACTGACAACTTTATTTTTCCTCTCGGACTTGCATTCCGTTTTAGAGTACCGGAAAGGCAGGAGTCCAACGACACTGTCCCTCCAATTCGACACGTTGAGAGAATCCGTGAGCCGTAGACATCGAAACGCGTTCGAGGCACCTCCAGTACACGCACACTTTCTCTCCGAGACGAGAACACGTGCCAAGGTAGCTGGAGAGCGGTATAGTAAGCCGTTGGAACACTCAAAGTCTACTTTCTAAAGACGGTGGCCAGAACAAGTGGGAACCGCGTCCATTGCAGCGACTGCGTGCCTGTCGTTCTTTTCTCGAGGCTTCGTCGCCTGGCTTGCGATCGAGCCTTCGTTTTTCCATGAATCTTAGTGGCGACAGAACTAAAATCGAATCGTTCAGGAACAAGACCTGAGGCATTTCCAGCAACCCAAGGAAGATGAAGTGATGGCAGATGTTACGAGGAGGTGGATAGCGCCTGTTCTTGTGACAGTTCTAACATGTGTACTGTTTCCTGTCTGTGGTATGTCTCTCAAAATGTTCGATTATACGAGGGAACCGTATGTTCTGACAGTCGATCGATGGATAATAATTCGAGTAGTGAACGCGGTGTCGAATGACGTTCCTTGACCGCGCGTTGCAATCTTCGTCTGTCAAACGTAATTTGCGATGGTTTAAACAAATTTTCGAGATATTCGAGTCAAATATGACAAGTACATCAGCTTCGATCACTTGTTAGCGTTAATTGTTCAATCAGTCAAATAGCCATAGATCAAATGTAACAGCAGTAGTTTTATATTTTCTAGATATTTAACGCACAGGTAAATATTTAATGCATCTGTGTAAGAAGTATTTAACAAGTTAATGACATCAAGCGTCCGTATTGCGTAAACACGATCGTAATGAAAGCAGTGATCTATATTCTAAAGTTTAATTTTCCTTACTTTCTCTCGTGACCGTGATTCGGAACAAAGAACTCCTAAGTGAGTAATCATTTTCTAACCATAGCGTGATTCACGATCAAACGAAATCAATAGGTCTGGACGAGTCAGATCACGAAGAATACAGAGGGAAGTACCTTGGCAAGTTGAACGCGTATCATCATCAAGTGGCTGGTGACGTTTACGTCGTCGACGAGTACACGTTGTTGCTAACTTCTTTTAGCTACGATGGCAATGGAGCCGACACCTTCTTCTGGGCTGGTGCATCGAACCGACCTGGTCCACAAGGCTTCATCGTGCCGGACGAATGGGGCAAGTCAGTTTGTTTCGGCGTAACAGAAACCTTGAGAAGAAAGTACGTGATTTAAAGATATCTTCTGTTCCAGAACGAATGTCCTCGATCGGTACTTGAATAAGGATTTCACTCTTACTTTACCGGATAATAAAAGAATAACGGATATAAAATGGTTTGCTGTGTACGATTTGGGCAGCCAGGTATCGTATAACAGTAATTTGAATTGTTTCAACGTTGCAACTAGTTAATATATCATTGAAATAACCGTAAAAAAAATGCTTTTCTCAGAATACGTTTGGCGACGTGTACATTCCCGACGAATTCGATCCGCCAGTACCGCAGAAGATTTCTCAATTAACAAAACGATCGCACGGAGTATCTTCAGGGTCTATCGTGATTCTGGATTCGAAAACCATAAAAATACCAGAATTTACATACGATGGGCAGGGAACAGACACGTATTTTTGGGTCGGACTTGGCCCACAGCCCAACAGCAAAGGGACGAAAGTACCCGACGAGTATGGCTAGTAAGTAATCAGTAGACATTCTCAAACGAATAGATTTTTCAATTTTGTTTTTTTTTAATTTTATTCTCAACAAGTAGATTTTTTCAGCTAATTTTGCTTTCTTGCGTTTTATCAGCCTGGAATCAATTCGCGCCTACAAGGAAGAAGATATAACGATTCAATTACCCGGAGACATGACTGTTTTCAATATCGATTGGTTAAGTATCTTCGACGTGAAAACTAAAACGAGCTACGGCTCTGTCATAGTTCCGGATGGATTGAACGTACCTCCTTCGCTAGTAAAAGTAATCGATTTTTTCAGTCTTTCATAGTTCATGAAATGAAACGAAACTTTGCGTACTAGTAATCGATCTATCAAAGTACAGGTGATCAAGCACACGCAGACTCTACCGAATTGCATTCAACTCCACAAACGATTTCAAATCGGTTGGGAAATTTTTGGTCCGCAGATCACTATCCAATTAGCGGGACAAGTTAGTAAGTATAATTAAAACTACGTTCGGTTCTCTTGTAGCAAACTTCGTTCAAACCTCATTCTGTAGCAAACTTGTATTCAAACAAAAGTATTTGAAAGATGATTATTCCAATGACGTATCATCTTCTTTGACCGGATGTTGAATTAATTACGCGTTGGTATAATACGACGTTAATTAACCTTAGGTGAAGATGAATACATGGCGTTCGGCCTCTCTGGTTCCGAAACTTCTAGCCAAATGGAAGGCGCGGATGCTGTGATTGCTTACGTGGACGGTACTCGAGGTTACGCTGTAGATTATAACATCACAGCGAAAGCACCTGTACGTAAATACGAAAAACATTAGCAACACTTAGAATACTTTACGAGACACTTGTTAATCTTAAACGCGAGCTTTAACAAAGTTGGTCTGTAACAAAATCTTCAGAACATAGCATAACGTGCAGTTAGTTTTCCTTATACTACGCGCAGTTACTATAGTATTATGTAAGTTTAGTTTGTAATTACTACACCTGTTTATGCTGAATTCCAATATTCTACGCTATCAATGAGCAAGTGTCTCGAGTGACTTCTAGAATGTAGCGTAAATAAAGGTAAAGTAAAAGGAATAATTCTTTTCCTATTTCACCAACAGTGTGGAAAAGTTCTCGGCCAATACAAGGGAGTTTGCAGGGATGAACTGTTCGGAGGTTTAGATAATAACCAGATGTATACTGCTGTTAGAGAGGATGGAATTAGTATCGTTACATATAGACGTACTCTTAATTCATGTAAGTTAGCACATAAAATAGAAGAGAAGCGTCGAAGTGGAATTATACGGGACACTCGTTATATCGTAGCTGATCCAGGAGATAAAGAGTATCCAACGAATAGACCAGTTTACGTGATATGGGCTTTGGGAAGATTGGATGAAAATAAAGAGCCGACTTTCCACGATGTGTACCCTAAGAGCGATCTGAAGTTAGAACTAGTTCCTGAAGAACCGGAGAACACGTGCATGGATTTTACGGAAACCAACGAGAAACTAATGTAAGTAACACGCTGGTGATTTATATTTAAACAGACGCTACTAATTGGAAACTTTATTTTGCCAGAGAACCTTGGGAGAAGACAGAAATATTTGACAGAAGTATTCGGTCGTTTAGAGCTACTATAGGCCCTTCTGGGGGCAAAAAGGGCTATCAAGGAATTACAGGTTTGATTCAGAGTTCGAGATGCTTCGAATGTTTTGATTACATTTATTAATGGAGAATGCGAATGTTTCTTCATTTATGGAATACTTACAGATGTACAAAATGTACAGAATTCACATTTAGATAGCATAATACTTGTTATGATATTTAACGAATGAAACAGGTCTTTGTATATGTTCTTCATTTATAACTGTGTTCATAAAGAAAGAAGAAAAAGAAAAGAATTTACATAAATATGCATAGTTCGTTTATTAATGTTTAATATCAAGCGATATATTAATTTGTTCAATTCGTAGGACAAACGTCTACAGGTTTAGCATGGTACATCGAGGGTCAGTTGGTACCCAAACTATATCTGCGTCGGGGATTGACGTACAATTTCCGTGTTCACGGCGGAAATAATCCTCACAGTCCCAATTTGTACCACCCATTGATTATAACTAATGAACCACACGGTGGATATGATAAACTCAGTGACGCAGCGCAAAGTAAAATCAGAGTTTTGGCTGGCGTTGAATTCACCAGAAGAGGACAACCGAGACCAACCGCAGGTTCGTAATAAGACATTTGTACACCCGGTCTTGTGTTTACACGAGGAATTGATTCTCGAAAAAAGAAAGAGACACGCGATAAAAAGGATAGAAGAGGTTGCAAGAGTGAGAACTTAGTACAAATAATAAATTATTTTCGAGCAAACCTTATAAAAACCTTCGATTGAATTTTTATTTAATTTTTACTCATATTTGAACGTATTTCTTATTTTATAAACTTACAAAGACGATAATTTACGAAAGGAAGTTTCGAGTGTAAAGCGTCAAATGAATATTTTCTAAGGAGACGTCGTTCGAACTGCGTCAAGTGAAATTATATAAAAAGAGGATCGTGTGTTTTCCTCGATCCGTGTTAAATCGAAATCCGTGTAAGAACAGAACCGGCAGTAATCGAAATTATTTCGAAAAAAGATACGTAATGCCAGAACAACTTATTTCTCTTAGTTGGACCACTTTGCTTAAGCAAACACGGTGCCCGAGACAGAAGACTAGATGATGATTTTATGACGTTTAAACAATTCAATAGAACATTAGTGAGTACGTGTGAACCAGGTAAGAAAATATAAAGTTACTAGTTCCTTTTCTTTTTTTTATAAATAAATGTTTCTTCATTCGCTGTAATTTCTTGTAGGTGAAGGTGGAGTGCTAGAAATTACACCGAACTCTACCTGGCCAGACATCGTTTATTACAATTCATTTACCCATGCAAATATGGGCTGGAAGATATACATACTGGATGCTTATTCGAAAAGCATCGCTGTTACTCAACGATTATCGTTACTTGCAGGAATAACGGCTGTGTTTTTTCGTTTGTTATAAATATAGATATAAGTTACTAAGATTAGTCGTACCTTTTTATTATACAAGCATCAATTGACTGATTTTAGTAAATAGATCTAGAACGAAGAATTTCATCTTTCATCACACGTGCAGACGGAATGTTTGGTTCCTAGGCTAGAAATGAATCAAAATCGCAGAGAGATCAATGCCTTCGAATGTGCGAATTTATTATAATTTCTTTATTAATAAATACCATTTTAGTCATACGACGAATTTCCAATTTTAATACTTAATGAGAGTAAATATAATTCTTAAAAAATATAACCTATTTTTAATATTTTCAAAATATATATACAGAGTAAAATACATATTTAGAATATATATGCATATATGAAATCTTCATCCCCGCTAGCCTTTTACTTTTGCGCTGACCTCCAGTTTACATTGTGCAAACATACGCATAAACAATAATAGTAATCCGACAGTGAGCAGAACTACGCTTAAAATCGAATAAGGAAACTATGATGATTAATTAACCAACTACAATACATATATAACACTACCCTTGTAGTCTAAATATGTACTTTACATTGCCTTTTGTCCTCTTTGATTGTGCGTTTCTTTCTTACTTAGACGTAACATGGACTTACTTTTTGTTAGTTAGTTTAGTTTTTTTCCACCTCTTATTCTTTTCTTCGCAGTATCTATCCTTTTTCTCCTTGTTCTCAGATCTCAATCACGCCATCATTGTATACTTTCCTCCTTTCCTCATTCCTCTTCACGTAACTTGGTCAATCTAGCACTATTATTTTTCCATGTCTCAGAACGTATTTAGATTCTCAGATCTTATTCGTTCTCTCTTGTTCTTCCACTTGCACCTATCTGTTATTTCTCAAACTTCCCACATCTCTTTCCTTCATCCTTCAAACCTTTTTTACCTTCAAACCTCTCTGCCTCTTTCTCCGAGTTCTATCCATCTTCCTCTTCTTTTTTTTTTTCCTGCTAACATTCCTTTACCAATATACTGTATTCTCTCTCATTGATTCCTTCGTTGTATTTTGCAGCTCTTTTTCCTAAACCTATCCTCATTCTGTCTCTTTATTTCCTCTCTTATTGTACATATCGCATTGATGTATTTTTATCCACTCCCATAATCAATCTCAAGTATTAGTTGTAGATATAAATGTATCTAGATAATGGAACAAATAGAATCACAAAACAAGTTTTATGAAAGTTCGTTAGCGAGTAGAAAGAACCACAGAATAACGATAGCAGTTCACCCCTGAACATTGGCAAGTGACAATCCATTAATAGCCAAAAGCTGCAGCCGCGGCAATCGATCACGCGAATGTTTTCCCTTATATCTACATACATCGTCTATAAGAATTCAGGGAACAGAATTCAGGGTCGCTGAGAAACACCTAACAAACAGAAGATTCGATTCTGAAATCGTTTATTGTTTGTCCGCAACATGCGTCGGATATAGGGAGAGATGGCGAATAAAGAAGATAGAGGGATTGAGAGTCGTAACAGTTGCAAAAGCTTAAAAACGATGAGACAACACTAAAGCGACAAAAAAAAAAAAAAAAAAAAGAAGAAGAAAAAGAATTCCTATATTCTTTGAGCTTCAAATACATCACTTAACATATACGAGTATTGGTACATTTAGTTGGAAAGCGTAAACTTTCTCCAGAGAGAAATCTGTTACGAGAAAGTTAATAAATCGAAATCATGTTCGAATTACATCTTATAAGAGCATTCTATATTTTTATGAAAATAAAATGCTTTTAAATAAAACAAAATTTGTATCAGTTTGTAATATATAAACTTAACAGAACAAGAGACGCAGTTTCTTTCTAAGATTATTGCACAATATTGTCCAACGACTGAACAACCAACTGACCAATAGAATAACTTACATTTCATCGGTTTATCTATAATAATTATCTATTATTGCACAATATTATAGCCATTATTACCATACATGTATATTAAGTGGAAATGCCCAAGAATCGAAAGTTGTTTCCGTTGAAAGAGAAAACTGGTCTGTCGGTGGTCTGAGAAGATCCAATAAGTCCGTGAACCTCCTCATTTCATTTCAGACCGCAGGACGATTAACATCCTTGTTCGTGTGCCAGTGTTTGAATTCTTTCTAACGAAATTGTATACCAAGTAAGTTGTTCAATCTACATCTGGATCTGGGCGAAAGATTGCATGATTTTGTCGTTACATCGAGTACAATCTTTGCAGTGGACAACAAATTTCTTAATTTCACCACGATCGAAGGAGATGTAGGACGAAGATTGGATAAGATGTTTGGCGTGAAACCTAGTTTCCTAAGAGTAGAACCAGGCCATTGTTTATTACCACCCCAATTCGTTTTTCATGGGGTGAATATCAGGGATATGGAGATCTATGACGATGACGTGTGGATGATTTCATATCCGAGAACTGGTAAAATTCCTTCAAATCTATATTTCATGTTTTATATTTATACAGTGTGTTCTACAGTAGGTTCTAACGATGAAACCTTGCCAGTATATTATAACTAGGGGCAATAAATATTACATAAACGTAGGTCGTTCAAAACTTTATTAAAAACTTATGACAAAAGTACGAATTACAAAAGGAAGCTGTGTTTACGTGCTCAGATTAATTAATAATAAATGTCCACAGTTCTTTAACTATTTAATAAAGCTCTAAACGACATACGCTTATATAAGGTCTTTTTCTTTTTTAGATCCATAGAATATGTATAATGGCAAAATTTAGCCGCTAAAATCTGGGGCATCTTGTATAATGACATGAATTTCTATCAATTTTTTTAATTCATTGCAGGTAGTCATTGGGCACAGGAAATGGTATGGTGTATCGCAAATAATTTCGATTACAAAAGTGCTGAAACTCTGTTTCTTTTACGTAACCCATTGCTCGAGTAAGTTTTATTAAAAGAAAAAAAAGTGAAACAATTTTCACGAAGGGTTTTCGTGAATCATGCAAATGAATCTTATTTGCGTAGAGCTTCGTCATTAATGGTCACAGGCGACTCTGTGGAATGGTTTTCGAAAATGGGTGATTCGGTAAAATACGTTATGACGATGCAACGACCCAGATACGTTAAATCTCACCTCCCTTTCGAATTATTGCCACAGCAAATCTATCAGAAGAAACCGAAAGTACTCAAGCATTTTACAATATATTATATTATAATCAACGGTCGTAATATGTTATATAAAGGAGCGAAAATATACGATAAATATATAAGAAATAAATTACGTCGATATTGTGAATTGTTTCAGATTATCTACGTTGCTAGAAATCCAAAGGATACCTGCGTAAGCTTTTATCATTATTGTAAGAAATTTCATAATATAATGGGCAGCTTCGAAGAATTTGCTGACTTGTTTTTAGATGATAATAGTATGTACCGAATATGCATTGATGTATATGTATATATATATGTTTATATATTTATTACTATAAAAATCTGTCTATAATTATTACCTATTATTATTAGTATCATGATATCTATATAGCATATGTATTCGTTAACAACTACTTTCAATTTAAGTACCATTGGCTCCGTTTTGGGATCACGTTTTGAAATTCTGGGCGATAAGAAATCAAGAGAATGTATTATTTTTAACGTATGAAGGAATGAAGAAGGTAATACAGTAATATATTAAATCAGACGACTGGTATTCATCTGAATTCATGTTTTTGTAAATATAACTAAAAAAGTAAAATCTAAGCAGAAATTTGTTTCGTCTATTAAATGTAATATCGAGTTTGGGTATTTTTTATATGTATGCACATTATCTCTATATCCTATGAATTTGTGTGTCTTTAGATTTCTTATAAGCGTATAAAAATTCGCGATCTATTTACAATGTTCAAAGTTATATCTCAAAGAATGATGTTCCAGGATCAAAAGGAAACGATTAGGAGGACAGCAGAATTTCTGGGGAAAACCCCGACAGCGGAACAAATTGCTAACCTTTGCGAGCACTTGAAATTTACAAAGATGGCAGTTAACCCGGCCATAAATATGGAGTTAATTGTTCCACAGAAGGACGTGCCAGATAATGAAAAATTTATAAGAAAGGGCAAAGTCGGTGATTGGAGAAACTATATGTCCGAAGAACTGTCTCAAAGATTCGATGAATGGACTGAAAAGCATTCAGGCGGAAGTGGCCTCGACTTTGATAAACAAGTTCTTTATGACAAAGAATGAAAATTATCTACTAAAGTGTATATATTCTAAGTTTATGTTGTACAAGAACCGATATTTGTGTAAAATAATTACATTCGTTTTAACTGTTATACAGTTATTTTTATGTTAATGTACATATGCTTATATAGTTATATAAATTTGTACGTATCGTTGCCAATAAAATATATTAGAAAAATAGCAAAATGTATGTGTGTGTGTAAACTTAAGTTCAGTATAAATTAGTGTTATTTACTCATTCATTACGATGCTCGATGCCATATATACACTTGCACGACCGGTTTTCTAATAATGAACAGCAACTACAGTTTTTCATACTTGAACGGCTTTCTAATTTCGCGAGAAGAGTGGGTTTTGAAGGAAATGAAGTATATGTATGTTTAATTTACCCGAACTTGGAAAGTAACGCACTAGGGAAGTTCTGTTCGAGACTCGCGCTCGAGTTTTCGTTTCGTCGATTCTCAACGGACGACGTTGTATGTCAAAGCAAAGATGGCGTTGATTCGTGTTGTGTCAGGTGTTTAAAATTTCTTAAAATTATATCGAAGTCTGACATTGCACTGTAGTCGTGACATTTTAGTCAGTTATTTATACTGTTTTTAGTTTTGTCAAAGATCATCAATTGAAAAAAAACGCAGAAGCATCTGTCAAGAGTCACGTGTAATACTGCCTACTAGTGGCATTTTGCACTTAACCTTAGCCTTCACTCGGTATTGTACGATCGCTTTCAAATCTTGTAAAAATTATTTGGAAAACAACGTCGATGCTGTATCTTTTACAAGAGAAGGAATCAAAACTTTTCATCGATCCTCTTCCTGTCGATATTACTGGTGATCATTTATATCGCATGATAAAAGAAAGGTTTGAAAGGAATCTGTAAAGTTAAAGTTCGAATTATGCGCTTTTAAGTTGTGTTTACGAAGTATTAGATCTTTTCTGAGTTGCCAAAAATATTTAGTTGAATGCTGGTAAAATTTACTCCCGGCTGAAATGCCTAGAATAAAAACCAGACAAGCGAATAGCCTCTGGTTAAGGCAACGCGAATTAGGTATACAATTTCCTTTGGGACATGCTGATTACTTTCATAAAACTCTTTACTCCTCTATACAACCGGTAACTTCTTGGGATCATGCGTTATCTGCAGCCGCTGCCCATGGTGGAGTTTTTAATCTTGAATATTCCCCAGATGGGTAAGTACATATATGCTTTTAGTTCTATGAAAAATATTATATACAATAATAACATAACACTTTTTCTTGTATGACAGCTCTCTTTTGTTGGCGGCATGTGAGAAGAAAAGTATTTTAATGTTTGATCCTCTGAGGAGAAGCTTGATCCATGCGATTGATAATGCTCATAACGATTGTGTTAATTGTGTTAGGTATGTGTAGATCTTGTTTTCTTAATTATTGTAAGTTAATTATTATACCACTAAATATCTAATAAGACTAACTTTTATTAAAATAGGTTTTTGGACCAACGCATGTTTGCAACATGTTCAGATGATAGTACGGTAGCTCTTTGGGATGCTAGAAACTTAAAGAATAGAATAAGAACTCTTCAGGGTCATTCGAATTGGGTGAAGAATATAGAGTATAGTCCCAAAGATAGTTTATTACTAACCAGTGGTTTTGATGGTAGTATATATACTTGGGACATTAATAGTTTCACAGAAAATAGTATTCTTTATACACGTGTGTTCCATACAAACGGACTGATGCGAACTAGGCTTAGTCCAGATGCCAGTAAAATGTTAATAAGTACCACTTCTGGATACCTCATCATTATACACAACCTTAAGTTAAGCACTTTAACTCAGGACTTGGCAGGATTTAGAGTGCGTTTCATTTCTGATATTACATGCTCATACTGTCTATATTGTTTAACATATTATGCATAAAAATTAATTTTTATTTTAGCCAAATATGTATCGGTTAATGCAATCATCTCAAACTACAATACCAAACGTGGCAAGTTTCACGCATCTCTTTTCCCATTCTCGTACACATAACCGAGTAGAATTTTTAACCGATTTTCCTGTTGGCGATGATGCTGAGATAATATCGAGTTTGCAAGTGCACCCTCAGGGATGGTGTGCTTTGTCTAGGAATGTCAGTAACGGAGAAAAATCTGAGGTTGATATTAACAAGCTTATACAATCGACTTTGGTTACATATATTTTTCCTACATTTCATTGATGATTGTATATTTTAGTGGACTTGTATTCATGACATACAAGAGCGTGATATGTCCAGTACAACGGATCAGACAAAAGAAGGAGAAGAGACAGCACCGCAGTTTAACGAAGTGCCTGTAGAAGAGTTCGAGGATTTTCAACAACCTCAACCTTCTCGCTCTGGTATAACATCTTCCTTTTTAATAGAAAGTCCAAACAACCGCGTGAGAGTAGTTCATACTACGTCCGATACGAGATCGAACGCTGCTGGATTTTCAGATAACACGCAATCAGTTAGGTCCTCGAGAAATAATTGGCAATCAGTGTCTCGTAGAGCGTCACGGCCGCAATCGAGGAATTCGCGTTTGGAGAGAAACGCGACAAGAGCGAATTTCGGCACGATCGAAGTTAGTTCTAGTTCAAGCTCGTCTGACTCCCGTGTAAACACGGATAGAGACAATAGACAAGGGGACAGGTACATATATGCCGCTGACATTTATGCGGCTGATGAGAGCATACTGGAAGAAGGTTCTGGCGATCAAGAAAGAGAACCAGGACAAGACTACAGGCCGAGACCAAATGTTCACCTTAACTACTTAAGACCACGCAATATAATCGAAAATTTTCCTACCGGTAATATAGAGTTACATGTAAGTACAACTGATGTGTGGGAAGCACACGTAGCAATTAGGGAAGCTAGGCTTAGAAGAGAGAGAGATTGGCTTTCTAGATCGAGTAACAATACTGTCGTTATTATCGGTGATAGAATAAGGGTTCAGAATCGGAATAGGCAAGGCCAGCAAACAATGTATGCTATTCCGAGAAACCGCATGATCCATCAAAATACGCCTAGATTAACGCATTACATAGAGGAACCTAACGTTGGTTCCGGTTATATAAAAGAATTATGTTTCTCTGCCGATGGTCGACTAATATGTTCACCGTTTGGTTACGGAGTACGATTGCTAGCATTTTCTAGCGACTGTTCGGAATTATCTAACTGTGTTCCTCCCTACAACGAGTCTGTACAGTTACATGAATTAGCGATAAACACTAGTCACTCTGGCATTGTAGTCTGTACAAAATTTTCTCCAAGGCATTGTTTGCTCGTGTCAGGTTGTCTCAGTGGAAGAATCGTTTGGCATCAACCTGTAGTTTAGTAAAATTAATGTTAACTTTTCACTGTATAAAGTCTGCTTAGAGAACGTCTTGACGAGATATATTACTTGCCTATATATTTTTCTTTGTTTCCACTTTTTTTTTCTTTCTTTTTAATGAGGTCGATACCGCGAAGTGCGAAGATTTTTTTAAATGTACACTTTTTGATAAATTTTATTTTTTAGCGTGTTTTATTATAGATATGATTCGTTAAGAATCCGATGTTTTGTATATCAAGCTAATTATTTGTATCCAAGTATCATGTACTACGTAGCGTTTTTTACTCGAAACGCGATAAACGTGATTAAATATGCGTTATTTTATATGGGAATTATCTTTCGCTAGTGATTTAAAAAGGAAACAGTCATGACGTTATTTTAAGTACCGTTCAATGAAATCAATTAATACATCTTGTATATTTAGAAAACTGATTACGGAGACATAATATTTTTACTAACAGACGTATGTTTCTACCGAAAAATTTTAATATCTCAATAAGTTCACGGCAGAGTACTTTTTGTTTTATATCGCCAGAGAATACGTAGGAGCAAGAATACAGAAAACATTCCATCAACTGATCTGTACATTACACACTTTCGTAGAATATTGGCGATTGCATTGCCACTTGCAACTGAATATACATTTTGCATTTGTACGTTTTGTTTGGCAATAATCGAAGGAATGATTGCAGTTTGCGATCAATCTCTGAATCATTGGCAATAGTGATCTAGGATCTGAGGAGAGGAAAAGAGGTGATATGTACCATAGAATGAAATTATTATGCAAGAAAATCAACCTCGCTGAAATACGCAAATACAACGCCGAATATGTATCGTTGGCGTTATAGTTAGTATTAAATTATCTAACTGCGTATTGCGTGATTATTACTAAGTACCCGAAATTTTAACTAATCATGATGTGATTATTCAGCGTATTAAAAGTGGTGTTGTTGTTTACCGAGAGAAATAAGGCCTTCTCGCGACTGTCATCGAAACGGAAAGCACGCCATTGATCGACGCGACTTTAATCCTAAAATAATGAACTACTCAATCAATTTTCGAATTGTATAGTGTAGAAAAGAAAAAAAAAAAAAAGAATGGCGTTGCTTATAGATTCAAAGCAAACGCGAATATAAGAATCGAACTAATGAACAAATGTTTGTAATTTATTTGAGTCATTTCTTTCACTATATATAAGCTTATATAGAAGCTGAAGCGTATTTAGATCGATTGTAAGATCGAAATGGATATCGCTTTTATCGGAAACTCTGTGTTCCATGGAACATCTTACATTCTTACCGTTAAGTAGGAAAAAAATCCTGTAATATATGTAAATACATTGTCAACTTAGGTATATAATAACAATATAAAGGTAATAACAAAATACAATATTGTTCATGCTCGTAAGCGTCGTATTACTTTTAAGGTTAGAGCAACTGAAACTATGTTCGGAAGAAGCAGTCTGTAAATGGTCGAAATCGTGAAGTTCGTCAATTTTGGTAAGTTAGATACATTTGTATTAATACTGATATTTCTACGAGAAAATTTTAATTCGTTTAAGGAAAATTGGAGCATAAAACACAAATTGAAATATGATATATATCATACAGATTGGGGTACAGGATATATAGTATAAATTGGAATATAATTCGATACATAAGCAAATGAATATGCACACGAAATTAAGCGTCATATTAATTTCGACAAAAAAATGTTGGAAATTATTCACTGGTTAGTTTCTTTCGAGTTTTGTCCGCGAATAGTAACACAAACCAGGCAAATTGCTTCGTGTGCCATCAATGGTTACTTAAATGTGAATTTTTAATGATACGCCGATTGTAAGTGCAAATGCAGGTTTGTCAACAGTTTTCCCTTCGATAGGAAAAACGTGCGAATAACATTGTATCTTCGCTTATCGCGTATCCACTTGACGATAGTTTTCGAATAGCAGCCGACTGATTATCGCCTGCACGCTCTTTATATATATATTATAACTATACATACGATCATGTATAATAGTTAGTGTGCTAATTGTTTTGTAAGATTTGTTTGTTTCCTTTTTCTATACAATAAAAGATTGCTTAATGTCTTTCGTCGGTCTGTGTCGAGTCTCCTATCGTTAACAAAAAATCCCTGTGAACGTAGAGACTGGTATTTCGATGAGAATGTGTTCGCGAATTAGCGGAGATCTTTGATGTCAGTTTCTCATTGTCCTTGAATCGAAAGGAATTTGATGATTAAAATCGAGACGGAGGAAGGAACATTTAATCCATTACACAATCTCTTTATTAACAATTGATTTAACTTATGTACAAATATATAATATACCTTAAAATACAACAAACCGCTATCATAGCACGTAGAATAATAAAATCTATTTATTATTCCTTCTTGCACCTGAACAGTTGAAAGTGTTAACTTCTGTCCCTTCAAATAATCAAGGTATTAAGTTCTTACTATGAAATTGGAGATCTGGCGAACAGTATTAACTAACAGCTAATTTATTCGATAACTGGTACAGATGGTTTGGTACTGCAATAATGGTTAGACGATATCTTCTATCTGGTACGATAAGGGACAACAATTCGTTAATAAATAGCTGAATAAATAAAAAATCATTATCTCGTGGTTAGTTATATTCCTCACCCGTGTTATCATGTCGATTACATCGTCAGTATCAGCGAAGTCATGTACATTACGCGCATTCAGTATATTAGTCTTTCTGAATCAAAAGAATGCGACAAAAGCGGTGATGTGTCAGCCATGATTCAGTCAACTAACCATTTCAAGTAATTTACAAATATAATTAGCGCCCTTTATTCTATTTCCAATTTATTTCAAACGATTGAGTACTTGCAGAAGTATTATGCATTCGGAAAGCAACTTTATCAAATAACGTGATAGGCTATCACGCCCAGTAATATGTATCCTAAATTAGCGATGATCATTTGACCGGCGTTGACAAATTTAGACATCGAATTTCCATGATTGTGATGATCGTGGAGATCGTGATGTTCACGGCGACTCGTTTCGGAGCTATTCGTTCGAAAATCTGTACCGTGTACATGTCCTTCGTGCGGAGATCTTTTTGATCTTTCGACGAGTGTCAGTTTCGTGTTCTTCGTTGTTCTCGCCTCGGGCAAATCTGCTGGAAGGCGACGCTTTTCGAGTTGAGAATGATCCAATCGAACTTCTCCGGGAATTGGCGGTGGTAATTCCCCTTTAAATCTTCCAAATTGTGGCGTTCTGCTGAGAACGTCCGAGGATAGCTTGCTTTTAGAGTGTTCCCCGATTCCAGAAATGGATCTGACCAAGCTGGAATCCTTCAACATTTTGCCATCGAACGTAATTAGCACTTCGGACGAAGGCGAGGGCGAAGGTGGCGGATTGTTGGGAAACTGGCCGGGAAGCGGCGGCAAATAATAAGCGTTCGTTCTGTCAGCAGCCATTTCCATGTCATTCGCGTCACTCGGACGCGGTTTCGCGTTCGTAGATTTTTTCTTCGATTTTTTAACGGTTGCCACTGTCGGAACCGGTGGCGAAGGTATGAAAACTGGCTCGAAGTTATCGACTGGTTTATGGTTCAAAGTTTCCCGAAGATGGGCGTCTTCTTCTTGCTCCACTTTATCGGAGACTCTCTTTTGAGCCACGTCTGTAGCTTTCTCGAGATTTCTTATGATCGGTTTGAAGCCACTTTCGATCACTATCGAGTCTGGATTGAACCCCGTGTTTCTCGCCGGCTTTATCGAAGTGACGAATATATTGGGGATGTCCAAGCTGGATACTTTGGTCTCTAGTTTCGTTCGATGTTGCTTCGAATCGATTTTCTTCAGCTTCGCGATCTGTGGGTTATCGTTTCCTTGAGAGTGTCTCTCCGCTGTTCGTTTCCCGTAAGTGGAGGAGGACGGTCTGTAAACGGCCTTCTTCCGTTCCATGAAGACCGATCTCGAGGGTAGAGGAAGAGTGGGCTGGGGCATCGTCTGCAACATCGGTCGACGTGTCAACATCGGTCTCTTGACGAACATCAGTTGAGTCCTCTGGTCCGGTTGGTGATGATGATAATGATCGGGGAGGGGCGGGTGATAAAGATGGTGGTAATTGGACGCGTAATGGTGAGACACCGGCCTGGAATATGGGATCTGTGGGCTGGCGGTAGCCGGATATGTGTATTTCATCCCATGGCTCAGTGGTCGTGGATTATCTGCAACGAGGTTAGACAATTGCTGGTTAGAGGGTTGCCGAAGGAGTTCCGGTTGGATCTCCATGATTTGCTGTCGGCCAGGGTAGGAGGAGGTCAGTCTGGTGACTCCCATCGATTGTTCGCGATAGATCGGTGCGAGCTGGTGGTGATGATGATAATGATGATTGTGATGCTGCTGCATGAGATCTCCGTCGAGGTGCACGTGATGCGTTTCCTTCACGCGTACCTCGTGACGATGCGGTACAGCATCGTGGCCCGGCGTGTTGTACGAAGGTCTCAAGGTGTATGGCTCCTCGTACGACGGCGATGATTTCAAGCGCACGTAATTGTTGTTGTTAGCGGTCGTTAGTAGCTGCGTGTATGATGTGCTTAGCTTGTCAGGGTTAGTCGCTGGATGATAAGAATAACGAAGCCCGTGTTCGCTATGAGGGTGATGAGAATGTTGAGGCTGCTGGAGGAACTCCGCCGTTGGTGTTACCTTGCTCAACACGCGGATGCTGGGGCTGTTCTCGAGATCCCCGCTCGGTCGTTGACTCTTCGGGTCCACGTAGACCTCGTGGTTCTCGCTACCAGCGGCTTCTCCGGCGTCACAACTGTCATGAACGTTTATCTTCCAGCCCAGATAGCGATGCGTGAAACACTGAATATTCGTCGATAATCGAGTGAGCGCAGGATCTAATTTATCCTTCGAATAAACTTACTCGGACCCTCTTGCGCAATTGGATTAATATCATCAATGAAATTTTGCCAGTTAGTAGTTACAAATTATCGGTGCCAATAGATTCTTCTACGTAATCGTACCGATCACGATAATAAAACGAACGAAAGAAGTAAATTTTAGAAATTATCCTATGCGGTGTAAAATTGTAAAATTATAAAGGAGAAGTCTCTAACCCGCTGTATTTATCACTTGTCGATTTACTGATACCATTACTTAGCAAATTATTGCGCAAGAGGCGAATTCGTCTAACTGTCAATGGGACAGTTTGCGTTCACTTACCTGATAGTACACAGTATCGGGCGTGTTCTCATCCGGCACCCATTCTACGAAACCTGGCTCACCATGATCGCATTCCAAAGTCAGCGTGCGCTGATAAGCGCCGAACGACGAGAATTCGTCCGCTAGGGGTTGATTCTGATCTGGCACCCAGTTGCATAGACGTCCGACACCCGTTGGTCGATATACTCCACGTTGACGTTGAGCGCCGGCAAATATTTTCACTTTCTGTTTGCCAAGAAAGAGCACTTTCATATTCAATCCGTCAGCCGAGTTATCAATTTCATGAAAGAGAAAATAGAAAGTTAGCTTACGGCTTTCTCCTCGGGTGTCTTGTGTTGGTATCCACCAACGGGGTCATCGGTAATGTAAAAGGGATGATAACGAGCCGGGGTATCGGCATTTTCCCCGCCTTCCACTACGAAAGTGTATTTTTTCCCACGAACGACGTTGATCTCCGGAATTAACAGACCATTTATGTACCATGAAATGCCCCAACCAACGTGACCTGAGACAAATGAGTAACATATACCAGTTTACGCACTGTCTGTCAATTTGCGATTTCTATCATTAACCCACTAACTCCGCGATGTTTTCTTCCTGTTTTCTTAACGTTGCCGTTACGAAGAAAAGTTTCAAGGTTTTGTTTAATATTTTCTTCGTCACGTCTATCTCTTATAAAATTTCAAGGAATTCAAATATTATTTATAACACTAAGATAGAGTATTTCCTTTTGGATCGTAGAACATTTCTTACGTTGGGCTTATGTATTTATGGGAAACTTGAAGGTGCAAACCGCACAGAGTACAGATATTCGTAGTAGAGTTACGTTATATCGATTTCATCGGATCTGTTTGCTACGAGATAAACTTTAACTCTTTACCTTGATAAAACTTTCACTAACGTTTCCGTTTTTGGATAACAATAAGTTCTGTTTCATACCAGTGATAGCAGGATAGCCGTGTTTTCCTCCAGTAGGTCCCATCTGGGCATACAATACTCCGTCTTCGGGTTCGTAACATTGAATGGCTGGAATTTCCCAAGCATCGTCCTTAGCCGCCGGTGCAGGGGTTGCCACACGTTGAGGTCTTCTCGTAGTTACAATTAGTTGCTATTTCGCAAAATCACATTCATCAGCCCAATACCAGATATTAGTAACCTTACGGTATCTCATCTTCAACAATGTAAGGTTGAGTTATTTGAGTCTCGTTAATTATTTCGTGCGAAGTTTAACGTTGAATTTCAACCCTGTTATTGCATTATTTTCGCCTTTTTTACGTCTCAATGTTTCACTGTTTTATAATAGTCACAAGCATATTTAACGTTTGAAGGAACGCTTTACTGTATACCGAAGATCAGAAATCACGCGTTTCAACAACGATTCTCTTGCATTTTACCTCAAGCTTAGGAATCTGATGAACGATAAGAAAAGACACAAGTGGATTTAAAATGATTCAGAGAACGTAACAGGGTCGATATGCGGAAGTTTGGCTGACTCAAACAATCCTGGCCTGCCGTACGTGATAAAATACCTGATTGTCACTGTCCCTGGCATCGTTGCTGTCCGCGAATACCTGAGAATGCTCGTGATCTGGAACGGGACAATTCCAAACCGGTGGTCTACCGAAATCGATGAAGCGATCGGTTTTCAGATAGTCGGAGTGAAAGCTGACCTCTTGCCTCTCGTTTAGTGGGCCGATGGCCCAGATGATCGCCTGCGATCCGTTTGTCAGGATTTGATGGTCCAGTTCATCGTTCGTCTTCAGCGACCTCTGATACGTGACAATGCTATATCCGTCCACCAGTGCCGCGTTCAACAATCGAATAGAATTCGTGTTCTCCTGCAAAGCGCCGGGTAAATTCAATGTAAACCACACGACATTCGACCGCTTTAACTGCACGATGGCAACAGGGTAGGCGATTACATGGGCGTAAAGTTAGAAGTAGTTAACCTGTATGCGCGTGTCCGGACAGCTGCCTCGTCCTCCGGAACATTGAGATTTTGCATCCAAAAAGTAATCGACAGCGTAGCCTTGAAGGGTTTGCTTATCGACCCAGGCGACTACGACATCTCCGCCGACCATTAAGCTTCTTTCCGGATTCGCTGATAATCCGAACGCCATGTATTGTCCATCGTCTGAGGGTAAGATACACGTTTACGATTGCGATAGAATCAAGCACGTTCACTTGCTCGTACGAGCAAAGTTAACGCCGAGCAGCTATTATCCGAACTACGATCTAAACTAAAACTTCAGTTATACGAATTCTTATTGTAATTTATCATTTATTGGAATTGGACCGCGAATTTTTACCGGAGAAAGGCGCAGAAACGCGCAGAACATGCACGTAGAGTAGAATTCTCTGAATTTGTCGGCAGACAAATAATTGATATGATTGAAGTTGTTATAATAAAGGGCCGAAGACCGTGGAACCGAAGAGGAAAATTTCATCGTTCGTAATTTCGTAAAATTCATTTCCCGTAAAATTTAGGAGATCTAGTTTGGTAGGGTGGTTCCTAATTTACCGAACGGCCCGTTTAAACCGCGGCCAGGCGTTAATTAGAGTGTGAAACGCAATTTTTCGTGGTCTCTTTTTCCGCAAGAGCGGTTAGATTTGCCGAAGGGCGCAAATAGGGTGCACAGTCGGTGTCGCAGACAAAGAGGAAAATTATATTTTAACGACCTCGTTCGTTCGACATATGTACGTACGGTATATATCCGCTGGCTGTGAATACATATGTACTGTGTTTGCAAAATTGAAATAGTATATTATCTGCTGAACGGAACCAGTGACGAGCTATGGCCGAGCGAGACGAGATAGGGGTGTGAAGTATTGTTAATTAAAAGTTGGGCCGGATCTTCGGCTGGTATGTAAATTCACGCTGCTTTCAATAAATGCGATAGAAGTTTTGTTCTTTTGTGAGACCTACGCGCGGACAGCTCGGGAATATATACTCACCAAGTTTTCCAACGAGTTGGGCGACTATGCTGTCTCCGGCCACGGCCCATCGCACCTCAAAAGCCAGCCTGTCCTCCAGCACTTCGCAGTTCAGTTTCGACTGAAATCAAACGACAAACCGTTTACCATCGTTCTACAACACCGATTCCCTTCGATCTCTCGCGATTCACCGTAACCGGTCGATCGTGAATCTCGTTGTCGCAAACCCTTGAAACTCGAAGGCACTTTTTCTCTCGGCAAGACGTTAGAGCTCGACAGACGACGTCGTCCAGTGATAAATGCGAAAGCGAAAGAAGAAATTTATCGATGTCAGGCGAAGAGAGAAATTAAAAGTTCAAGTCAAAGACGACTCTTGAGGAGTAAGGCAAGGAACTGATTCGATTGTCAAGAAAGTAATACGTTTATTCGCATTAATCTCAAGTAAAAACGTACAAAAGAGGTTGATAGAAAAGTAGTATCATTCGGTGCGTGTAAATATAATCTATTATCTGGTAAACAGGCGTATGCGCGATAAGCTTCTGTACTTATAAAGAAGAACTGGCCTAGGTAGGAAGGGGATTTCCTCAGCTTTATTTCCGAGCGATATGTCCTCCGTCTCTTGGAATAACGCGCGCCTCCTCTCGGACCGCGAAGATAAAAATAATTAACCCTTGTATCACAGTCGAATAACCATCGTTCTCTGTCCTTACACGCTCGCCTTTTACAAAAATAATGTCTCGTCTTCTTAATACTTATACCTTAAATCAATGGTTTTTAACCACGACGAACAAACTTATTGTACAATCGCATGCCATTCATTCGCAAGCTTATATCTTATCGCTAATACTTTTTATGAGAGATGGGCCGTAACCTGATTTCTAGATCCGCGTGATTCGCATCCGAAACTCTGCGAGGTGTCGAAACTCTTGTAACGCGGAATATTTATCATTTGCCATTTTTCCAAGAAACATCTATCTTGCCTATCTTACTGGCAGGAAATAAAATCTTAACAAATCTTCCCGAGAAACGCAAATTATCTTTTCCCGAGATGAGTCCACGCGTCTGCAAACGCAAGCTCAATCGGATTCGAATAATGCTTTCACAAGTTATTTTGGGCGAATTGTCGTTTACCTGAGTTTTGAGAGTTTCGAATCACGGAAAATGGCACATGGTTTCGAATTTCGAGGGGTTTTCAGGTTTCTAGCGACCCATCCCTGCTTCTTATTCTTTCATCGTTCTTACGGTGTTACACACAACGCACGAAAGGGTTAAGACTGTCGATAAGGATTCGTAGCCTCGAAGGTCTATTCGAAGTCTCGAATATAGTGAATCTTCTTCCGATGGTTTCCACGCTTCTACGCGATGTGTTCGTGTAGCGCACGCAGATGAGCCGAGAGACAAACCGATATCCAAGTGTCACTAATATCGACACATGTTTCATACGGACTCGGGAGGGAGGAGACAGCAAAGCGTGAATTATGGCGACTCGTATTGTTCGAGGAGAACGCGACGCATCCACTTGTACGGGAGCGAGATCGTACGTCTCTTAGAATAGAATTCTAAAGCGGATTCGAGAGATTAAAGCCGTGTCTCATAGGTATGTGTCCGTGGGACATGGTTTACGCCTACGTAGGTGGTTCATCACGTTACTCCCACGCAAGGTAAATTTATTTTTCATCAACGAGCGAGAAATTTAGAAAAGTCTTCTCTTTGTTCGTTTTATGAAACGTAACTTTCACAAATCTTATATTTTTCTTTTGCAACGTAGCGTTTATGTAAAAATAGTATTAAATTAACCCCTTAACAGTCTGGCGCGTGACGATCGAGCCGTTGATTAATTTAGCCGCTTTATATAAGGCGAGCATCGATCAAGTGCCTTGGCACGGATATTTAACAAATTTTAGAAAATGGCTCAATTATGGATAAGTCTGATGGATGCCAGCCATCCAGATCGTGAGTGTTACGAACTTACGTCTTTGTGTACAGGTATGTGACGTGGAAAAGTTTGCACGCTTTTGTCATACTTGTTTTACGCGATAAGAGCACGTGTCAGTCTATCAGCTATTTTTGACAACGTACATCTCTGGATCTAACAAACATTTTAGTTATATAGCGACGTTAAAATTTAAAAAAATCAACGAGACACGTACTTATCGGGTACTTTCTTTGTGATCTTCGATCAAGGTAAAGATTCCTACTTCCACCTGGCTTTTGTTTTTTTATTTTAAAATGAGACGTCCAAGCAGCTCGTTAAACCAAAAACAAATAGGTACTTTTGGGCGGATTTCGTTAAATTTGCCGAACTGTTAAGGTATTAATAGCAAAAATACGCCGATAAAGATGCGTCTAATTGCGCTCCGGTACGATTCACTCTGTTTTAAGCGCTTCGCTCGTATGCAAGATGTTTCCGTCTGTGCAAGTGTCTGCGAATGTGTACGATTTACAAGCGCGTGTATACGTTACTACAAGCGGCTGTACAGAGTGTAAACCGATGTTCAGAGATTCCTCGTCTAATAGATAGCCGGCGCGTGTTGTTAAATAAATAAAGAAGCTAGAGTCATCGTCCCGTGCCTCTCTTCTCCTGCTCTCTCGTGTGAAACTTCGCCAAAGTGGTTGTACGCGACTGTGAAACTTTACGAACGAGCCTCCGGCTAATATTATCCCAGCTGTGCCACCTGAGGTTTCCACGGTGAAACGAAACGAATGATCGTCGGTAAACGCTTGGTGGCCAGCTTACAGAACTTTCGCTAATTTGTCGAAACGCGAGTTTGACCGAGTTCTGTTAGGCAGTCTGATTTACGATTGGTTTACCGTTACCACGATAAATCATTCGCTATCCTCTTGTCTTAGCTCTTAGGAAGGTACGAGTTTACGATGCAAGCTGGACGAAGTGTATCTTGGATCGAATGCTGTTGACCGGAGCTTCTTCGAGTTGAACGACTAATCGATTAAGGAAGCGAAGACAATTCGAGGATTTCTATTGCGAAGAGACTGATCTCCCTTCGATGGGAAACAAACGTCCCCGCAGAAGGAATCTTCGAGCTGTCCGAGAGCAGCGGACGTCGCCGAACGAGTCAAACTGCGTCCCCGTTGAAGCAACAACCTTCGTTGCCCCCTGTTGTTCTCGTTCCAAACAGTACTCAACGCGTATCAATATTTTGTCTATTTTGAAGCAACGTTTCTTCCTTGCTACAAGTTGTTCACGAGCAAATTCGTTGTGCAACTATCGACGAACCGTACACCGAGGGATCGTTTGTTCCTGTCGCGACGTGTTGCAGCGTGTCTTTTATTTTCCTTCGATCCCTAAACCTCGTTTACATTAGGCAACTGTTGGTCGAACGATTGAGTCGATGTAAACGCAATGTCGTTCGAGTTGAAACGACCTGGTCGTTTCAGCAGTCGCCTGACGTAAACGCGGCTTTGCCGTACGGACACGGCACAAGACACAGACAGCAGCAACATTCGTTGCTGGCAGCGAAAACGCGAAGGATCACAGAGAGACAATAACCAGCAACTTGTTCGAGAAACATGGATCACCAATAGCAAGTTCCTCGTCGTATCTTCAACGAGAACGCAGTTTTATAATACCTTGAAATATCCATCAATAACGAACGAAAGAGTCTACCCTTCTGTCACCTTGGAACCGTAAAAATCTCGCGTAAGAATTTGGCTGGGGCTCGCTAGTTGGTTGGCTACGCGATCTCGATCGTATTACAGGCTGAGTTGCGGCCGTTTCGACAGAAGGCTGACCGTCACCGGATCTATACCGTTCCTGATACGTGGCATCGTCTAGATTCGTGACGTCGTCGCCGTACTGAACAGTCGCGGTCGATCTTCCGACCGGTGTCGGATAAGAGGCGGATCGAAGCCGGTGAAGCTGCTGCGCGAGTGGTTCTTGGGTCTGCAAGCTCTTTGGTATTCGATAGTCGATCGCCTGGACCACTTGGACCTGATCTTCTCGGCGGAGGATCGGCCGGTAGGTTGTCGGTTGTTGGTATTGCTGCTGAGTAAGCAACGCGCTCGCGAAGGAAGGAGAAGGAGACGAAGAAGCCGGTGACGACGCCGACGCCGAAGTAGACAGCTCGTACAGATTTGTCAGACCGAGCGTCTGTCCCTGCCCTCCGCGATGCACGTTCTGCAACACAAGGACAGAGACAGAATGTTATGCATAGGTCTTGCGAGACAACATATTTTCTTTCTAGGTCTATCGGCGTCTCAATGATTCGTATCGTTTCGGATAAGAAGCAACGGCGCTGAAGAGTTTAACGCGTCTTTCGTAGGATAAGAATTCGACGCCAGTGAAAAGCGAACTCGTTGAAACACCAACCAGACGCTAGAAATTCTCTACGTTGGCGAAGACCACGGTTCCTTCTCTGCATCTTCCGGAATAAAACAGCGTGAAAGCAGAGGACGAAGCGTAAGTCGTTGACGCAGGACTCGGATG
This sequence comes from Bombus confusus, assembly GCA_014737475.1. Classification (NCBI taxonomy): domain Eukaryota; kingdom Metazoa; phylum Arthropoda; class Insecta; order Hymenoptera; family Apidae; genus Bombus; species Bombus confusus. Next base: position 1,458,252 of record JACXIV010000023.1, on the reverse strand, counting down.
TTTGGTCGGAAAATCCGTAAATCGGCGAACGCATTGTCGTGCGGGCGACGTCCGCTGACAGCCAGATATCCAGTCAAATATTGACAGAGACAAATTCACTATGGAACAATACCGAGTCTGTATTGATTGCTCCCGTGAAAGGCACATTTGTTTCTGCACGTTCGACTGCGTTTACGCGACCGGCTATACGGAGACGCGAAACATTTGTTGTTTCGACGGCGGACTGCATCCATTGCCGAGCGAAAGGGAATATACACAGGGTGAAAGACGCGAGCAATTTTTACTTTCGACTGGCGATCAATTTTTCTTAACCTATGGTCCGTCGAAAATTCAATTACAAACACAATCGGATCGTCCTTGAGGAAAGGCGAGCACGAGACGAGAGCAAAATGCGTTCGATTACGAAACATTTGGACGTAATCTGGTTGCGAAATGTCTGCGGAATATGAAAGTACCTGGAAGTTTGGTTCGACCGAGGGAAACTTACAGGACGTGACGTAAAAGCCTCGAATCGGCTAAAGACGACGTAGATCGATCGAGGACCGGTAAACGTCTGCTCGAATCCCTTTCCTCCTGCCAGTTCGAACGTGATTGGCATTTGCAGCTTGTACAATGAAGCGTCGTTCAAGAATTACCCTCCGGAATGACAGGTCGCGCGATGAAGGCCGAGTTACGAGCCAATGAAAAAGTCCACCTCGCCGCCTTTAAAGCTTCTGTACGTACGTTTTAATTAGCTCGTAACTCGATCCCGAAAAGTTGGTCGCAAGATTGGTCGGATTAGCAAAGGGGCATCGCGTTTAAAAGATCCAAGCCGGTGTCTCTTCTTGCAGCGAGCCCCGCTGACTACAAGAAGCCTTTCCAGCTTACCTGCGGCGAAACTCCGAGCATCTTTAGGGACGGTGGCACGTTAAGACCTTGCGGAATTTGTACATGGCCGAAGTCCACGGTAAACGCCTCACACCAGACGCCGAAGTGGCCGATCTGGTGGATCGTTAGATCCCCAGGCAACGTCAGCACGATGGCTTTGCGATCGTATCGACGTAGTGGCTGCTCCTTTCCGTTCTCGTCTGGTACGCGAATACCTTGCGGCGACGGCGATGGTCCGGCTCCCACCCAAAATTTCGCATCTGCGAAAAGATTTCATCGTAAGCCAAGTTGATTATCACGAGCAAAAGTTGAAGAAACCTGTGCATGGTCGTATATTATCACTGTCTTGGTAATTCAAGAAAACCGACGGTCATTTGGCAATTACTTTTCACCACATGGAAGGGAAAATACCGCGGTGAATCATTAAATCTCTCGTGTTTGCAAGCGTTGCGAACAGTTGGAAGATCAAATTCGACCAACGAAACGTTTAAAGCAAATGGATGTAAAAAACTAACGATGACGGTGTCTTTTTTGCGTGTACCGCCACTTGTACGAAGAATTTACACGGTGTATAAGATGTGTTGACTAGACGTATGTTTCATGGTAATATCGATATTACCATTGTTAGTTTAGATCAGCTATGCGGATCATTTATATTGAAATATAATTTTCGTTACGTGATTCATTTCGCAAGTTGAAAAGTCGTAGAAGAAACCTAGAACCTTAAGTATGGGTTTGCCATATCGTGTTTCTTCTTAGGCTTTGGTTACAGCGTAGCCATAATCTTAGTCGATCGAATAGCGTGAAACTTACCAGGCGCCTCGCCATCATAGCTGAAGCTTGGTATCAAGAGGGTTTGTGCATCGACGACGACGATTGGTTCGGAGCTTACTCCGTGTACTCCGCTCAGAGCTGCCAATTTTTGAGGTTTTGGGTAATCGAATCCTCGTGGTATTCTGACGTCGCCAAAGTTAACCTGTCAATTATACGTTTGAAAGAAATTTTAATCAGCTGTCACGTTCCATCGAATGGAAAGATAATTTAACCGACGGTAGATAGTTTAACGGAACGAAGAATTCTATCCGACCAGACACTTTTGTACACCATTGTACGATGGGATTACGTGTTCCAATAAGTCTCAATTGCATTAGAAACATCTTCATGACCTAACAATTTTTCCAAATATTCAGGCGATATTTCTAAACGTTGGCCGAGCACATACATATATATTTATTATCTGAAAGTGTTAGTCTCGAAAGGATTATAACACGTTTAATATATACTACAACCGCAATGACTACTCCATGCGGTAGGCAATGTAGAATTCATAAGCTTCAGAAATAATGCCGCAAACAGATTCCATTTTATCGTTTCCCAAGCCCGTCCGCGTAATGGAAATTCGACCATTTCGCTGCCGTTTCGTCGTGATCGAGCTTTATCATTCTGGGGTTACACACACGGTATCTGCTGCCGCGTGTCGGACGCTGCGGCTCGGAATAAATTTTCGTTGCGCTGGCAATATCAAGGACGTAAATCGACGATCTGTGCGAACTGTCGGGGATAACCGGCCGCGTGGAACGAGCGCTTTTGGTTAAACTTCTCGTTCGACTAGAAATTCCGCTGGGAAAAAGTAAATCGAAACTTCGATGACGTCTCGCTGACTTGATCGATAAAGTCTCCGCGATAATTTAGCCAAGTTAGTAAGCTGATCTTCGTCACGAGTCAGGAATTACGTTCTCGTGTACGTGTAACAGTACGCTTGCTACGATTAATTCTGCAAAGCTATTATCGAAGAAACTGCTTGCGAAATATAATTTGATAATATCGAGCCATATTGAAAAATCCGTGCAATTTCGTTAATGGTTGAACCATCGAGGACCAGCCAGTGAAATAATTCGTACAAATTGCATAAACGCAGCACTATTAAAGGAATCAACTGTTGAAGCTAACTATTAACTGTTAAACCACCATTAAAGACTTAAATAAAGTACTTTATTGTTTCATCAAGACGATAAAAATATATCAGACCAGCGGATAGTCCGCTTTATAAATCAAGATCACAAAGAAAAGATTGCATAATTTAGAGAAAACTGCTGTCATAGTGCTATAAACGTTTCAATTTCCCCAAACATTATTAGATTGTAGGAAATAGGCGCAAAAAAAAAGAAAAGAAAATTGGAATTGAAAGAGATATTAAGCATATCCTTGATATTAGCTTTCATAATCACAACGTTAAAATACCAAATTCGATAATATAGATTAACTGAGAAGAATTGCAAATGAAACGTTGCGTTAATGCAGCATTGATCTTTAATGGGTCAAATAATATTTCCCGTGTCTCGTGATTTATGGACGATAATGTATAGCTTTTAATGCGTGATTCTTAAGATCGTAATCGGATTTTCAATTGCTCGTTTGCATTCGAAAACATTCTCGTGGAACGATCGAGTGTAATTTGCGAGTGAAGTTCGATGTTGTTCGTATGGCTCGGAGCCAACCGTAGGCAATTGCTTTCTATGCTATAGAGGCACGCGTGCCAACAAACTACGAGCGTGAAAGTTGCACGGCAAAGAAACGATACCGGTTTCTTGTGTCGTGCAAGTGGAATCGAAGCGACACCGAAGGTCACGAGCATGATACGTTTCTTACTCACGGAGAATTCGTCGCACCACACGGCGAACCACTTCACGTTGCTCAGCGTCTTGCCATCGGGTAATGTGAGCGTGATGTCCTTCCTACGATACCGCTTCAACGTGCTCGATCTATAGCAAACCAATGGATTACGGTTCTACAGAGATCAACCTTCGTGATCTCTATTCGATTGCTCCACCAAGGCAACCGCGTCGCATGCGTTGCGCATAGATCGTGATAAAGCTTTCTGGATAAAGAATAGCGAGATGGAACGTAAACAAATCGACTATAGACAATAATCAAGAACAAACAAATCTAAGTATCATAGACGCGTCTTATGCGTATCTAGAGCTGGCTACAATCGTATTTTTCCAGGACTATGTTCCATTATAAGTCGTAATCTTCTGTTTTACGATCTGATAATATTTCGTCAAATACTCGGACGTCAATTCGGGTAACTTGGAACTTTAGATCACTTTTGATACGATGAGATTTCCTATCTGGACTAAAAGATTTCTTAAGTTGGAGAACAATTCTTCTCTTTGTCAAAATGAAAGCGAGATTGATACATTGAATACATTGAAATCCAAGGATCACGGTAAGATCAGGATATTCCGATTAGATTGTGAAATACAAACTACACAAATATAAGAAAAAGTTGATAAAATATCGAGTGTCGTCCGAAAGCAAACCAAGAATATAAACCAAAGAATCTAAGGCAAGGACAAACTGACTATATTCGCTAGAAACATGCTTTGGCAGCTGCAATTTGAAAGAATTGGTACAATTAAAAATTATAAAGAGCACTCACGATCCACGCTCGTCCCGGAGCCTGATTCCGTTTCCATTAGGACTCTTCGAGGTACCGACGTAAAAGTAAGCGGCTGAAAAGAAGATAATTATAATTGCAGCTTTCGCTGATTGCAACGAGTTATTGCTAATTACTTAATTTCAGGCACTTGGCCGATCATCCGGCAGCAGTCAATTTGCTGCAACGAAACGGTCACGAATTGCAACTCCGATAACGACCATGTTATTTCCTTCGTTTTCTGGATCGTTGGCAACTTTACTTACTGGCGAATACGCGTCGCATAGCGGAGTGACCTTCGCCAGCGAACGCTTTCGATTTTATCGAGCCGTAGCATGTAGAAAAGTGAGAGTAGCGTACGAGTCGAAAGGGATAAGTAGAAGTACCTTTTACAGCGGCGATTAACTCAACTTTAAGGCTTGTCTTACGTCGTTTCGCGTTCACCGATGCACTTTGCGACACGCGATTCAGAAAATTCGTCGAATCATTATCAATTTTTCTATCAATTTTTCTACCCGTTATAGACTACACGTATTGGGACGTTTATTCGTTGCATTTATCGGAAAATTATGACAGATTTGGAATTATTTAATAGTTTGAAAGATCAAAGAAGAAGATAACGTATATATAATTGGTGATTCTTCGATGCGTTTCAATTTACGAAGTTGATCAGCGTGGCTTCTGAGCGATACGTCTGTCCGTCCAGCAACAACGTCCTTATCTACCTTGAATTGTTCAACTCGACCAAGCGTGCTTTGTCTCTCTGATAGATACAGATACGATCGTGTAAGAAAAGATTCCATGGCGCGATACGACCTGTTTATAGAACCAGCAACTATAAATGTAAATTAACCAAATTAAAAGACACAGCAATGATATATTTGATTATTCACTGTATTCAGGTCATGGTTATGGAAAAGAATTTCAAATATTAGCGCAATATCTCGTTTTCTCTTCCATCCTAGATCCTGCAAGCTTGTGAAATTTTAAGAAACCGAAGTAATTGTTCATTCATAATTTTGCATTTAAAGTACGTGTTGTGAAAGAGAAGCGAGTGTCCTAATATCGATGGTAGCTGTCGGTCGAATCGATGGAGATTCGATGGCAATGCAATGGAACACGAAGAGAGACAAAGTCGTAGAGCGATTCGAAGTAACAGAAAGGTTCGTAAAAAGAACGAATGAATTGATAGAGCGATCACGTTTCGTCGCGAGGAAAGAAAACGAAGAACGATGGAATAGAACATAAAAGGGATCCGCGGAACATCGACTGCTCCTCTCGGCTGTCGAATCGTCGATGTAGAGCCAGCGTCCCGCCCGAAACGTATCCACCGTGGACGGTCAGAAACGGAGATGTTTCTCTTTCTCGATAACAGTATGTGGCTTTACGTAGGAATCGTGAAATGTCAGGAGTCGTTTCGTCCGACGCGTACGCTCACTCTTTTTCCCGTGGAAAGCCCGGCGAGCCGGCATGATCGACGGTTGCACTGAAATGAGAAAGTTTCGCGCGAGCCATAGCCCCTCCTCGGTTACGAACTTGGTGCTTCGCCGTCGTACGTGAAGTCCTTGATGAACAGAGTTCGCCCGTCCACCGCGTAAACTTCACCGCTGACGCCGTGATGAAGTTCCGACAGCTTGCCAATAAGCTTTCCGTAATAAGCTGCGCTGCATATCTCTGTAAATAAAATCGAATTTAATTAATTAGCGCGGATTAATGGCCACGACAGCCCATCGAAGCGGCCAGCGCACGTAGCTGCTTAATACCGACGCGAATATTTGAAACGCAAGCGCAGACGTTTAAAAGATTCAAGACAGTGGCCCGCGGGGAATAGCATGGATTTATCTCACGAACGACGAACAGGCTACCGACTTTTATGAGCTTGCAGGAAATAATAATCTTGGAAATATAACGGAGACGTTGATACGTGGCAAAGTTAAGAAATATGCATCGCGGTTCAAGATCTGTTAGCAGAAATGTAGAACAATTAGAAACTCGCAAAATTGATCAAGCGCAATTTTGCTCGTTAAACAACGCACGGCTCCACTGCGTCTTACGAGGTAAACTGCGGATTTCTATGCACCTATATAGAAGATTGAGCGTAGAGAATAAAATATCAGAAAGCGTAGTGCTTCTTGTAATATCTGAGTGGTCGAAGCAATTTTCTACCGAGTGTATATTTTTGTTAATCATATCCTGAAAAACGCGAATTTGCGTAAAAATCCGCAGACTAATGACGACGTAACCTGTTTATGGAAAAAAAGATTCAGCCGCATGCATAAATAATCGAGCCTCGAACTGCTTAGTCCGAGTTAAGAAATTCCGTTTATTCCTGGATCACTGATTCTCGGGATCGATGGACGTTTAACGGTAGTCGATGCTTCGCTCGAAGATCGATTCTACCGTATATATTGCGGGTTTAGGAGGGCAGATCGTTACGAATCGCGAGGGTATGCAAAAGCGAGTTCCTCGGATGCTTGTTGAGCCTTGGCAGCAGCGCGGCATGTGCAGCAACATCGTGTCGCACGAGATCACGGAATGTTAGTCATCTGTTCGGATCTCGTGGTTCTAACTTGCTCCCGACAATTTGCTGGTTCAGCAGCTTCTCTAAAATACCTCAACGCCGAGAGATCGATCATTTTCACGGCGAACGTGTTCTTGGTAAAAGGTCTTATATCTACGAGGACCTGCGATCATCCAATTATTCTCGCATCACTTCTGTCAGCATCCAATCAGTCCTGCAATCATCCAATCGTTCTTCATCATTCGCTGTTGCATTGTTTCAAGATCATTCCTCGTTACACGCGGAACATCAACGCACTATTTGGCGATATTTTAACTGCGTAAATCGAATCGCTGTCCACATCGACTTTGCCCGATATCTGGTTAACACTAAACCGCTTTGAAATTTCTACACAAATTTTACCGTATCTAAACGTTATCAAATCTATGACTTTTCATAAAATACGCATACAATATGTCCTTCGGTATTTATTTCTAGGTTGCTTTTTTTTTTCTAAGAAAAATTCGTAATAAGTATACAAGAAGTGTCGGTAGGTTTAGTGTTATTTGTTCTTAGCTTACGTTTAAACTCCTACGTACAAAGTGTCTTAAGTTTTAAACGATCAAACTTGGTCAGTGGTCTACGAGCGGAAACAGGAAACAAACGTTCTATGAACATAAGAATGCAAACGCTTTATGAAAAGTTACACGAGGAACACGAAAAGTAATTAATTCTTAGGTCGGGTCTTTAAGTTTCCATCTCAAAATGCCATCCCCGATTCGAATACACGCTGGATATCTTTGAAAGATTGAGTTCGTCGCTCTCTGAATTTGATGTTTATTTTGCTTCAGATCTCTGAACGCACCATGAATCCTCTGTATCAGTTCTTGTCTCGAATCAATCTTTGCGCGATACTCTATCGCTTCTATCGTTCCCCATAAATGGAAGTCTAACTGTGTAAAATCCGCGATCGGCCCATCTTTCACGATAATATTCGTCTATTGTCTCTAGGTTTCATATTTTTGCTTTGACTTTTCTATAAAGCGTTTACAAACTCACGTTTCTATAACCTTCTTTTCTTGTTCCTACTCATAGAACAAGTTGGCGGAGTTTGATCGTTTAAAACCGAGACTGCATACTATGTTCGTCTTTCTTTATCGCATTTTACGTTACGTCAGGTCGTCCGAAAAGTTTCTTTCGTATTATAAGGAAATAATGGACGCACAACATTTGTCGTTTGATATTATTTTATCGAATTACGTATGATCCATTTTGTTCTATCAAGATAAAGTTCACAACGTTCTACAGATTACGTTTCATGTTTGTATAACGATGCATTGTTGTAAAAGACGTGTGTGTAAAAGAAAGACACCGTCCGGACAATCTAATACCTTTTCTGCGTTTATTCCTTTATCTGTTTGAATAAACAGAATAAATAAATGGAAGACGTTGATGAACAGGAACCTTCCAACTCTACTTCTACTAGTTCTATCTCTTCTAATTCGTTCGTCTATCCCGATTAACCGCGAGTAGAGGAGGAAGACTGGTAAACAAGCGCGCGAAAAGTTGGTCCGGCAGTTCTCCAGCGGAATGGTCCGAGAGAAAATCAGGGTTAACATTCGCATAAATATGCTATTGCGGCGTATCGAACGTCAAGGCCAATCCCAGTGGCGTGGACCGTTCGTTAGATGCTAACGAATCATGGAACCGGTCGACGATCGATCTCGCATCTAACCCTTTGATCGAGCGCGTACCGTTACCGCTCTCTCGGTCGGACAGGATATCGTCCATCCGATGAGATTGACGCATGCCTGGGTATAAATCCTGGATCGTTCACGGTCGCGTTCTAAACCGCGCGTACCACCGTTCCGACGTTCCACGGCGAGTCGAAAACATTGGAAAAAATCGACGCGATCCCAGGAAAATTAGATACGTCTCGGGGAATGATCCGTGTACGACGTTCCGTTGTGCCGTTAACTGTCGCTGGTAATCGGTGATGTAACGTATGGCATGGAGAAACGATCGTACCATTTTGTTCCACCACCTGATGGTATTTGATAATTGAACAAAAATGCGTTGTTAACGCTGAGCCTTCACCGAAGCAACAGGAAGGAACTTCTTGTTGCCTGCCGTGGCAGAAGCAACAGTACTCAACGACCGATGCTGCTCTAATAGCACTCGGCTAGTACTCTAAATAGTATCGAACAAATTTCTACTCGCGGAAACACTTTGCTCTCGCAGTGAAGCAACGCGATCAGAGGAACAAGTTCGCGTGGATTTCAAAGCGACGTTTGTTCCTAGCAATAAGCAAGCTGCGTCTTTACCATAAGCAATAACGAGGAACTTCTTGTTTCTTCAGTGCTGTTGCTGCGCGTTCCGGATCGATTTTCAATTTTATACAGAAGAAACGTTCGTTTCTGTCGCCTTGTGCTGCTACGTGTTTCATTTTCTTCCTTCATCTTTACGAGAACTGGCAACAAGCAGCAACTTCTGCTACCGACGATAGAAACGCGAGGAAACACGCAGAGGGACGCTGTGCAACAACCAGCAACGTCTTCGAGGAAAACGCAGCACCGGCAGAAAGTTCCTCGTTGTTGCTTCAACGAGGACGCTTGTTTACGCTCATCTATCGTAATGGTTGTTTTACGCACGTGGCTAAGGTGGATGCATCGGCCACTGGTCTCTAAAGAATTTCCTATCGCAGCTAGCCAATGGATCAGAACGTAGCCAATGGATGGAACGTAACGACGATGATTTTGTTGGTACGCGAATGTCACACGAAGTAGCGGACGATGAAAATTCGCTTTCCATCGGTGCACGCATGTAGCCGACCATTAAGCCGCGTAACGTGTAATCTTGAAGCGAAGTCTTGTCATTGATCGAGCTGCTCGATCTGACATAAACTCGCGTAACGAGAGTTGCACGCAGACGCTGCCGATTCTCTCTGGAGAACGCGCTCCTCTAATCAAGCTGCCGGTCGATCCAGAGCACTCCGCTTTGCCCTTATTATTTGCATTCACGCACTGCGATGGATCAATCGATGCGCGTTTCCTCTGAAACTTGGAATTAATTCGATGCGCGTTCGTTCCGCCAGTTGGGATTTTAAACTGTTACATCGAAAGACTTCTAACGGGACGCCATACCATTTCAGAGTTTTGCACCTTCGCTTTACTCTCCGGAGTGCTATCAAATCGTGTATCCGTGTGACAGTAGCTACGAGAATTTTGTATATTTTTCGAGTAGGCGATAGAAAATTTGCCTTGCTGTTAGATAGAAACCTCGGAACTGCGTCCGCTTGAAATTCGTCTAGGTTCACTCTCGATAAGTTTGCGTTTGCGACTGACGTTTGGATGTGTCATTCGTTATTCACGATGACCATGTACGACGTTTTAATATTTTTATTACAAATCCCCCGAACCTGTTGGTTGATACGTGCTTTGTTATAAACTTCTTCCTCTTTAATGCATAACTGACGATTAATCGCAGGACAAAGTGCAATGCATAATATTAGCTCGTCAGCGTTCAAACTTTAGAGCAAGGAAATTTAATATAAACGAATTTAATATCGCTACGGTAATTACGAAGAAAATCATCCTAAAATCATACCAGTTTGATTTGACTGTAATTTTTTTCGTGCTCTGTAAGAACTATTTCTACGTCAACATGAGGCGATTTCTCGCTCATTTTTCGTCCCACGATTTTGCAACTGAATTTTCTGCCGAACGATGCCTTATGGCGAGACATCGATCGCAAAGCTTTCACCAAGATCAGGCTTCGGCGAACTTTATCTTGGAGAGCCGACTTCGCAACAAAAACAATATTCTCGAAAATGTCGCGTGTCCTTGGCAGTCCGCCTTTCTACCAGACTATATAATATTTCACGTACTTTCGTACGCGTGTTTCGTGCTCTGAATCGCGAGTGTATATCGACCGTCGCAATTTGCCTATTTTACGCGTAGACATCTTCTACCTGGCAACTTTGTTTCTCCCGTTGTAAAACCAGATCGTATTCGAGGATACCACGTAGAAACTAGTCGATGAATATAGGGCGTAGTCGCAGAGACTTTGGTATCAATCGCTAATGAGAAGCCGAAGCGTCAAAGCAGTGTCGCTTTCGAGCTTTGAGAGGATGCATTACGTCGTTGCAGCCGCGAGCCATTAGCGCGTAATTATTGTCGCGGTAACGACAGGCTGCAGTGTGATTAAATTATTATGAACGTGGTCCGTAATTGGCTGGAGCCCACGGGCAGCGATAAAAAGCGGGATGCGAACCGCGGTCAGATGATGCGAGGGGACAGAAAAGTACGCTGAAAGGGAAAGATTACTTTAGACTGATCAAAGCGGGAAACACACGTGGCGTGTGTCTAATAGACGCGAGGACTGGAAATTTGGGTCAACGAGGTTGGTTTAAGATGAGAGAAAAAAGGGAAGAAGAGAGGGAACAGAGCGGCAGATACATATCGGACCTTTGACATTTTCATACGAAAGAGAAAGCAGGAGGCGGACAAGCGTAATTGCCTGCCTCTGCATAATACGAGTCTCGAGTTAATGTCGCAACGCCAGTAGATGCCGGTAGATTCGCGGCAATAGAGAGAGAACAAGGTGTTTGGGAAACGCAGCGAAAGCCTGCTACCAGCTAAATTTCATCCGGATCGACTCGCGATTCACGCGGTATTTCCCTTCTTTCACTCGGCGTCGCGCCTTTCAATTGGAATATCGAATTTTCCATTTTCTTCCCATGTAATCTTATTTTAAGCCGGTACATCGGCATACGCCTGTTCCCGATAAATCCCATTTATCCGACTCTGTCGGCCTTCTATTCGTTCTCCGTAGATGAAATTATGCAGCCAATTTCCCTTCGTGTGCTCCTCCAGCACGGCAAACTCCGTCGATTTCTTCTATTTTCGTCGAATTTCAAGTATCAACCGCACTGCTGCAACGTGAAACGTCGCGAGTCGCGTCGTCACGATCAGTTCGCCGATTCGAATCAAAGTTGGAAACCGTTTCCGTCTGACTCTACGGGCAAGTCTGCCTGTTCCAGTGACTCCGCCATCTGGAACTTGCAATCGAGATTCGAAAACGTCGAACGCGCTATACCGGTGGACTCAAACACGTAGCCGCGACGACAGAAGGAAATTTCATTCGACACTTGTTCCAGAGGATCCGTTGAACAGCTTTTCTTTTACGGCAAGTTAGGTCGGCTATCGAAGCGTTCTTCGCAAATAGCGTGTTCCCTATTTACATAGGATCTCAATTAAGGTCCGCGAGTTGTACGATTCCGCGGCGTCTCGCACGCGTGGCCACTGGACCGAAACGCCAACCAAAGGAGAAAGATTATTCCAATGGCGCATTAACGCCACGCCGAGGCAGTGGCCGATTAGACACGCAGAAAGGATATTTGCGGAGAATCTGGAAAGGCATGCAACCGTGAAACACAGGTACGTTAGGTACCGTTTCGGTGTTTGCGCTCTATGCACGAAAATACAGTCCCTGGGCATCGAATTGGGAGCTTTTAAGAGTTTCAATATTTGGCATCTCTTTTGGTAAGATCGCGAGACGCGAGTCAGTTGTATAATAGGAAGGATTATTATTTGCCAAGTTGATGCATAGTGGCTCGTAAATGTACTCGAACCTTTTACGAACGTATTACGTGTGTAATAAAAAGAACATTTGGGAGTATCATTAGCACTGTAACGAGACGCGACTATCGTGATTTATATTGGAAAAATCTGAAAGCAATCTGAAAATGTACATAGGTGTTAGAAGATATTCATCGCAAAGATCATCAAAGCACACGAACGGACAATTATTCGTTCTAAACGTTAATAAGCATCGATATCGAGTAGGCTGATCTTTAAGATTTATTTCACGTTTAACATGGTTATTCACGATGTATATTAATTTTATATGAAATATACGTTTGCTTCAAACTCTTGTAATCCCGAAGTTTCTTCAGAATTGAATATCAATCATGTCTGTGTAATGAAATAAAGAGATCAATTTCATCCATCTATCCGATGTGGTATCTACGTGCGTGTAAGACACGCTGTAGTTAGTTAAATAGTAATTCGATGACCAGAGAGACTGCACGATCATTGATAGATCGGGTAAATCGATCGTGTTTGTGGAATCGAGCGTGCCTCGCCTGACAAGCAGAGAAATAAGATGGAAACAGGCTGAACTAAATGACCATGTGCACAGGCTAGCGTCTTTGCGCGTGTGCGTAGCACTTTCGTAAGCCGAGTGTCGCGAGATCTCGAGCGGAAAACGGCCGGCAGTTTCTTCGCGAAATCGTTACGACCGCGATACCGTACGCGTGTTTTTCTTCCTCTTTTTCCCAACCGCGAATCTCTTTCTCCCGGCCGGAGGAAAAGCGTGGAACGCGAAAGTCACGCAGACGCCGCGAAACAGACCGGCAAATCGAGACGCTGACGTCGAAAGAAGCCCCGAACAGAGCAACGCCGTCGTTAATTAGCTTCGACCATTACCGCGCCAGCTATCGTTCGCTCATTTAAAATCTTAAAATCTTTTCACGCATCAACGTCGTTTCTTTCCTTCCGAACGATCTCTGTCGATCTACGTTCCCGTTCAACAGCCTGCCAATTCTTAATAAAACCTCGGTACTTGGCGCGAATTATCGTCTCTGCGTTTGCTCGCATTAGCATCGATTAGGTTTCTTCGTTATAGGAAATATCGAGTTAAACGATACTCCGCCATATCGGTTTGCTATCATCTACGTCTGTCCAATCTTCAAACGAATATAATAACTGTCGCAAGACTTTTCAGCGGCAGTGTATATGTCCCGATTCAATTTCAGTTTGCTTTGCGATTATTCGGACATTTGATTTGGACTGCAACCGAAACCAAATGTCATCGGTTTTGTCGCGTGACCTGTAACGGTGTATTGTCAAGACTCGATCCGCTGTTAAATATCGCGAGAACCGAAACTCTGCCGCGGTACCATTGACGCGCGTGAACGCTGCAGGTTCGCTTGTCGCGCGCACGCAATCACCGGCGACACTCGGCGAGTGATGTTTCGGTCGAATGGGTCCCGCCAACACCTCTACACCTTCGCCCGGTTCATGTCGACGTAGAAACAGGGTAGCACTAATGATTTCGTGACGCGTTGCGGATTCTGATGACGCGATTTTCAGTAGCTTTGAACTAGGTGTTCGCTGCTGCGCTGTAAAGCGCCACCCTCTTCGCAAATAAGCCTCCTGCCGAACAATTCGAGCCGCGAACTTTGCTAATAATGGTATCATGCTGCGAGCGTGTTCGGAATACCGTGCAAAGTGGCGAAGCGAAAGGTTCCTACGCGGTGGTTGAGTTTCTGACGATGCTAGCGGCGTATTTAGGGGCAACAATTGTCTGCTAAAATATAGAATTCTGTTGGCACTCGACGAGAATCACTTTGAGTGGAAGAGGAGGAGCTCGAGAAAGCGTGGGATACCGTGGCTTGGAAATTTTCGTGTCGATTATAACCGAATAAACTCACGTGTCGCCAGAAGAAGATAAATCGCTGCGACTAGACCAATAGAGGAGAGCCGAGTCGTGGACGATGTGGGTGATTGTGTCGTCATGGCGTCTTCGTGGTTACTGCCGTCGAAAGTGGCCGTCGTGGATCCAGGTAGCTTTGTCGATCCCACTACGATCACCGGCTCGCCTTGCCTCACCTCGCTCTCTCTCTCTCTTTCTCTTTCTCCATCTCGTTCTCGCTCTCTTCACCTCCTCTCCCTTCTGCTCTGCTTGCTCCTTTGAATCCGTCATTTCGCCTCGCTTTTCCCTCTTTCGTCCATCCCTCGGTGTTTTCGTTCCCTCCTTTCTTAGATCACTCGTCGCTCCTCCGATCCTCTCTGGACCGCGCGTTGAAGGGGCCAAGCGAAGAGACCACGAAGTTTCTTATTCCTACGCTCTCTTCATTCGTCTTCCTTGTCGTATACTTTTCATTCTATCAACCATATCTCTGGCCACTCTAACAGTTGTCTTGTAATCGATAGCAGATCTTTTCAAGGCAAAGTCTTTTCTTGTTGTTGTTCTTAATTCTTCATAGTGGAAGCACGCTTCGGCGGACGATTGTGTAGATGGAACGCAATTTATTAACAAATTTGATAGATTACTCTCGGTTAACTATTATAACAATTAACAAAATTTGAGATCAACTTTACTGAGAAAAGAATACACGGTAGTTATACAGACGACGGTTCATCTTACCGATTTCATCGATTTTCAAATATGCTGTCGAGTTCCTCGTCAACCGTTGCTCGGTTTTAGTTCTCGAGGTGTGTACATATTTCCATACAAACACTTTTGCTACTTTTTATCTTGCTATGGGCAAACGAGCATGGCTCCAGTTCCTAACGAGTTAATTGAGAACGACTTAATTACTAAATATATATTAAAAAAAAAAAAATTGATTGTTAAAGTAAAAATATCGAGCTTCGAGTGTACTTAAAGCAGGCGCTGAAGAAAAATGAGAAACATAATTTCTCGCTAACGGAGTAGCAGGCCAACGTTTTTATCTACGTTCTGTTCCCTTGGCTCTGGCTGTCCTCGCTCGAGATTGCGTTTTTCGGTGCTCTCGTGGCGCACGTCACGACGAATAGGAATGAGGCAGGTCAGGGTGGTAGCGGAGAAACACAGTTGAGCTGTACACCGCAAGATCTCTACCGCGACAAGCCTGGATACTGGTTGGATAAAGCGCGATCGTAATAATAGTTGACACTCAGGTTGGCCTGTCTTTTTGCCAAGGACCATTTAGCCCTTTCGATACTAAGGCAACTATAGTCAGTGATCGTCGAGCATTTGCTATGCACCGACGGTGACTATAGTCTCTACGCTCTTACGCTGACTTTAGTCAATGATGTGAATATCGGTGAAAGAATAACGTTTGGAAAGAATAGAAGAAACGCTTTCAAAAATATCGTCTGCATCGTTTTTCATTTCATCGTCTTCTCCTTCCGCTTTCTTCGTATTCTTGACGCATCAGTTACAAAGAAAAGAGGAAAAGAGAAGCATTGTGCAGCAAACGCGGAAATCCAAGGACGAACAGCAATTCATCGGAAGATAGTATTAACTTGATAGACGAGAATAATTTGTGTTTGAAAGCAGAATCGATTATTCGGGAAACTTTGATCGTGGAAATTTTCATTGGCCTCGAAAGAATCTTCAACCGTGGTTCTATTAGTTTGATACTTCAAACTTTGGAATTACAGCACAAAACATAAATTCATCATCCGAAATGTTAGATAATCTTCCAGTTATTTTCTCCAACAGGATTTGTTGACTTTCTTATGGAAGAGACTAATAATTACTGCACACAGGAAGTAAATAATAATACCTTTCACAGTAAAATTAGAACAACAAGCACGCTCGCGTCTTGATCGCTCGTACGGTGGCAGCGTGTCCAAGCGAGCGAGACCGCCGTATCGAAAGGGTTAAACAATTACACCATCGTGTTCTGCTTGATTTTCCTTCGCCCCTGCTGGCCACTGGAAACACACGATTATTCGCTTTCTAAGTTCTTCCCTCCTACCATCGAAGCTCGCACGCTAAATATACGTAGAGTTATCGAAACGAGCGACAGGGTCGACGAGTTTCCTAAAATAAGCGTGTCAAATCCAAAAGTATCGAACTTTGTTCCAACGCGTATGTCATTCTTCTCGCCATTCTTTTGCATATTTTAGATCGCTGTACTCGCCGTGCAAGACCTACATTCTCGTTTACGAGTGTTACGACACCTGCTGGTTTAGTATGAAACGTGATAACCTGATTATCAGATCGTGAATGTTATGCAAATTGATATTTTCACGAACACACGTTGAGAGGAACGGTGTCCGTGTAAAAATTGTATTACGAAGTAATCTTACCGATATAATACATCGACACGTTCTTTGCAATAAGAATCGACTTCGAGACGATCGTTTACAAAAATTGGCGAATACGAGCTATGGGTATCTATAAAAATGAAAATAACTTTACTTGATTCATAAGACTAGCGTAATGTTGAATATACCAACTCTTCGTGGCGTGACACTTCTTCCAATGACACGATAATTTTCTTCGACGTTTAAGCGATTTCCAAATGATCATTCCGGTTAACCCAATTTCTCGTACGAATGTCCTGATACTTCCGGACGTAGGTGTACACGTCAAAGAGTAATTGGATATTGCCGACATCGCGTTTTAGCTTAAGTTAACAGGACAGGACGGGGACTAGGAGTGGGAAATAAAGTTGGCCGAGTAAAATGCTCGTCGCAGCATGCAGAATTCATGTCGGCGAGTGGATGTTTAAGACGGAGTGGTTGTTTAAGATGAGTGGCAAAATCATCATTACGATAAGATACAAGCTGTCGAGGCGAGCCGCGTACATTGTACATGCATCGAGATGAGCTTGCCAGGTAAAACGAAGTGGCCTTTCTTCCCTCTTTACTGTCCTGTGTAAAGAAGGAAAAGCGCTGAAAGAAGCGCGCCAGGAAGTCCGAACACGCATGATCCGCGAATAATTTCGTTCCCCTCTCGTACCGTAAGTTTGCACGACCGCGTGAAAACTTTCACGGGTCGCGTCTCCAAGTGCAAGTGGCGCGTTCACGCGCCAGCAATTCTTATTCCGCTTGATATTGCTGGCGCGTCCATTGCAATTAAAATTCTTTCAAAATGCGCGAAACGCAATTGAAACTTTTTTTCTCAGGCCGCCGTGCACGACAGTATGCATCGAACTACAGAGGCTTCCGTGAATGTCCCGAGAGGCAGGAAATGGCGCGTACGCGTGTCTTTCGTCGCGTGCTCTTGGCAAAGTAGAGATATCCTGTAAGCGTCAGACGCGAGTCTCTGGTCATACATGTACAGTCGATCGAGAAAGTTGTTTCAGCCGGTAGAAAACTTGTATGTATATATCGTAGGCGTTATATAAAACATGTTGAAAGCGTGATTATGATAGAAATTGGTCGGTATAGCATCTTGATCAACTTTAACGGACTATGTTTCTGTACCTCTCAAGAAGTATGAAATGTATAATTACTTGGGAAAGTAGAAAAATTACGCGTAGATTTTGAAATACTGGCATCCATGATACTTGTCCAATTAATTAATTAATTGTCGAAAATTATTTCCACATTTGCCTCCTTAGACGTGGTGATCTATCAAACTAATCATTTCAAATAGCAATAGGCGTGATAGAAACAGGTTTCTTCATAGACGGTGTTAAGTTTATTAGAAAAATTGTAAAATTCTTCTTGCAAATTTAATACTATTAACGTTTGTGCTTCGACGTTTGCGAGGAAAGTAAAATTAGTTGCTGTTTGAACTCGTAGATATACAGGATGGTTGGTAACTGGTGGTACAAGCGAAAATAGAAGTCGAAAATATAGAATAAAAAAAATAAGAATAAAAAATGGAATACAAAAAATATAGAATAAAAAGTCGGATAGTAAGTTAATAGGTAGGAAAACACTTCGGACACATTGGAAGTGTTTATCAACATAACGTCGATCGAGACAACGATCTACAGTGAGATCCGTTATAACGAGACGCGATAAAGTGCACGCGTACCGAGCGAAAATTCAAAGTCGATTTTCCCGAAAACAAAGCCTCAAAAGAAACATTTTTATTCTATATTTTCGACTTCTTTTTTCGCGTAGAATCATCCCCTTTCCGCCTGTACCACCAGTTACCAACCACCTTGTGTAGGAATGGCGATGGACGTAGACGTTGGAAAGCCAAGTTAACGAAAACGCGCAGGCCGATTGTCGACCCTTGCCGCGATTCGAAGATATGCAGAAACGATTACACGCGTCACTTGGTCATTGTCTTCTGTAACAATGGCTGGTTACATTGGTTTACAGCGTCTTGGAAGAGTGCGACGCGGCGAGATAATAGGTTGCACGTGCCGTTCGCTGGAAGGATCTTTCTTCCTCGTCATAAGCACTCTCTCGTAGCCTGTTATTAAATTTAATCTCGTCTACATTGCGAGTAATAATTACAGAATAATTACGAGAACGATCCGCGGAACCGCGGTGTCGGCGTCTTTCCAGTTTAGAAAAGAACGTTATTACGGAACCAGCGCCAATTACGATGGCAACGCGTTTAACGTTATATCAGCGTATTTGTATTCGCAAGGTAACGTCTATTCGGCGAACAAAGACACGGTACGAGTGACTCGAAACTACGAGTCAAGTTCATTTCGCCTTCACCGTTACATGGTGACCAATAAATGCAACTCGGTAGGTCGATAGTTGGAAAACAAAATTTAGGATTTGCACAGATAGCGGTTCGTTATTTCGCAAGTTTCTCGCAGGCATTCTCCAAGGAATTTTGATAATTTACGTGGCGGGGCGATGTAGCGGCGCAACGCCGTTTCGAAGTTTGGTTGTTCTGTTTTTAACGACGAAGCATTTCTAGAAAGTTATTGCTTTTCTTGTCAGATACTCAAATTTATTCCAGGAAATTTCCATGAAAATAATTAATTAGCTTTCACGCATCAACGTTCATTAATCGAAAGTCATCGATTACTGCAGCTGTTATTCAAATATTGTACAAATGCGAAATTACTAAATGTAGATTTTGGCCCAATTTTCAGTGCAACTGCAGTTGCACGCTTATCTTAAACGCTTTTCTTTCTGCATCGGGACGCCAACGAGAAGCCATCGAGCATCGTCTAGACACGCATCAGTCCACAATGTCGAATGTTTGAGACACAGATCCCTTGTTCCGTATAACCGAGGAAGCTCGTCCATAACCGAGCGTTTGTTGAATCGTAGGATTTCGTGGCATCGACTGCTCTCCATTCTTTCATGGCTGGACTGGCATGCGGGCCGGTTGTATTCCTACAGAAACTAAGAGGTTTCTGCTCAACCTAGAAACCGCCTTTTGCGACCCCTGCACGAGCAGAGAAAAGACTGGCTAGTAATTAAAAATGGTTATTACTCACGCGAAGATCTTGATCATCGTCTTCTTTCTAGTTTGTTTGCATTTATCTTCAACGATCAAGATTTATCGATATGACCGTATAATGGCTTGATTCTAGCAACTAATTATTTTCTTAATGTCTTGCGTGTTCAATCTGTCGAAAATTCATTTTCATCTTTTTTTTTTTTACAAAACTTCTTTCACACACACACACACACACACGCACACACGCACGCACGATTTTACGATTTTCCTGAAATATTCCTTACACGGGAGAAAGAGAACTGTTGTCTGCCAGTTGATTGTATTGCCGTTGAACGAGCAACGAAACAGGAGAATCAGCGGCGTGTACGTCGAAAGTGAAATCAGCATTGCGGAATGTTGCGCATAACGCGTAATTGAAGACGCCTAGTGAGGTTATGCTACTCTTTTCACGGTTGCGCGGCAGACACGGTGAAACAGGTCTCTCGAACGTTCTAATACCATTTTCTCGCAACGATTAGAGCCGCGTATCTTGTCAGATTGGTCGATGCTTTCTGCGTTTCGTTTCTGCGCGCTTTTCGTCGAATCGACGCAACAGCGATCACCACGCGCGCCTGTCTTTCACTTGCACTTGGCCATGCTTATTAGCGAGAGTTAACGAGTCCGGCCGATGAGTTAACGAGAGAAAATTGTTTTGACGAGTGCGCGGCGCTTCCTACAGCCTCCTCGTCTCTCTTTTTCTCCGACGAAATTGATTTTCTAATTTAGCCACTGCCTGGCGACCGAGAAAACGGAAAGAAAAGAAGAACTGGTTGCGCGGCACACTTCTTCGTCGAATCGGAGCGCGGTGTTGAACGACGACCGAAAGAGCGACGATCGAATATCACACGGTTGTGGTTCGTTTTCTTCCAACCAAATCGTCGATCGATTGGCCCGGATTAATCGTAGAATGACGAAAGTTTTCGCAACGTGCGTTTACGTAATGATTTTTGGATAAGCGGAATCGGTGTTCGAAGAGAAGAGACGAGATGGGGAGAATTCGGGGCTGCAACGGTGTTACGAAACGCAGAAGAAACGACTCGCCGTTCCATTCATTCTCCTCTAAAAAGGGACTCGCCGGGCCTCTTCTGATTGCGTAACGTCCGTCGCGCTTCAGTCCTGTCGTTAATCGCAGCCCGCTAACGTTATTACGCATTCCGCGTTCACAAGCTGCGAGACACATAATGGGAAAGTGGTCGGAGATAATGGGACGAGCCCGTAAATGGAAGACTTTCTCTGACGGAAGCACCGCGGCCGCGGCAGGGTCAAAGTCTGCTTTGAATATACTATCTGCATGAGAGCTTTCACGCTGCAGAGCATCTTTGTTTCTTCGCCAAGTATCGTCGAACGTTATCCAGGTCGAGGGATCGATACAAAGGAAATTTTGATTAGCCGAATGTCTCTAGAACTGCGCCTTCGTCGAAGCAACAACCAGCAACTTTCCTCTTGTCTGTTGTTACTGCGTGCTGCGAACGATATCCAGTAAACATCAACTCGTAGAGACGTTCCGTCTACATCGACAGTAACGCAATGAGAGCAGTGTTTGGGTTTTGTTTCGATTTCAAAACAACGTTTCTTCCTGCTAATTATACCGAAGCAACATTCCTTTCTGTCGCTGCGTGTATTCTATTTTTCTTCGCTACTTACGGCAACAATATTGAACGACAATTTGCGCGAGACACGGAACAATTAACAGAGAGTTCGTGGTTGTTGTTTCAGCGAGCACGCAGCTATATGGATTCAGCGATGCATCAGCTGGTATCGTGCAGCCGATCGATAACGCGTTAAAGTTGCTGAAATCAATGCTTTAATAACGTGGTTGTTCAGGGACATTGTCTCGTATTCCTTTTGTAATACTATCAGTGGATAAGAGAACGGCTGCCATTCACTTCGATGCGTAGTCTATTAGCGAAGACTTTCAAACAGCTCCGTAGGGATTCGAGTGTATCGATCGAACGCGGCCAAGTTTCTTTTGCCTCGCGAGATTGACAAAAGTTAAACGCGTTCGCGTGCCATAAATGGCCGTTCAACCAATGGATTATCTCGCTTTACGCGAGCCAGGCGTGCCTGTCCTGTTGCATAAAACACTCTTAAGTATGCATAGAATCAGCCATACGGAACGATAAGACGACGAAGCCGTGAAGTAATGGGAAAGATTATTTATGGATTACGATATCTCTATATCTCCAGCTGAATTACGACGATCTTGGAAAGTTCCCGTGGACGTGCCTTCCTGACACAGATTTCGCCTGGAAAATTCATGAATTTTAATTGTTCATAAATTGCGAAAAACGCCGAGTCCCCTAAAACGGCGACGATCGCTTTCCAGTATTTCACCCGGCGGAATCTTCCCAGTTGGAATCTGCTCGTGGTGTGGCGCTACACGTTTTTGGTGCTGGGCGTGCTGTCGCGGTACCGTTTTATCTGCATGACAAATAGCCACGATAGATTAACCTGCTCATAAAGAACCGCAATTAAAAAGCTGCCAGCGATTTCGAATAGAATTTAAACGTAAATCTGCCTCGTCTCCCTTTTATTGTTATACTCAGCTTCCTGGTAATCGTAGCACGACGATTGGCAAAGCAAGCGATACGGTTCTGTGCGAGAAAGAAAGTTGACGCGATTCTTGACTGGACACGATCGATTTCCGATTTCCAATTTTCTTTTTTAATACGAGCGAACGTTAGTTTACATTTTCGATATTATTTTGACACGTAAAATAAAACCGGTCGTAGATTGATTCGTTAGTATCCAGTTAGGAATTAGCCAAGTTCGTGTATTTTTAACAAATTGTCAAACTCGAGAATGGACTCTCGACGTGGCCAAACTTTATTCTACATTTCCTACTTGTTCTTTCGCCATTGATCGTACCATAATTATTAGACCTTGTAGATACACCCAATATAGACCTAATAAACACCTTGTACATACAGGAACTTGGAAAGGTTCGCGGCAAAGCTGCACGACGAATGTTAATTGTAATCGTAACGAATGGTAATCGAGTATCGATCGTGGGATTGTTATTTAAACAGGAAGGAGGTTTAAGACCACCCACGGAGGCGAACAAAGGATGTGAGTGTGGTTTTAAAGACGCTGCACGTCGCGCCGAGTTTCATTTAGACGAAACAGAGTGGAAAATGTTGAGCAGCTTGTGTAGCCGCCTTTGTGTAACCGTTGCAAAAACGTTGGCTTGTTCTTACGTAACAGATCCTCTTCCCTTGCTGAGATGAGAATGGTCGGATGTGAGAACAAGGTACCGCAGGAAACGCGATAGCCAAAATTTGTAGAATCTCCAGAGGAAATGACCGAACCATCGATTAACTGAAAGACTCGTAACGCAAACGTTGCTCGTGCATGTTCGTTATTCTCCGAGAAGCGAAAAGAATAATCAAGCATCTTTATCTTTCGTTCGATACATTTCTACTCGTTCCGACAAAATATTCATCATGTTACGTAATTTCTATGAGCGCTTGTTGCGATTATATGTCAGGGGAATGATATCTAGTTAAATGACCAAGTTGCTCAAGATAAAAGTTCTTACAGAACCGGTTAATTTTCATTCGGCGATAAATCAAGACGTATAATACCGTTTTAAGGTATTCGAACATTTGCACTCGCGTTCGACAGGATGTAATTTTATCGGACGAAAAATATCGCTTGTCATGATATTCAAATATTAAGAATAATATTTATTCTACCTTGGTTTCTACAAAACTTCGCCAGCTGCGTCTTCCCGCCTGACAATTTCTTTTCACTTGTCGCTGATTTCACGTTGAAATATCGTTTTCTATATTCGTACGGCGAATAAAAAGATCGATAAAACGTACCCGCGCTATGCTGTCGCCGTGTGATCTTCGGTTGCAAAAATAAACGAGCAGATAGGAAAGGAGAAATAATTGAAAGAAACAGATTGGCCAGACAACGTGTTATCGAAAAGTGGAGAAATCAAAACACTAATAACATGCTAACGAGATTCGACACGCGTTACCGTGGAACCACGCAACGCGACGCGCGAGAAAGAAACGCCCGCCGCGTGGAACATCTACTCGGTGGCCGCCGCTGATATTTAATACTTTCACTCGAACTCCTTGACCTGTGCACAATTGCACGTGGACCGGCGTGCAACGAAGCGACCGACGTACGCACCGTCACGACTGCATGCACGAGTTGCGTACAGGAAACGCGACTACCAATTAATACCAGCCACTTTCAGGTGTACCGGCGCTTTAAGGCTGATCCAGATCGATGTTAGCTTCTTCTTATACGGGGCTTTCTCGTCTCCGGCGAAATTTCACTCGATTTACGTGGAATGGATTTGATCACGCGTCGAATAAATCATTCCTGGAAGTAGAACGATCACGACGCTTGTCATTAGGATAATTAAACACTTGTTTGCTCGGCAAACGAGGAACGATTACTCTCGAGCGCAGGCCAGGCAAGAATGCACGAGCACACGCGTGCATGTCGCAAGTTGATGCACTCGCAGATGATTGATACGGCGTTCGCTCACATTAGTTTACGCAACGAACTGTGAAATGAAGAAACGGATCTGGAGAAACGCGATGATCGCTGGCGATATCGCAGCAGCCATCGATCGATATATTCCAGTAACGAAGAATCGCCTCTACACACTACCGTTCGTAGATGGCAGATTTTTACGCATTTGCCAAATGGAAATCTAACGCTGTAAAAAAATACACATAAAATGCAAGGATATATAAAATATTTGAAATAGCGTACGTAATATTTAATAGACGAAACAAATTGCTGCTTGGCTTTCGTTTCTTTAATACGGTTTATGAAAATATTCGTTTAATTGGTTCGAGAAACGTGGTTAGAGAACTGTTTAAAAATTATCATCTGGCTTGAAATTTATATAAGCAATACAGAAAATACAGAATCTTAAGATAAATATAAAGAATTCATACATTCGACGTGATCAAAATCTCAGCTGTATCTTTCGTTGCTTTAACCAATTTTAGCAATCGCGTTGGTCGTTTTTCCTACCGTGTTTTGTTCTTAATCAACTCCAAATCGATTCAGATTGTACGTAACCTTCTGCGAGCTTTGCATCTGTTTTGTGTAAAGCTTGTTCAGTGAAATTTAGGTTAGTGGATTGTGGGAATCGATATGGTCATTATAACTCGTAGAAATAGTTCTTAGAAATTCTGGCGTCTTTATCGGGTCAACAGCACCGATCATTTTCCTCGTAGTTTAAATCAATTGTCATATTTTATGCGAAGCAAGATGCTCTAATATCTACGAGCAGGAGTGTAAAAGTATTCGATGCATCGTAAAGTATTTGAAGTGGTGCACGGAATGTTTTCTGTTTCGCGTTTTATTGTCCGATCTATTGTACGATACTGGGCGACCGTGTCCCAAAAACGTTGCTTGCAATATAATGCAGAGCTAATACACGGTTGGACTGTTCCGAGCATTACGTTATTAAAACGTTTTATTGCGCTGCGGAGTAATTCATTTTACGATTTGCCGCGCTTCTGCCGGCCTTCTTAATTACGCGCAAACGCGATTCTTCGTGAACGGAACGCTCGTAACCGAAGGCAACCGTAGTCCAGATACTTTGAATCAAGGTTATTCTTACGGCCGAGCCACCGTACCGTGCAATTTCGCGGCTATAATAGTAAAATTACGACTGTCTGATAGAATTTGCCGTTGCGCCTTCTCTTTTTCACCAATCGTCCGTCATTCTTGCCACGTTCGTTTCGTGGAAGAAAAGAAACGACGACTACGGAGGAAAAACACAATAAGTTTCCTATCCTTTATAGGAAGACAATTTTTACATTCCAAAATTGTCTTCTTATCCGCTTTCGAGACGAAATACGTGTATCTTTCCTCGCTCTCTTTATAATTTTACAATATCGAACATTGGTGATATTAGCAATTGCTTCTTGATAATTATGTATACCTTTGTTCTTTTTTTTTCTTCTTCTTTAAACTTCGTCAATCTGCCAGTTATTTCTAGAATGATCACATTGTCGAACCTTGCAGATTCTTTCAATTTTCAACTACGTTAAAATACTGCTTTTCATCAGAGCTAGAATAAAGGGATCAAGATAAATTGTACTCGGCAGGTTTTTCTCCTTTGATCCTCATTTTCAATCGTGCTAAAACATAATCGGAGTCTGATTAAAAGATACATTAAAACTCTTCTACTCGTTCGTAAAACAATGTTCTAATCATAAAATCGCTGACGCGATACTTACCGGATTTCTCTCTCATCTTTTTGTTTCATTTTTCTTTTTTCTTTTCGTTATTCGACATCGTCGTTTCGAATCTTCGCATCTTGGTCTTCTTCCACAATAAGAATCTCAAAGTTTCGACTCCTCCAGCGTACGAATGTGAAAGAAGAAAGTACTTATTTGCCTTTTTTCCGACGACGCCACACGGACACGGCCGAGCGTTCCTTTAATTAACTGCTATTCGGATCAACGAGACACGGAAATTTCACCGGTTATATCAAATTACCGGTGGCTCAAAGAGATTGAAATAACAGGAAATCACGGTAAATGGGGGCCACGTTACAGTTTTGTTTACGAATGCTTTACCAGGCAGGAAACGAGCGGCGATTCCGTGGAAAATATTAGTAATACTGTATGCGCGCCGCTTCCGTGAATAGCTAAAGTCCTTTCCTTTTGATTGCCTGGTCGCGACCAAGCGTTCCCAACTTTTCAATACGAGGTTACCGACTTTTCGCCGAACGCAGCGTTATTGTCCGTTGAAAGTGGAGCGTTGGTTAGTTTACAGGGCCGTCGGATCGCCTGGTCTATCCAAAACAGCAAGTCAACGCGTCACGTTTAATTCATAAATAAACGTACGATATGTGAGTTGAAACTTCTCGTACTTGCGCATCGAAACGAGCAGCAAGGTCTTAACCCTCCGTCTGCAGCCTTGTTATTACAGCGACATTGTCTGTGTACTGGATCGCTTAAGTCGACGCAGTTCTCGTTTCAGCTTTCTGCGTCTTAAAGTATCTCCAGGAATTCTTGAATACTCGTCCAAGTTTCTGGAATACTATTTTTATTGCTACGCGTTACCCTGATCGTTTTAAGCAGAGCAAAATTTAGACAAAAAAAGCGGAAAAGCTGGAAAATTGTTTGAAATCCGTATGCGGATGGAGGGTTAATAAACGTGATTTTTATCGAAACTTACAAATTAATGGCAAATTCATAATTACTAGCAGCGTTTACTATATTTCTTATGGATTCACAAATTCATTTATTAGAAACGTGTAATATATCGCACTGTTTATTGTACGAACCGTTCAGAAGTTACGTCGTTCAATTTAATATATTAAAAGGTATAAAAAAAAGTGAGGACGTTAGAAGCATTGTTTCTCTTTCGCTCAAGTTAATTCACTTTAGAATTTATTACTACTTACGTCATCTTCTTGCGAAACTGACGGATGAATAATCTCATGAAAGCGAGTCAATTGTTTCTTGAAAATATAATAATCCTGTACCATGGAAATTCATATTTTCGTGAGTTACGATCGAACAATTGGAACTTGGATACAACAAATTCTTTCGTGATTAAATGTTACAAAGGATACCGTACTACGAGACACTTCATATATTTTTGCATATTACGCGCACGAAAATCCACAAGCTACCTATTGCAAGATTTGTTATTTAAATGTCGCTGCACGTTTACCAACGTATTTTTTGCTTGTCTCCAGTGCTACAGTACATGTTTCCAAAGTTCTTCCTGAACATTTTGCAACAGTCCGTATATAGAGAGGAAGCTGATTATGGCCGTGTGTGGCTAGCTCGAATCGAGAAACGTATCCTTGAATCGTCCCAGCAGTGGTTCTATCCCGAGGCGATCGAGAGACCAGCTCGCCTTCGGTTTGACTTCATCGCGAGTCCGTTCGTATACATTGTGGGAATTGAAAAAGGCCGACCAAGATGAATCTACACGGTTCGTTTTATCCGTGCTCTACTAAGTACACGGAATCCTCGCTACAAGCAGCGGAATCGCACGCTACGAGGGCCACACGGTCACGGCAACACAAAGAAGGTTGACACGAAAGCACCCTCGTTAAAGTTTCCGATTAACCGAAGAAACTACGCGCGCCACGATTAAATTGCCTCGCGTGGAATCATTAGCCCTTAATCTCGACTAGACCCATGACTCTAGGATTTTCGTTGATCGACGTAGAAACATCGGTAGAACGACGGTAGTCGATGTCGAGGTACGCAGTTGTTTCGTAGCTGGAGGAATGCTCGAGCTAAAAAGCCTGTGACAGTCGCATTTAGAGGAGAGTATCATCCGCGATTGTGTTTCGCAGACGGGAGAATAGGGTTTGACGGCAATTTGAGTAATTACGTCGACCCAGTTAACAGCGAATTCTCCTAACCCAGTTCCTGTAAAACGCGGATTACAAAAGTGGCGAACCGTGGGCGCATATTCTCCGACCAAGCCAACCTCTTAAGGGTTCGTGGCTTGAGAGAATAGCTACATTACCGTGATAAATTGTAGGGATGAACGTGCCCTTCGTATAATTGGAAGAACTCGATCGAGTTCGTCGTTTTTCTTATTTCATTTCATTTATTTATTTCGTATACGGGAAAAGATTCCCATTAGAGTACAAACAGCGTAGGATACGTAAAGGACACGAGCGCAGTAATATGATAAAGGCAAGGAAAAATGAGAAAAATGAATACAAAGCTGCCAAAAAGTGAGACGATAGAAGAAGGAAAAAGGAGAAAGAGGAAGAAACGTGTCCTTATAGGTTTTACAAGATCTCGTAAGTTTGCGATCTGAATGTACGAGTAGTCCGTGAATATTTTTCTAAATTCGTATTTCTCTGCAAAGCCACGTAAAAGAATAAAGTCTCGGCAGAAATTCGTTTCAACCGCCACATATTATAATAGATGCTAAATTTTGCACATTTCATACACTTTCGCATATTACGCGCGCTCTATACGTTTTTGCACTTTTAAATTTCCCGTAAATACGTAAAAATCAGTTTCACGAAGAGTTCGTTAATTGGCCTTATATATTCGAGTTTCGCACGTGATTAACAGAAGCGAAAAAATATGAGCGTCACGCGATACGCGAGTCGCCCTATAAAAGTAGCGAAAAATGGGGAACGCGATATCGCGGATCGCGTTTGATCGGGAAAGAGACATCGCGACGACGATCGTGATGTCGAGCTCGCTTATACATTGATTAAGCACCGCTGTAGCGATATTACGGCGCAATATTGCACGATGCAATCTACTGAACGATGCGCTGATAAGCCTGTGACGTCGAACGCACCAATTTATGAAAGGTTATAGCAATGGAGCTGTTCGACTGGCCTCACAACTGGAAATTTTTCGACCACGCAAAATCCATGAATCGATGTGAATCGAAATTCGAACAAAGGAGAAAGTCACAGTTGACCTTCCGTTTTCTGACCACATGGTGTGTGAATCATTGCGTTTCGAGATATAAAATAATTCATAAATTGGATAATTATGCAGGAAAGTGAGCCTCGACTGTAATATCGTCGAATTTCGTATATATCGTAGAAAGGTGGGTTCTGAATAGCATGTGCTTCGTTCTAGGCGTGGGACAATCTTGGTTCAAAAGTTAGGTTAGGTTAGACTTTTGGGGGATTTGAACCTAACCTAACCTATTCTAACCAAACGTAACTATACCTTACCAATATTATGGGATCGCTATTCTGTGCAAATGCATATGCAATTTTATTTTTAACCATTTGTATCGGAGTAAACGTAACGTGCCAAGTACCATTTTCTTTCTGTCATAACTTTTGTACGACGATCGTCCCACGCCCTGGACAAAGTGCATGTTACTCAGCACTCTCCCCTCTACGGCCTATTCGCAATTCAATAAAATTGGAGGCCCCCTTTTTTGCATAATTATCATAAATTACGCGTGTTAAAGGAAACCGTTCCGTCTGACGTCTCGTGGGACGTGTAACACATGAATCAAGATTGGAAGTCGTGATCTTTGGAGAACCGAAGGTCTTCCGTATTCTTCCAAAGGGAATGATGGAATTTTTTTTTCCTGTTCAACCGGTTGGCATACATAGCACAGCCAGATGCACGGCGACGTGCGTTCAATAACGATTCTAATGAGTGTCTCCCGCAGAATTGTAATTTAGCGTAGGGAGGCAGGGCGGCGCGCAATGTTCTGCATAATCTGCAACATCCTTCGGAAGAACCGTTTTCTAGATACTTTTCAGAAAGCAAGTGGGTTAAATGAAACTCAACAGCGACGAGTACACTGATTAACAAAGTTTTTGCCACGGTGGCTGTACGCCGTTTTTACGCGATTGCATTTTTCATTACGTAAGCATTAAATTCACGATTTTCAATCAAACGTTTTGAAATCGTCAATTTATGCTCGGAATATATAAGCAAATTAAATATTGTACACATACGTAACAGTACGGTAAGGCACAATTTTTAAAATACTTTGGTTATATGTATTTGGTAAATATGAGAGGAGAATAATTACGAGTACTGTTCAAATATTTTAGATGCAAAGTAACAATAGGTACTAGTTTAATTTCCAATCCGTGTGAATTACGCAATATTCTGCACAGAGTGTTTAATAAAATAATGAGACTACATAATATATAACACGGTAGTGCATAAGGAGCAAATTGGAAAGGACGCGAGCAGCAACGGAGGCAAAGAGAAGAAACAAATTATTAACATGTACGGTGGTACACGAAGGTATACAAACGCTTGTACACACCTTCTATGAATATATTTGAAAGTTTGAACTTTCATTAGCACTACGATGAGATTCAACTAGCGCGTATCTATTAGTGAAGTTCTGGAGATATAATGGAGATATAACAAATCTGAAGATATACCTGTATACGAATTACAAGATATTCAGTGTGAGTATAAAATTTACTGAAAGATATGTTGAAAAAATACTAAACGATATTCTGTCGACCAACGTTTACCGTTCCGGTTCTATTCGAGGCGAAGAAAATTAGCAGAGGCTAAAGAAATTTTGTGCGACGGCGAAAGTTTCGCGTACGGTCACCCGATCAAAATCAAAATCAATGGTAGGGAAAGCGACAGGAGTCGACTTTCTCCCGAAGCGCGTTGTTCGGTTTCTCACTCGCAGACTCTCGAGTTTCAATTGGTAATGACACCTGCCGATTCGAATTAATTAATACGCGCAATGACGTGGCGAGATGTCGCGACTGACAATAATGACGTTCGCATCGTGAGATCAGTAATTTACCTCGTCGTCGTCGCGGAGATTCCATTCTCAGATGTTCTGGCATCGTCCCGAGAGAAGAGAGTACCGCGATGAAATAGCATGTCGTAATGCTCCAAGCGTTCGCGCTAGTCTCCCTGGCGAATCGCGATAATGTCGCGGTTACGGCGTTACCTATGTAACACGATGCATGATGATGATTATTTAACGTATTTGGTATATTCGATAACACTCGCCACTCGTGCAGCACGATATACTCTACTCTACCGATTCTGACGATGGCTCATTGTCTTTCACTAGAGCCATTCACGTAAGTCTACTTGTCGAACATGCTTGTCGAATTTTATGTATCCGACTCATCAAAGAAACTAAAAACGTGACGATATTATCCTACTTGAATATCGATACAATTATTATTCGTGTATTTTTGAAAGGAATTTAAATAGTTAGGGCATTTTTAATCAGGCAGAAAATGGTACACCGGTAATATGTCGTGAGAAATGACTGGAACGATTTTATTTTCCATGATCTTTCGTATAATGGAATATTGTGGCTGGAATAATCTTCAAAAGGCGATATCTTCTTATCTGAAAGTCAAATATATTTGGTATAACTAGATTTGGATCAACACTAAAAATAAACGAAATTTCTTAGATTTTATCAAGTACGCTGATAGTTAATGCAAATTGAATGTTTTTTACGGCCTTTAAAGAGAATAAGATTTTTCAGTAAATATAGCAGGTAGATATCCTAATACTTATGACCGGTATACATATATATATGTACTTTGGCAGTTCGTACGTAACTAAAATCCTATCTTAGTTTGGAAATTGCTCGTTGAAACCGCTATTTCCAGTCGTCGAAACTTCGCTTCATAATTAGAATTAAGTCGAAGAAACGAACCCCGCTGTTCGCGGATCATTGAACAGTGAACGCGAATTTCTCATTCATTCGCGCCATTTCACAATCGATTCGTCAATTGCGCGGCCGTTTGCCGTGGCTTTTCCGTCCTCGTCGTCGTAAAAATCGGGCACAAGGAATGAGGTGATTTACTACAAAGATGCGAAGATGATCGACCTTGGTGGATTCGAGAGTTTCCTCTCACTCGACGCAAATCGACGAGTCGAGGAAGTAACCAGTCAGCGATTATACTCGTGTCTCCTTAAAGCTGCGTCTTCACTGAATCAACAACGAGGCACTTTTCCTTGCCTGTTGTTGCGGCACGTCCCGAATAGTATCCAACAAATATCAACTGGCATCAGAAACATGTTGTCCATCTCAAAGTGATCGAACCAAAGGAATATTTCATTTTTGTTCCGATTTCAAAACGACATTTGTTGTTTGCAACAAGCATACATCGAAGACACGTTTGTTTCTCTCAGTACGAGTTGTTGCCATCTGTCCATATTTGTTTTTCGATCTGTAACGTTTCCAATGAAAACTGGCAACAAGCAGCGAGTTACCGGCGACAGGAACCCGAAGGAACATGGAGGAACATCGAACAACAACCAGCATCATTTTCAAGAAAAATGTGCAACACCAACAGAAAGTTGCTGCAGAGATCTGCGTGTATACAGCAACAGCAACAGTGTATCCTTTCTGCAAGTTGGCGGAAATGGTCGGAACTAAAAAAAAAAAATAACACTGACCTTCCTGTCAACGTTGCGGATCGGTCGTTCTAACGTGATTCCGATAGGCATCGCAGCTTTGTAATTTTTCCACTTTTTAATTCGACCTGTATGTTAATAACTCTATGCATAATAGATCGCTCGAAGCGATAGCCGATCGGCGCACAGGCTACGTCGAACGTTAAAGCATGAATTTTTTCTGCTACTTTCTCTAACTTATTTTGGTGTCGATTCAAATCGTCGATTCTCGCTTCGGAGCATTAACCTCTGCTGCCAGTCACCGTTTGGTTTCGTCACGATCTTACGTCACCTTGTACACACGCGAGATATCGTATCTATCCACGATTTTGCGCTCCTAGTTTCATTTTGCGTTTACATTCTACCTGACAACCTTGTAAAGTAAATGTCCACTTTATAACACGTCTCTTTTCGTTCGCTTCGCAGCCAATTTATTCGCTTTTCGGTAGGAGCGAGATCATTCCACGGAGAAGTGCAAATCAGGAGAAAATGACACACTGACGAACGAGCCTCGTCTCGCGAGCGAACATCGTACCTTTAGGAACAAACGATATCAGATGCTTGCTCGTATAATGGATAGGTTCGCCTGCACTTTTATTGCAATACGAAAAGCAATTACCACCATACTTTATCTCTCATCTATTCTCCGCTTCGCATCCTTGATGCGAGCATCGAGACAGCAATATCGCCTCTGTCGCGTTTGTTAATGGAAATTGAAACGGGGGGCTATTTTGTAAAAGCGCAAATGAGTGCTGTAAATGAGCAACATTCTGCTCTTTCGCTTTTTATCTTCCATTTATGGCAATAATAAGCCTGTGCCTCGAGACTGGAGTAAAGTGTATGTAACAAGTGAAATCAAGATCGCGAAGCACGAGAACAAGGTATTCTTGAATTCAAACGCAAAGAGAATGTGTGATATTTACCACGGAATTATCATTCGCATAAGTAAACAGTATTTTTAATGGCATACAAGCTCGCAAAGGCGAGCAGCGCGTGTGATGAAAATCCTATAATGCGAGACTAAGATATTTCTGAAATCGAAGGCAAAGAGAATGTGATATTTGCCATAAGATTATCCTATATAATAAATATTAAATTATTTTAAACGATGCTCAAGCTTCGGTGATCGAATCGTGGTGGAAAAATGAAAAACCCACGGCAGACTTACAGATTTCTCACTTATCAACTCCATTCTCTTCAGTTATCCATTCATCTGACGGAGGTCGCCGTGACCACACTCGCCGCGCGCTCGAATTATTATATTGCAGCAATTAGACCTGGCAAATGGCTGGAAGTGAAACTTTGAGCGTTGGGAATTTTTTTAAATTGCCTTTCCGAAGCTTTTTTGTCGACGACGCGCTTATGAAAATGCTAATTAAAAAGCCGCCAAGTTCAACGATGAAAAGAAGCGGGCAACGAGCGCGAGACCGAAGCGTATTCCGAACACGTTTTGTGCCCTGTCTAAAATGAATATTTTCACAAGCTAAATAGGATTGGCCCGGGGGAATTTCTGATACTTTGCAACGAGGCTTACCCTGGTCGTAATTAAACTGCCGTACCGTCCCTCCAACCGGAGGACTTTATGACGAACGACGAAGGTCCGAATTGTTTGGAAAGTCGTTGCGATCAACAAGTTTATTTCGCAGCCATACGTCACAGTTCGCAGTTGAGAAATGCGATCGCAGATGCATTGAAGCAATTAAAGTTTAATTAAGCCACTTGCGCACACACTCGACCGCCACGACTGCCATTAATGTCCTCGCCGTACCTGCGTAAACGCCAACACTGAAATCTAATATTCGCGGTCGATGCCTTTCGGTATAGTCTAACGCGCCTTTTATTAAACCACCACGCGGCAAGGAATGTGGTTATTGCTTTCATTCGAAGCAATTTTTCATCGAGGAAGTGTATTAGATCGGTCCACGTACCCGTCCGCATTTTTGACGAAACTTTGAAATTTCATCCTTCGGTCCTCGCTGCTCGTCGATCTTGCAATTCCCACCGGTGCTATTTCAGTAATCTACTGTCCGATATTAACGCGATTAACGCTGGAACTATACGTCGAATTCTTTTGTTTTCGTAACTACCAAAAGCGAGCCAATGCTTCTGATAAAGTTAACGACGATGTTAAAATGCGAATATCATTTTACGTTTTTATTTAGATACTCGATTTTTCCATTAGATACATAAATTTATTTACCCTTTATTTGTGTAGAATACAAAGAAAATAGGAGATTTTTGTTGGTTTTCTGATTTCGATATTACTTGGTGACAACTAGCTTTATATTTTAATTCGTTCAGATCTTATTCCGTAAAATAGGAAAGGAATCTATTTTTGCATTGATTCTTTTAACGTTTAATAGAAAGACACAAAAAAGGAATTCATAGAGACAGCGTCTCGTTGCGCTAAGTGTTCTGTTGCAAAGTAAATCACAAGAGAAACAGGATATTATTATACCAGTATAATATGCTCGCACGTATGCTTAGGTACACATTGCCTACGTGTCGGTAGTTCCAATGTTAACTTAAAAGCTGTCTTCCATTCAAAGAACTGTTTCTTTTTTTTTCCTAACTTGATGTTCGTTTGCTCGGCAATATTTAAAGGACAAACACACTTCTGCGCGGCACTTGCGCGTGTTCTATTCCGCCGAGCAGAGTGGAAGAAAATTCGGTGTGCTCGTTAGTCGAATGTGAAACAACGTAGCGGGCAAATCGTTAATGAATTAAATGCGAACGAAAGCCAGGTAATTTTCCAGGTTGACGGACATGCTTGGCCGACACGTCGCGCGTACCTTACACGCTCTCGCACAGTCAGATTCGACGACGAGCTGAATTTCCTTCCTTACACTTGATAGTCAAAGGGTGTTTACAATTTACTTACGTCCGTTTGCACACCGTCGTCGATGCTCGTAAGAACGTCGAAACTGCTTGACGCGTGTGCTCACAAACGCTCACCCTGTCACCAGGTGCGAAATTCCAAGCACGCCGATTGTGTGTCCCTCTTGGCTGTCGATTTCTCAACCTTTCGTAACCTTCCAGCTGAAGAATAACAACGTTGCTGAGCACGGGAAACGACGGCTACGGGATAACTCGAAAATAGGAAATTCAGCATAAAGAGAACGCCGTTAACCTCTTTGTTACACGAACCTTTGCTTAATCTCTGAAAGCGGATTGAACACGACGCGTGGATCAATAAATTACCGCTCACTTTGAACTATGTTTAAAGGGGATATCTTTAGCACATACACGTACATCGAATTGCGTTCTGAAAATGTATAATTTCGCTTGATCGCGGCTTTATTGCAGTCAGTCTTCGAGCACTAATCAATTTGCTACGTTTAGACCTGCTCTTCAACTTTATTTCCGTATGAATTTGTAGCGAGCCAGTTTAAACGGTAGATGCACATAACTCGATGGAGTAATAAAAGTATTATTTATTGAATCTATTTGGTCGATTTGCGTCATAAATATTAGGAAACGCGATAATTAACCCAGATTTCCCGGCAAGTGATTAATCGATTAGAAATACGTATCCATGCAAGGTAACGATTCAAACTTGATAGCTATTTGCAGTAGTTGCGGAAAATAATAGATTAATAATTGTATATTGACGCCAATAATCCTGCTATTTAAACATTATCGCGGATATTTTAGACAGGAGATTCCGACATTTGTTTTATGGAATCATTAGCGAAACGAATACACAAACACGACAAATACGATGGGAAATCTAATAATACAAATATCAGAATACGCCGGGAATGGAGGGAAGGTATAGGTGAAAGAAAAATTTCATTTTATCTCGTGACCCACGATATATGGATTGTTTAAATCATTGTTGATGTCCGTAACGTCAAGTTCAAATAAAAAACTAAAACTACCAAACAGAACGTCGGATTACAAGTATTTTGTTTTCGCAATTTATTAGAAACCGGCAGAGGTATTTCACAAAATCAACGTTGATTTTTATTCGAAGTGAAATACGGTTGTATGTTATATCCACAATTAAATACGGTTATCATTTATTTATCGTTACCACGTCTATTCGATTCTAATAATCTATGAAGCAATAATATATTTAGATGCACGTCAGAGACACGTAGTTACAACGTTAATAAGAAATTAGACGAATATTTATTGCGCAGCTATTCTAAATTTTTTACCTAATTTGTGTTTGTCACGCTTTCCACCAAGTACCAGTTGACAATACCGACTCTTATCTGCCGTTCTCTTATCTCCAGCGACAGTTCAATTCGGCTTTATTAGCAATACTCGACATGAAAAGTATAAACACAATGACATAATCCAACGCTGAATGCCCGAAAGATAATCGTGTTTTCCCGCTTTTCGGCATGCTTATCACGGTTCACATAATTCCGAGACTTATAGTGGAGCATTATACCACTAACATGGATTTGCACTTCGCCAGTCTCAGGACGTGATTCCACAGTAGCATCTCCTGGAACCAAAGTCTGGCGGGCATCCGAGGAACACCGAGAATCCATACGCACATACCGACGTGATATTCACTTTGCTCCTTTTTCATTCCCCTAGCTAGACGATGGACGATTCGTAGATGACATTTTTTAATTCACTTTGACGTGACGAGGAAATACAAAGGAAGAATGTAACACGGTTGCGAGTGATTAAAGGGAAAAATTCAAAGGAAAGGTTGTTGCTTTAAAAGATAAGACCAAGAACGTCCGTTATATAAAAATATCGTATATACTCAGCTTGTCGGGATATCATTGCATTTCTCGCTGCTAACGGTTTCCTTTTTCCTTACAAAGGACAAAGGTTCGAAATGGAAAGGAGAGGAGAACGTTGTACGACGATGGCGTTCAGAGAAGAAGCGTTTTCAGTGCTTTCCTCTACGCGATATTTCGTAATTATTGATTCGATTAGAAATTCGATATTCCAAAGCGTCGACGGCGCGTCTCGTATAAAGCGTTCAACTCCTGGCAGAATGTAAGGAAATTACGTAATTTCCGGCTTCCCTGTCACCAAGCGGTCCTCGTTTCATGGTCTCGCGTAAGGATTTCTACCGCTTGCAAGATGCATCCGACGTTTGCCTATCCAGTTGTTTACGCTGTTACTGACACGTTCAATTTTACTGCGGTCACTTCAGCTTCGAACGACTATTTGCCTCGGTGGACTAGCTCGAAGACCAATTTGCCCTGCCGCGACTATAATTAATACGGTGGAACGTATGACGCGGAGTAAGCAGCCCGTAATAATCTCAATCTGTCCGATACTTTTGACTTGTTGAACTCCACATCTCGCGCGAATCTCCTTTCCGTGCTTGTATTCGCTGATGAATTTCCGTTTCGAAGTACCGTGTTTGGCTCACCTTTGAAAGCCATCGATTTATCGTCGGATCACCCGTCGGATTCGTCCGACAACGAAGCGAGATAAAGCTGCACTATGTATGTCACGCCATTACCTCGATATATCCAATGCTTTCCATACTAAGCAGCTATTCTGCAATGTTGTAAAATTTTAACGATAATGTCGCGACG
Organism: Bombus confusus; assembly: GCA_014737475.1. Classification (NCBI taxonomy): domain Eukaryota; kingdom Metazoa; phylum Arthropoda; class Insecta; order Hymenoptera; family Apidae; genus Bombus; species Bombus confusus. The sequence continues at coordinate 1,420,143 of JACXIV010000023.1, read as the reverse complement.
GTTTCTACTCGCCGATATATACGTGCATAATACGTATCTGTTGGTTTTATTAAGTTGGCGACCCGCGTTATTCGTGTTAAAAATTATACGATGATAATCATTCGCGTGGTTTTCAAAAGGAGGCGAAAGGCGTTTGACGTTTGACGTATTCCGTTTCGTAGGTCGATATTGTCTATGCGTTTCTGTACGATGGAAACAACAACCAGACTCGGAAGCTAGTCTCGGAAAGATACCGCGTTCTATAAAACTGACGAGCCACGGTACTCGCATTAAAAATTGTGCAACGATAATTATTCGCGTAGCTTTTAAAAGGAGGCGGTGAAAGGCGCGGATGTGAGCGTATTTCGTTTTGTACATCGATATGATTCGCGTGTTTCTGTACGATGCAAACAACGAGCAGACTCGAAAGCTTACCTTAAAAAGATATTGCGCTAACTTCTATATATGTTTTCATTTCTCTGTCAGTTTCCTATTCAGAATAACGTTGACCTGGATTTACATTTTTCCACAGACCGCACTCAGCTAAAAATGTTTGCATGTATACGACAGCTCATAGAGAAGTTGCGTTTACTTAATGGATCCCAAGGCGATATATGTGAATATCTTTTATCGTCGCTGCGTACCAGGAACTTCGATCGTGCGAACTGCAAACGAAGCATGTCTCCGCATTGGGTATCGAGCCAGATGAACGAAATAACCACAGCCGGCGTGCTTCTTTTATCGATTTGTAAGATACACGCGTATGTAACCGCGATATTCGGACGAGCTTACAGCGGAAATGGCCATCGCTATATTTTCGTCGAACGATTTATGCGCCGCCTTAAGAATGACACGTATACGATAATAGTGACAGAACAATTTCTCATGTTGACCGTGGCAAGGTAAGATGCAAAGAGCTGTCTAAATTCTCATCATTCGTCGACCTATATTTCTCCATTTTTGCAGTTTCGTACGAGCAAAATTCTCTCCGGCGATAGTTTCGACGCTGTGGTGCACTTGTTTGCGAAGAAATCGAAGAAGGTCCAAATAGCGATGGAGCGATGGTATCGGGATACGACGATCGAAAAGAAAGAAAAACGAATCTAACGGAGAATGGAGGAGAAACCGAGTGACAGAGGATGAGACGCGATAATGTATAATTAAAGAATTCGACGACCAGAAGGGGAAATCTTACCATTTTGACATATCGCAAAAGCGAAGAGAAGAGTAAGAGATTAATCGATCAAGATCGATCAGAGTCGATAAGAAAAGAATCCAAGGAAAATATTACACATCCAGAATATAGACAAATAATCAACCCACTCCCATGCATATCGCTGCTAGGTGTTCTTTTTTTTAATTGTCATCATTTTCTAAGTTTTTCCTAAATTTAAAATTAAAATTCATAAATATCAGATTGTCCGGAAAGTTAGGTTGTTCTTTCGTTTTAGAAGGAAACAATAGACGCACGACATTTTTCGTTTTCTATTATTTTACCGAATCACGTATGATCCATTTTGTTCCGTTTCTATTATTACGATCGTGCGTAATGCGATAAAATAATATGAAACAAAAAATGCCCTACATCCGTTGTTTCTTTATAAAACGAAAGAAACTTTCCGGACAGCTATAGTACAAACGAGACAAACGAGACTAGTACTTAAACGAGAACTGCAAACTTAAAGAACTTATCTCAATTTTGAATCGTCTGAATCAAAGTTCCAATGAAATTCTACTATCCACAGACGCACAGTGACAGACAGGAGAGAGTTCCAAACTGATACACTACATACGAATTGAATTAACCCTTGTATTAGCGATATTTTACCATACCGGTAATAGTCGTCTATTCTGTGAAATCGTACATATATCACGTTTATTCATTGCCCTTATCAAATATGAATCGATTTCCTAAAATTACCATGTCTTTCTGTTCCATAAACTTTCTTACACCAGCCCCTGTATATACACGGTTCGGTGTACATAAGGAAATCAGTATGCCAATGGGTTAGGGAATTCGATGAGAAGCAAAACAAAAAAAGGCATTCCACCGTAAGAAAGAGTAGGAAATTAATCGAAGAGGCACGCAAGAGATGCAAGCAGTACAGGAAGCAGATATTAAGGTGAAGGAGAATATAGAAGTGCAGGAATACCAGGTGACACTGGCGTATAAAGCGAAAGAAGGGGTGGTAAATAAGGGATAAGGGAAGAGTGAGGCGCGCAAGGGGTGAAAGGAGAAAGAAGGAAAACAAGAAGGAGGAAAGAAGGGAAAGGCAATAGGTATAGAACATAGAGATAGAAACGTGTGGTGCGCGTACGCCCCGCCCTCTTCTCGACTCGACTCGTCGCCCTCCTTCCCCCTTTTCCTCCCTATCCCCTGACGATACGGTTCCGTTGGTCGTGCACCCTCCTCGACCCTCTATCCGTGTATCTTTCTCTATCTCTCGTCTTTTCTCTCCTCATCGCGCTCGTTCGCGAGCTTGCCTCATACCATTTTCGATGGATCGATGGTAATTCGGGTAACCCTCCGCGGCGTGGCGCCACCGTCGCCGCCACAGCAACTCAGCCGCTCAGTCGGAACTCGGGTTCACTCAGTCTACGACCGTTTGCCACGAGACTTCGATCACATCGGTCTTTCCTCGTCTCTCTCTTCCTCTCCTCTCTTCTTTTTCCCGCTTGGAGGACAGAAAGCAACTACCACCACCACCGCCACTCGACGCCGTCGACGCCGACGCCGCCGCCGCCGCCGCCACCGCCACTATCGCCACCACCACCGTCACTGTCACCGCCACCGACGACCAGAGAGACGCACGTAGTCTAAACGTGAGACTCGTACGGACGTCGTCGTCCTCGCCGGTTGCCTCCTCGTACACTCTGTTTTTCGAGCCAGCCCTCCAATTGTACATCGACTTCGTCCACCGTCAATCATCGTCTCCCTTCAACAACAAAAGGTCAGTCACAATAATGTTTCATTTTATCCGATGTAATTCACGCATCGATGTATACACCGGCGATCACCGCAACTCTCACTTTTCCGTTATTTAATACGCGCTCTCTCTCTCTCTCTCTCTCTCTCTCTCTCTCTCTCTCTCTCTCTATGCTACGTATTCTCTCGCTCCTCCCTCGTCGTTATCGTTGTCGTCTTTCTTCTACACGTTGCGTAGAAAGACGCGTTATTTATACGGACTGCTTGTCCTTGTTGATACAACGATACACGCGAGGTTGTTCGACCTTATGGAAAATATGGCCATGTTTGCTGTCCTTTGTCGTGTTAGACGACCGAGCTGCGATTTTTTGAAGAATTTCGCCGGAAGAAAGCTGGCGGAAGAAATCCGCGGGAGGTATCGATATATTTCGAACACGAAACCGCGTCGGGTCGAATCGCAGCTAAGTTCACGATGCAACGCGCGTACCCAAGTACGTTGTCCTCTCTCGTCGCCGTGTTTTCCTCTCTGTTTTCGTCTCTCTGCCTCTCTTTTTCGCGGCCGCGAGAGGCACCAGTTCCGTTGCCACAGCTCGATAAAACGCAAGGGTTAGGCCGCTGCAGGCCTCTCCCATCGATCTTGAACGCTAAGTCGCCGACGTTCGTGGCTTTCCACCTTCTCTGGTGGCCGTGTGCACGGTGCACCCGTCGTCAAAGTCTCCGCGCGATTTCCCCGCGGAAACCTCCGCCACGTCGTTATCGCTTGCTTCGTCGCGCGTGCCCTGCCTTTAACCTCCGACCGTGTATTTCGCTTCGACGAATTTCGCGTTGCTAACGAACCATGGGAAGCTCCGCATACGCATTTCCGATCTGTAAACAAACTGCTGAATGAAATTGAACGTAAACAATTGGAGCAGTAACGTTTTTTTCTCCGCTGCTCTCTCTCCGGCCGATACGCGGAAAGATACGCTCCGTTGGAATATTTGCGTACGAATTTTAGCCTGATGTTTTCGCAAGCGAAACGCTGGAAATTGCATTCCAGGCAACCTGAATGTTATGTTAACGTAGCGTTATCATTCTCCGTATTGGGTAAACCGGGCTTCCATTAGGGAAATGTAGCTTCGGAGGGTCTTAAATTGAGTGGCAGTTAAAAGGGAACCATTTCTCTGATGTATGCGGCTTGATGGTACGTTGAAGGTGTATCGAGAGCGCATCGTTCGTTGCTCCGAAACGACCGTGTTCTCCAGGATAATCCATTTGGATCGATGTCTAATTCAGCAACCATCTGCCTTCGATATTTACGTCCCTTTCAGTAGCGCGAACGAACTTTCGCTATTCTTGTTAGCTTTGAGAGATAGAAACGCAAATGAATGGGCGAAAAGATGCCGAGAGTTCGTTTCGCCTTGCGAAAGTTAGAGAGATACAGCGGTGGGCGAAAGAAAATTGAAGGGACAAGCGGCATAAAAAAGTACTTCAACCTTTGAAAACAGATTTATTTGACTAGAACGATGAGATTCCTCGGAATAGATGGGAATTATTAATTTTTGTACTCGTGCACAAGTATGAGTCTTAAACTTTCATATTGCCCGCCACCGCAAGGAAACGACGAAGAAAGATCGGAGATCTCTTGTTCCTTTCTCGATACTTATATAACACGCGTAAATGGACGCATAAGTAGAACGGTACAAGCAAAAAGGTCCTCAAACTAATTATTCGAGTTCCTTCGTTTATTCGTTTCGTCGTAGGATATTAAGCGGCATTGCGATTAGTACCGCGTGAAATTCCTAAGAAAATATAATCCTTCGAAGGTACAGCAGCAATCGAGGAAGGTTCGCAGCGTCTCCGCCAAAGTTTTCAATATGTAGATTCGAATTTACCAAGTTCAAGTGATATTTAAGGCTCGAAACTTGCCGTGCGAATTATTCGCAAATCCATTTGTTGGTTGGCGATCGTCGAACCCTCTCCTTCGTAACGTAACGCGAATTCGAAATTTCTTTAGCAGACATTTCTCAACTTCAAGAAGTTAGCTTACCTCGAAAATTAATTTCCTTTTGTCAACCGGCGTTATTACCAACTTTACTTTATACTTGTTAGTCGGTCGGAAGGTTCGATTCGTCGTTGTCACAACCATTTGCCAACTCTGTGTCTACCTACCCAATCTCTGCAGGTTCTCCAACCATTTAACTTGATAAATGTACGTTGCACGGCCCCGTAATTAATGACAGAGGTGATACGCCGCTGTCTGATTATGCGAATAGGCTTAACTCCGGTGCAATGAATCACAGACGTCTGTCGGTGGTGTGTCTGTTACCCCTGACGATCGTCGAACATATTCCAAAGCGTCGATGGTTGACTTGTTCTTGGCCGGCTGGCCGTGGATTCATGAATCACGAGACGTCAGCTGCCGGACGAAGTGGTATATACTATCCTCGCGGTAGAAAATTCTCTCAAAAATCTCTCGCAAGTTGCTCAAAGATTCCGGATTTACAGAGATTCACGCGAGAAAATGATTTCTTATCTCCGCATGTTTTTTTATCCCGACTCAGGCGAAAAAATGATTTCTTGTTCGCAATAATTTAAGAAGTAAGGGTAATTCGATATTGGAAAAAAGGTCGAACGTACAATGAAACCTCCGCTTCTCGTCAATTTCTCAGTTTCATTACGCAAGTACACGATTAATATTCCACTCTCAAGGAACAAACGACGTACTTCTATGAATTCATTCGTTGCAAGAAGGTGAAACAATTAAGGATAACTTGCGAGATAAAAAGGAAGATTTTTCCTAACGTCATCGCGTTCTTATATCTCGTTGTTTTTTTTATTCTTATTTATTTATAGACGCGAGAAACTCTGAACGAATAAAAAGAAAGAGGACATACGGAGTAACCTATAAATAACACAGTGAGATAGGTCGGAGGAAAATCTAAAACAAGTAGGAGCTTGTAAGTGTCGAAATAAGCGAGGCAATCGAGGAGAAAAGATCGGTAGCTGCAGTGAGCATCGATCAGTATGGCTTCTGAACCACTCATCCGTCAGATAAACTGCAAATTATCTTCCGATTATTACCAGATGCTTATTATGCATAATTATTTCATTCGTTTAATTTATCAGGACACGATAGCCTGTTTAGATCGCGTAAGTATAGTTTGGCGAGGAAGAAGCAGCCGAGAACGAGCAGTTAGATTTTTCTTCTATCAGGGAGGGATTTTCCCGTTCTTTTGACTGTGAAATTTAAGTTCACACGCGTCGGAGCTCTTTCTCACGGTCCTAAGAAAATTCTGTCTGTTCGCATAGAGCGGCCTCTTTCCGCATTCCTACGGCACGTAGCATCGAAATTGAGACGTCCTTCCTGGGGAGTAAGGTCTCCTCGCCGTTCTGCCCGACCGCATTACCATTTTTCGGCAATCGAACCGAATCGATAGCTCGCTACTCTGGCGCCGTTCCTCCGCCGTCGAGGCGTCGTTAAATCGACCCCGATTCGCCCCTATAAATCGCGTGTAAACTGACTTTTCTTTCTATTTCACCGTTTCGTTCGAATGCTATCTAACCGGCCGTAATTTACATTTTGCGTCAAGGAGATGCTGATTTCAGATAGTCCAGTCTGAGACTTATTACGTTCTCCGGAGTGCTTTGGGATTTCAACGAATATCCGACTGGAATCTCGGCGTTGATCAGAAATAATGTCGCGATTAGCTCTATCGATAGTGACTCGAACGTTTACGATTTATGTGTATCTTATCTGTATCGTCGAGAATATTGCCCGAGTTCTTTCAATATCTAGGGATTTCACCCTTTCACCGTGGATTAAAATCTCGGTGCGCTGCAATAGGTATATTTGAAAAGTAAAAAAAAAAAAAGACAGTCGATTCATGTGGATTTTGGATATAATTATTTACCTATCGGTTAATACGTACTCTTCATGTGGTAGATATTCAAATAGGAAATACATAACGATCTACGTATCCCCGGTACTATTATAAATTTTAACAATTCCTAAATTTGCCAATAGCTTCAGCGAAAGAGTTAACGAACGTTGGAAAGTTTTCGCATTTATCTTGAAAATACTTGCATCCAGTTCCGCGGTTACGCGGATACGTATAGAACCTCGTGTTCCTTTGGTCGTTATCGATCCGATCGTATCTTTCTAACGAATATTTCAAGCTTAAGGAAAGTATGACAAAATCGTTACCGGTATGCTGGACGCTTTCTTAAAATATTTCAAACGCGTCTGTGTTTGTTCAAATGGGAGGAACATTCAATTCCAAAAACTCGAGAATCGTAGCAGGGTTTGCGTGAAATACGGCGACCCAATAATAGACACGGAGAGTTGATCTTTGCTTTAGTATTCGGAAGATCGTTCGAAATAGGAAGGTACTGTCATATTTTCTACAACGAACGATTATCCGATAGTCAAATTGGTTCGTCGATGGGATGATTCTTTAAACGACGCCATGTCCTCTTAACCCGGTCACCGGGTAGCGTAATGGACGACCCACCCATTTTCTTGGCTGACCAAACACAGGCCGATACTACTAATCCATGCGCCGAAAAATCCAACCTGATCGACCGATAATCGAATATCGGATTGTACTGAATCATGTTGCGCGATGTGCCGAAATGTCGAAAATGTACGAAGGGAATAACGTAAAACGAATCAACGAACGTTCGAACAATGAAATACGGGAAGCTCGTTGAGCGGAACAATTCGTTTCTATTCGATACATAAAAACGATTATAATAACGCAGCGAGAGTTGGAGAGGCGATAGCGCGTACAAAGATAAATAACAGACCATCGACTCGAATTATACTGTTTATCCACTCGCTAAAACTGAACCCTCGAAACGCTGTCTTTCTGCTGAAAGGAGTACCAACCTCGTTACCATTAAGCAAATTTAGCAGCGATATTTTTTTCTAAGCGAGGGCGATTTCCAGGGTGTAGGGGGATGGAGACAGACCGGTGAATGAGAGAAAGTGGCGGTCTGAAGGACGAGTTGTCGAGTAAGGGTAAAGAGGGGGCGACAGTTCCCTCTTAACGAATTGGAAAGCGTACATACCTAATGGGAGAGAGCTTTCGTGGAAACTAATTTCGAGCAGTCTGGACTTACGGGCCCGTGAGTTCGTAAGTAATTTTGGAAAGGCTTTGAGAGGTCGCGATGATAATTCGACCGGCGTCGGACTTAGGCGAACTAAGGGTAGGTCGTGGTGCGCCGGCCTGGAGCGTTAGATGAAAGAAAGAGGGCGGAACCGAGCTGGGAACAAACGAAAGCTCCAAACGTATATTACAAGATTCGTAAGTTGCCTCGACATCGATCAGACCCGGTTGCAGCGGCGAATGTTTTGTACTTGGACGAATCGAAATCCTTTAATGATCAGACGAAAAGAATGAGACGTACAGACAAGTTCATTTAACGCAACAAGAATTATGAAGTTAATATCACTTTATTGATATTCATTCGCGGTTTATTAAAGTCACGACGATCGTTGCAGTAACTGCGTAGGAAAAATTGGAAGAAAATCGTTTTATTGATTATTTACAGTTATTTCATATTTGTTGGTCGATGTATAAAAACCTTGGTGTAGTAGATTTTAGAATAGATTTTCAGAAAACATACAGTATACAGAGATATACAAATTTGTTAAAACAAACTTCTCGTTATGATATTTGGAGCGTACAACAAATATCTATATTTACTCGTATCTTTAGACGCGTTCATAAAAATCGGAATTCGCAGAGAAATCCATAGTTTTAACAATTTCTATTTTCTGACCTGCTCATGCGATGTAGCGCTTTATTTGTTCATCAAATACTATTGCGTAAATCTCTGCTCATACCATTCTTTTGGCCTTTTGATCGCGAAATATAACGAACAAATAGCTTGATCCATTTAATCAAATCACTTCGATTATGTTGCAACGTGTTTGCGTATTTTAAGTCGATCTTCATCCTCCAAGCTTTAATTCCTATTTTAAGCCACCTTTTGTTCGTTACTTTGTGTACATGGTGTTATAATCACCTTGTTTTTCAACGGTTCAGTATCAATTACGTCACTTTGCTGTTAAACGCCTGGTTGTATTGTTTACTCTGTAGCTTTTCGAAGACCTTTAAAGCGTAGGATCTTGTTAGGAAACTGTTACCTTTTACCTTATACACAGAACTTTGCAGTTACAATTAGGATCTCGATAGCTACATCTATTTAATCGAATTAACAGGGTAAGAAAGAAGATCGGAAACGTTTAACCGAATTCTAGTTAGCTCGTCCATTGTGGGAAACTCTAGAGCTGCTGTCAGATGTCGAGATGTCGAAGTAAGTCTCGAGAAATAGGCAAGTACAAAGAAAAAAGACAAGAATTTTATTAAAAGACAAGAATAAATATTAGCTCTCGTAGTTTCAAGTTGTTCGTTTTGGAAGAATACAGAATTTCATCGTCGCGCTGATAGATCGATCGAAAGATTCCAGCCAAGTAGATTGCACGCTTTCTCTTCCAAGAAAGATATCCGAAAGAATTTCAACTAAGCGGTATTACAAAATAATACAATTGTTACGTAATTACGTAACGTTATTTAAAATTCTTTCAAATATTGTTAATATAAAGCGAAAAAAGTCCATCGTACGCGCAGCACTGTATTTCATGCGAATCCGCAATCTACTGATTTTCACGAAAATTGACAACTGAAACCTCGGTGTCGCAAAAACCCGTATCCAGCGTAACCCTCCTGCGCGAAATCTATTTTGGCAAGGAATAGAATTAAATTTTTACTCGGCGTTCGTACACTTGGGACTGCCTGCAGCACAATAGTTCCGGCGGAATGCAAACAGAGGAACCAGTGCATCCGGTCGTCGATTTTAAGCTACAAACTCCGCACACCGTTTTTCTCATGTAGTTTCAGCATTCGTTGCCGGCTGTTATCCTTGGCATCGTGCTCCTTTTGTTCCTCGCGTATGTCTCTTTCGGCCTTTCCTCGCGTTCGTTCTACATCTCGCCTCCCTTTTCAAACGACAACGCAGCGAGAGAGGGCATCCGTCGTCCTAATTCCTCCTTTTTCTTCCTTTTTCTTTTCTTTTCTTTCGCGAAACTGTGTGCTTCTGCATCACGCAGACGATACGTTACGCGCGTTCCGTTGTTCTAGATAATTTCGCAGACGATACATAACGCGTGTTCCGTCATTCTAGATAATTTCGTTGTGTCGTCGCGATTGCACGGACACGATGAATCGTTTTCGAGCCAAGCCCCTTGATTATCGATCGGCCGCGGCGTATCGTCAATGATTATCAGTTTCGAATATAGCCTGTGCTATCCGTTGCCTCGTATATCGGCTATCGCCTCGTGTACACCGCCGTCAGCTCGATTATGCTTATATCACGATAACGCGATTGGTCCCACGCGAAAGATTAAACCCCTTGTCGCCGTGCAATTCACGGAAAGTTTCGCGTACAATTTCACCGAATTCGGCCGTATATCACCACCTCGTAATCGCGCCCGATCGGAACGATAAAATTTCTCCTCCCCAAAATGATAAGGTACGCTCCAATAAATATCAGAACACTCGCTGGCCTCGTATCGAGCGCGATAATCGACGCAGATTATTAGAGAAATTATCGTAATTTTGTATTCGCACAAGACGACGACTTGAAACATAGGACGGGAAATTGTGAAAATTATTTGCAAGAATTTTGAAGAAAAATCGTCGCTCGTAGAACAATTCTGTGGTGTAAATGTCACTGGTAGAATTTCAAACGAATTACATAATTCGGACTTTAAATCTGTGTTAGAAATGTAGCTAAAACTGTTTTTGATATGACGTAGTTCAATTGCACAATGTCGATAGAATAATAGAATAATGAAATTGACGTTTATAATTGTCAAAGCGTGTAGAATTGTCGTTTCAAGAGACAAGCTCTTTACTTGTAAATACTTTCACTGGCAAATTACGGATAGGATCGTACGGAGATTAACAGAAAGTTTCTGGAAATTAATAGAACTTGTAACGTTAATGCAAGCACTGGTATTTAAATATTCTGTTGGTGGGAAAATAATGGTTTTATGGATTTAGAAATGAATGAACGGAATGTTCAGATTATTGACAAGTCTCTTTAAGAACGACAGAGTACATGTTTGATATCGTGCCTGAAAGTATCCAGTTTATTCTTTGATTTACTTTCTCGATCCCTTTTTCTTTTTATATCAATCTGGATGATACGGCCAGAGTATATTTTATGAAGGGCTTCGAGCTTAAAAATAAAAGGCAGATTCGGGACGGCTGAAAGAGGCAGCCGGCGATCGATCTGTCCATATTTGTCTATTTGCTTTTAATCTCGTAAAGGAGCAAAGGTCGAACTCCGTCCATAAGCCTATTAATCTTTAGAAATTAGGTCATCGTTGTTGTCCGATATTAACCGGCCAAGCTTTTTGCTTCGTAGATGGAATATCTTGATGTTATTCCAATGGAAGGTATATCGATTTTGTGTCATATTCTCATATTTTAGTTACCAGTAGGTACGCTTTATCGTGGAAAAAAAAGGCAATATTCCACGTGGGTTCTTAAGCGCGTATTGTATTTGCTTTTAAACAATTCCCTCTGGGACACACGTGTGAAGGTGTAGGACGTTGCTTGATGATAAACGCGCGACAAGCGACACGCTAATCGTCAGTCGTGGAATTTCTTGTAGACACAAGCATTGCGAAAATCTTCAGGAAAGTGAAAACGATTCGTTCCCGTTGTAAGTATCAAACTGATTGAAAAACATGTGAAAATATCTTTATTACTGCGTCTACGTATCGTCCATTTAATTCTACGTTTCTTTCCGGTCTATTTCTCAACCGATTACTATCTCTCATAGAAGACTATTTTGGCTCCTTAGAGCGTACGAAGTGAAAACTAAATTTGCAAAATAGTTTTTCCTTTTCCCCGCTGACCTCCTTTAAACTGAACTACCTTCGAAATATACGTGCGATTTATTAAGGAAAAAGATAATATCACATCGACAGATAGTGCACAGAATATTTTCACCCACCTACTATCTCGTGCAGCGAGGAAAGGTTTTCTTCTCTGGAAAGTCGCTCAATTATTTATGCCCTTTAGCCGGTTTGTCGGTCAGCTATCCAGGAGAAAATACAATTCTAAAATTCGAACGAGTATACCGATAAGGCGTGCGAAATCTCGGGAGGAAACAACGGAGAAGTTCGGGCAGGATTCCAAGATGCATTTGGACTGGTCGAAACTCGGGTATATTCACGTGTCTACGCGGTACACCCTGTGGTCGATACAATTCTCGGGAGCAACGCCAGTGGAAAGCTACAAATGCCTTCATAATGTACTTCGGTTGTCCTACAGACCACCGAGATACCACTTCGAGTCCATCGGTGACGGTGCAAGGACGCCATTTGTCAAGGAAAGCCGTGACCTTTCGCGATATCGCTCGCCGATTGACCGTGTTCTTTCGCCCTTTTCTTCTTTCCCCAGTTCTACGAGCCGTGTCTGCCTTTGTCGTCCATTTCCAACGATCGCGTCTCGTTTAATTGTCGCCCGAAAATATTCACACACCTGCTCACTTCTGACGCGATGATGTGATTTAAGTAGAAAAACACGATCGAATCGAACTGCGACGACTTTATTCTTCGTAATTAGTACAGTCGCGTATAATACATTTATGGCGGTTAACTATATGGTGTGGCAGTGTTAGACTGGCGCGTATTAAAGGTCCATAATATCGCTCATTAAATTCTGTCGTATGTTAATCGTCAGTTGCATCAAAGAAGAAGATATCTGTTATAAATTACGTATATTCAACGTTATTTATGATACAAAATATTAAAACATTTATGGTGTCATCATAAATAACCGGAATATTCTTACGTGGTCTGTTTATATGCGCTTGGAATTGCAAATGAAAGTTATGTCTCTCTTGTAATTCGTAAAAATGGTTTCTAGGAATTCTCGTATCGTTATTTCACACGAACGCAAGATCATTGCTCCTTTGATTACTCGAACCATTCGTCGTATTTTATATTACGCCAGGAGACGCCCTAATGCTTATGCACAGGAATGTACGTAGTAGCACGAACAGTAAATGATAAAACGTTTCACTGTTACGTCTGTTAATAATTAATTTAAACTTGGAGTCCGCCGATCCCACGAACAGGCACGAAGTGTTGCTTCCGATTAGTAATTGATCGCTAATTTGTACCCCTTCGTAGAATTCACGTAATGTTACTACAATTCCAAAGTATCCAGACCGCTCATGAGCGATGTAATTGCCGAAAGATTTCCGTATGGTACCGTAAAATGAACTAAAAATTCGTAATGCTAACAGTTTCGAAGATTACACCCACTCCTTGACCCGGTTAAATTTAGCCCGGTGTCTGTTTTTAACGGCTGTAAAAGGGATGCTGCTAGCACGACTGGAAAGATAGACTTTCGACAGAAATAACTGCTTAAACGAACGGATATAATTCACTCGACCTATATCGCTAATTCGGTAAATGTAATCTAGGTCGATCGAAAACGGCAACAAGATATCCGCAGAGGAGACGAAAACGTTAAGGCAATAACTCCGCTGGAAATATCGCTGAATAGCGATATTCAGTCAGTGGGAAGTAGTTTCGCGTCTCTATATTGGCGAAACAATGTAACCGTATGAATTATGATTTAACATTCGCTGTTTCAATAACGGAAACAGCTAGCAAAATATTTCGGTTGACCTAGATCGCGACGTGATGTCCGTTATTTGCGATGAACGTTATTAACGCGCGTCTGTTATAATTGATAACGTTCGAAATCGAGTTAATTTATTTTTCGCGAGAACCTCTTGCTAAGCTAAAAAATACGACGCGTCTCGTTAAACGTTGGCGTATAAATGTTGGGGAAAGAGATGAAATTCAGAATGTTCCAATTACGAGAAGCAACGAATCGGACGCTTTAATAAATACACCTGCAAAAAAAATAGGAGGGATCAACGAGCATAATAATAATAATTTATCGCGCGATACTCGTTGGGGCAAGCTGTCACCTAGTTATCATCAATGTCATGGTAAATCTTCGGCTGCCGACCTACGTTATAAATCAAGGATTAACATCGACCGCGATTCAAAATCCTATTACACGAGTAATTTATGTCTGATTCAGGCGGCGTGCGGGAACGGGAAAAAAGACAAACTTTTGTGCCGCATGGCGGTGGGCCATTTGACTTCGTAATTTCTGCGGCCGGAAGCTACAGCCCCGGTAGATGGAACATTTCGGTAATAAGTCGACGAGGGGAGGTTTTACCCTTTTTGCAATAGTCCGGCCTGCGTTGAATTTCCCGTGAAACCGTGAACTAAAATTTTACAATGGTGCGTGGCCGTCGTGCTAAAGTAATTAAATTACCCGTACTTTCTATATCCATTATGGCGGCGTAATATGGAGAGTAACAAAATTATATTACATTACCAACTCTAATATAATATATTGCACCGGGCATTTACATGCATTAACCGTATTGATACGTTGCGTATCATTAAATTACCGTGGTTATTGTTTCCGAATATTCAACAGCCCTTGTCCTCTTCAAAATGCAAATGTTCTTAAAATGGAAGATCCGCCGCGTTAACCACGAGAATCGTTCGTTCTTAAGTTTTATCCCCGTGTAGCTCTTGACCGATATATTACGCGAATGTTGAGCCACTTTAAAACTTTCCTTACCGCGACTCGAATAAATCATGATGCCGTACCTCGTATGGGTAACGGTGCGTGATGTACGGTTAGAAGATCCGTCCGAGACATCTTTGAGGTTGCAAATGGCGTTATTTTTCACCAGACCTTCTGCCTTCTTTTTTTTTTGTCGTTGCAGGCGTTGTAGCTAGATCTGACCATACATATTCTAGTTGGCGGCTATTTTTCTTGAAACCCGAGCCCACCAGTATGTTTAAGTTCAGACGTTTATTTTACGATAAATTGTTGTACCGCGTCGCTCTAAAGCCTGCGCGTAGCAGGCAACTGATACGATTAATATCGCAAGCTCTCCAGTTTAATGGTATTATCCTGTACTATCCAACTATGGCCACTATACAAAGGATAAAATTCTGTCCGAAGAAACCTATTCAGTTTTCGACTTATTCTCGCACGTAGGATAACCCGCTGCCGATTCTCCAACGTTATCTAATCGAGAATTAATTAAATACACGCGTAGTCGACGAGTTTGCAAGCTCGATTTTCCTCGAAAACGAAGCGTTCCCGTTATTCTCGATTTTCGACTTATTCCGAGTCATAGAATCTGCCTGACTTCGCATGTATCAGAATTTAGGTGCATGTTCTACGGCGTGATGCTCGTCTCGCAACGCCTGTCGTGTTCTCTGTTGAATCGTAAATACGGAGACGAACTTGTGCCTGGAAGTAGGAAACACACGCAGGAGTCTGTGCGGATGTAGCGCCTGCATCAGCGTGAGTTTCGGAGTCGAAGCTCATTCGCAGAACGACAAATTACCAGTTGGATTAATCCGCCGGATGCCTAGTTGCACATACTTAAGATGCATACTACCGCTGCATATAGATAGCTGCATACGTAGGAGGATGGATTGTCTTGCTTGCACAATGAATCTGCGCGCTGTCTGATGAAATCCTTATCTGTTTTCCTTCCTACGACGCTCAAACGTCTCCGTTTCCATCCAATTAGAAAAATAGACGATACATATTTAGTAGTTTATTTGTTTCTACTGTACTGTCATTGTTGCTTGTATCTTCGCACCAGAGTCATTATGCGCGTGTTAAATTTCTGCTGTGTATATTTCGATATTAATCCTCGTCGGGTGGAGACTGGATTATCGTTGTTACGACAGTTGAATATTTTATATTGCGTAACGATAAAGCGAAGAGTTGAATAAGGTTGACATTTATCTGAATGCGATGGATTCGCATTTTACAGAAGATAAGATCTTTTATACCGTAGGTTGTTGAATAACGAAACGAATAACTTTATGTATACATATATTTTCGACTTCTTTTTTCGCGTAGAATCACCCCTTTCCGCTTGTACCGCCAGTTACCAACCACCCTGTATATAAAATTATCCAGGATTTAACGGCTAGAGGTGCTGTTAAATAGCGTTTATCAAACGTACAGCTAGTTAAACAGGTTCGATGCTTCGGAAATTGATTCGTCACGAAACGATAGATTGTGTGTCAAAGCCAACTACGAACCAATATAGAAACCAAGTATATTTTACGTACGATCGGACGATCGTAGCTGTATTTTTTCACTTTGCAGGAAATTCACGTTGAAAAATCACGTGTTCGGCTAAAGACACGGGAAAGTGGTTGCAGGAAATATGGCCACGTCCGTGCAAGGATTAAATTGTAGCGCTAGCGGGATACAGAGTCATTACAGTATCTCACGAGCATAGGAAACTAAATCTAGACGTTACGATTCGTTGGTAGCAAAGCAGAAAGCAGCTGACTGTGTTACACCCTGTCCCGCTGTGTCTGACCCAGAACAAAATGCGCCTTTCCACGGACTTGGACTGGGTTGTCGTTGCATAATATACTCGAACTCGCGGTCACCCTTTGAGAACCTCTCGGACGCGAAGCTGGCTGCTTCCGAAGCGCTCATTCTCTCATCCTTTATCATTCCATTTTTCTTTATCCTTTCTCACGTTCATCCTCTCCTTCAATTTTTCTTATCTTCTTCTCTAGTTGAGTTTCCTCGATCCTCCTCTTTCTTCGTCGTCTCTGAGTGCTTCGTTTTCAGTCTCTCGTAACACCATCTCCATTCAACCATCCAAAATATTTCCTCTCTCCTCTCGTTCTTTTCGACGGCAGCGTACGCTCGCGTTTTCTGACTGTCTGTATCTTCGAGACGCTCCAGCTTTGTCTTGGTGGTTGAGTGGCGGTAACGTGCCGCCTCCTCGTATCAAAATATGGCATCGAACGATGCGGTATCTTGCTCGATGATTCACTAGCGTCGCGCGACGATGTACCGCATAGCGATTTACTACGCTGCCCGGAATTGTTCTGTTCGTGTAGGATGCTATGCAAATATAGCGATCCGTGAAATTGATCAAACGTCTTGCCAATATTGTCACTGCGTATAAATCGAACTGTAAATCGCAGTCGAAAATAATTTTATCTTTGGTTGTGTTTTATTTTTTGATAGAGTTCCCTGAAGTTGCGATGCTATATTCACAGCAATCTGCTTCTTCTTTTACCGTGTCGATCTCGTAATTACGAATAATTATCGTCTTTAGTCTCCAAATTTATTAACGCTCCAAATTTAGTTCAATGCGCTTCGGACACGAGCTACCAAATAGAAGAATATACGGCGCAGCGAAAGGGAAAGAATATTGGGAATATTTGAGCAATTGCGCGAGCTGCGCCGCGCGCAGAATAGAACGTACGGTTTAGAAAATTAAGCGCAGAGATTGAATTTTACGGTCTGATTACACGGTGGCCTCCCTTCGTGCGACGAGTATTCGCGACTGTTCAACTTGTTCGTTGCTTCCTCGTGTTTGTTGCCGCCGCAATATTTCTCTTCCATCCTGATTTGATATAATATATCGCGCCGGCCATTTCTGAAATTACTAAGCAGACTTTGTTCGGCGATCTTTGAAGAAGTACGAGCGTTCTGTTCCTTTTCCTCTCCCACGTGTTTAAGAATTTGATTAATTAAATTTGGAATATGAATAAAGCAGTGGTTTGTAGAGCGAAAATAGTTGCGGGACTGTACAACCGCGGTGAGATATTTTTAATTGCACGCGCAAGCTACGGAATCGAGTAGTGTAAGAATTCGTTGCGGATCTGCCTCGGGCGGGGAGGATGAAGGCCGTTCTCTTCTCTTAAAAGGCAAATTATTCTTGGTGAAAATATTATTCGCTTCCCATTGGGGATTTTTACATTTTCGATTGAAAGCCGCTATGATTCTCTATTATTGCAGCAGAATAAAAAGGTATGAGAAAGTGGGCCAATTATTTCGCGTCAAGTAGTCGGTAGCGAGCGAGCCGGTTTCTTTCTCTTGGTCTTCGATTAAGGATCTTCCTCGGGGAGTTTGAACGAAAACGGCCGTGGGCTCTATCTATATTGTTCTTATTCCCAACTAATAAACTTTGCTTCTGATGAGCTCATCAACCATCGAATATTGTTACTACACGGAGCCTATTTTTTGCCAATATCTTGCGCGATAGTCGCCTCGATCGTTGTAGATTGCCGCGGAATTGCTCTTCCTGTATTAGAGTCTTTATCGATCGCAGCATCTCCTCTTCACCGGAGAACTCTCGTTTTTCCTTTCAGATTTCTCTTCGTGGGACTTTCGACAAACAAATTTTTCATCTTTCACTTCTGTTCTTTTCATACGAATGGTATTTTTTAGTAATTTACAACGTTCGATTCAAAAGCACAGACTACTTACGGACACTTACGACTTTGGACAATTCCTTCGTAAATAATTACGGAATAAAACGTCCAGAGTTTTTCGGATGGTATTTACGCGACAGTTAGCTTTACTTTCCAATTTTTTTTTTTTTTTTTTTTTTAAGGATGATCTTACAAAGTAGAGAAGCTATTCATTGTATATTTGAACTTCTATTCGTAGAACATCAGTTGGTGGCTGTCAGTCTCGGCACGGGCTGGCATGTTTGAAATAAAGTATTCTTTTGAAGCTGCAGTCTATTATCTGAAACGTAGCGCGGGATTTCTAGAAAACTTTAATGATCGTAGAGATGTGAGCGATGTGAAAAAGGGAAAAATTTTTTTAAAGAAAAGTCTTTAGACGCCTCTTAAAAGTTATAAAATTGCGATACAAAGGATATTCATTCAAAATACGAAGAAGATTGAATGTGTAATCTTGAAAATTTCATGACAGCCAAGTCAGAAAACAGTTCCAAGAAAAACGCAAGGGAATTTTTAAGATAACATTTTCCCTCTGCGGGCTTCGTCTCTGTAACTTCGCCGGCAGTTTGAATCTTGATAAGCCGCGTTAACATCATTCTACGCATCTAACGTTTTAAGAAAGTTAAAAAAGAAAATTCGACTTCCCAAGCTAATTTTTACAAGAGAAGGAAGAAAGTTTCCCATTGAGATTTAATTGAAGAGATATTCCAAGGGTATCATGGGACCTTCGATTTTTGTTTCTGTCCGACGCAATACTTGCAATTATCCGTGTACCATTCGTCCAACATCCTGAAGAGACAAAGAGAAAAAGAGTGAGAGAGAGAGAGAGAGAGAGATCGCGTAAAGTCAGAAGACAGAAGCGAATTCGTGAATTTCGAAGCACGATTTATGGAACAAATCGGAAATCTTTCACAGCGACAGGATCGAATCAAAGAAAATGGAAATTTCTTCGATCACGCGTGTCGGATCCGTTGCTCGATATTTACCTACGAATTCTCTACTCCCTGAAACGGTTACGATCCACAGAGGAAGCTTTACACGTTCAAAGTATTTCCTCTGCGTTGTATTTGTCGTATTCTTTCGAGCGTACAGCGTCGAGCATACGAAAAGATTGTCCTAAAAAATACGTATTTAGTATAGTAATGCTGCGAAAGTCTGCGGAAAATCCGACATACTCGTATGTTTATTATTCCCGACATGTGCTGCTTTACCATTGTCTTTTTCCTAAGCGCGGTTTTTATTGGATTGCCGGGCGTAACGCGTTTCCTAAATATATCCAAATTGAAACGAGCGGCACGCCAGCGTTCAAGGCACACCGGCTCGCCATTTCCAGAATTGTTTTCTCCACGGGACTTCATCACGTTTCCCTTTTATACGCACCGATTTACCGACGAAATTGAGCCGACAACGATTCCTGGCTCTCTTTTATTACGTTCAAATTGTGAAACTGCTAAATCTGTCGAAATCTTGCCCCGGAACTAAAAAATCTTCCGTGGCCGGGATAGTATTTTCACGAACATTGACGAATCCCTAAAGCGATGAATAATAATCGGATCGTGGATGTTTATGCATTCATCGGAAATTTAAAGACACAGAAACGTAACGAGCACACCACAAATGCAAAGAAGTATAAAATATGCAAAGTACGATACTCGTTCTAACATTTGATGGATAAGCCAATTTTCTGTTTGCTTTCTTTCTATGTACTTCTTTAATCGCCTTCGTAAAAGCACGAGCTTGCATGGACGAATTCGAATAACATTTATGGCGATAAATATTTCTGAAATGTTCGCGAAAGTATTGAAAATATCCACACATACGCGCTACTAAATTCAAATAAAAAAAGCGACAGAGTGGCAATATAAAATTGATTGGCAGCGCATTGAACTTAAATTTTATAAAACTGTTCCTTCATGAAACACGAAAAATGTGACTTACGAGGATTTATGATCGACGCGTGAGGTTGCCTGATGTAAAATCAGAGGCGAAAATTACAATATATTAAATATAGCTTTACTTGAACCTCACGTCGTACGCCTGCAATAATCGAAAGTGTCTGAACACTTACGGTGCATAGCGTGAAGGCCATTTTCACGAATATTGGCGAGTCCTCGATCACGTTGAAAATTCGAGACGATGAATAATAGTTTCGTCGAGTAACGTTAAAGATGGAATGAATATCTATCCGGCAGGTTAACGATTGATAGCTTCCCTCTCGGATGAGACGATAAATTTTTGATTAAAACGCGAAACGCGCGGCCAAATAGCGTCCGCGTGTACCATCTCGCAAGTTATTAGCCTCGCAACGATAAATGAGTACCCTTTAGATGATGCTCTCCTATTTTAATGGAATCTCGCAGCATTGATGAAGACTCTCTTCCGGCTAGAATCTGCCTCGGCGAAGGATCACGTAACTATTAGTTAAATGCATTTAGTGTCTATTAGTGGCGCGTTTCCGCGTAGTGCTATGGATGAGTAACAATCTTTGACGGTGTTCACGCAAAAAGGGGCGATAGCCTGCGTCAAAAGGCGTGAAGCATCTCGTAAAAGCATGGAAAATTGCGTTATGAATGCACAGAGGGTTTTAATGGACATTTTGATGTCCAATTACCACGACCATTTCGCTTATAAATTAATTTCTCACGAAGCGCGCCAGCCTCTCGCGACTTCCTCCTCGCAGATGAATAGACACCTTTCGACTTCCATTTGGTCCGGCCAGTTGGACCGGATTGAATTATTTAAGAACGGCTCTCGTAAGAAGATACTTCGCTACCAGATGCTTTTAAATGGACTGCCAGTGAGCCGGCGTTTTTATCGTGAAATTGAAATTGCACCGCGATCCGAGGATAACTGAATATTCGAAAAACGCCACTTTGCTCGATTTTCCTGCATTATTCCGACCACTTCCGACTCGATCGTGCTCATCCCGCGTTTAACAATTTTTTAAGTTTCAATGTAACACGATAGAGTATCGTTGCAAGAATTGGCAGAACAAACAGCAAGCGCACTGAGTTGCTGCATAAATTCTGTCCGCCTGTTCGTTCATGTAAGCCGGCTATTAATCTTATAATAAATTGTGCTTTCGAAGCGTAGCGGGCAGAGAGGAATAACATGTTCTCATTAGTTGCTACAGTGAAATAAAAAATTGTACGCGGATTTACAGCTATGCGTCTGTCTCGAACTGGCGCATTATTTAAGGATTCACTGTGCTTTCTTCCGAGATATTCATTTCTATAAAACCTTTTACTCCATTGCGCAACGTCGTTCCGACTTTTTCCACGGAGAAAGTTGTGGTCAGATCGTAGACAAGCAGAAGAGACGAGAACAGTTTGAGAATGGATCTTCCCACGTGACAACTTCGATACGACAAATAGAAGGTGGGAAAATGGTGTAAGGCAGAATTCTAGTAAGTGAAAAATTGGTCGGAGATTCGGCAGTGTCGGTGCTCTTCCCGCGAGACCATCCAACCTTTCTTCGCTTTTTTATGTTTGCTATCCCACTTCGTTCTTTCTTGTTCGCGTACACCCTCGAGCTTTCGAGAAGCTGAAAGACGCGAAAAACGTAAAAAAGGATTAGAAGTATCGGCTGTTCTCTCTCTGGCTGACCAATCGCCGAGCCGTACTACTTGTCCCGCCGAGCTAGTTATACTACTTATGCCTGTAACAAGTACATAGATTTTCGGTAACAATATCATGAAATTTCATCGAATATCCAAATTAATGACAAATTAATATCAATTAATTGAGTTATAATATGCTATTTATTTAGAATTAAATAGAAATACATCAACAGACCCGTACGTTTGCACTTGCTTCAAATAACGTGGGAGAATCTTCTTTATGTGGCTCGTAGTCTAAAAAATTAAGCAATTGTAGAGCTTTTAAAATAGCAGAATAATTTTGCAAACTGTGGTAATTACGAATGCCAATTTTGAATCGTAATATTCTATTTTATATAATTGCAGCGGTAATGAAGAATCGCAAAACTTTTTCTTTTAAGCTTGTTCTTTAATTTGGTTGAACGATCGTGTCAAAGAAAATCAAGTGTCCGGATATTTTCGAGTAATATCATATTTTTCCTTAGTCCATTGGGAATTGCCATAAAAATCGCAAAGCTATTTTTTTTTTCTTTATTATAGTACATACGTTAGGTTCATGGAGGATTTTATATTTCTGTCTCTTTGCTTTTTGGATAACGCGGTAAACGAATATGCAAGACGAGAATATAGCAAAATTGCGCGAGCTGAAAGGTACGTTTAATTAAATTGTTTTGCTTAGCCCTGCGCGATAGCCCTTTGTACGTATGAAATTTAACATCTCCCCTCATCATGCGATATCATGGCTCGCGATAATTTAGTTTTTATCCGGCAAGTTTTAACCCGGTAAAAATTTCAACGCGTTCAGCGAAAAATCGTGTTCGGCGATTTGCATCGCGCCGCGCTTATGCCAATTTGTTAAATGCACGATGGAATTAGCGTTTTCACCCCTCTTACTCCCTAACACGTTCACTGCCACGCGAGTTTCATATGTTTCGCTCTGAGTGCCACAATATGTCGAAATATGCTGCACCGTAACGTCTAGTTTTTGCAAAATATTATATTATATTTGGGTGTGTTTCTCTGAAAATATCGTATAAATCGTATTTATTTAAATAATTCACATTATTGGAAACGTGTTATGGGGAATGAAATTCATTTTGTTTTAATCGCTCTGAAAAATTTAGTAACATGGTTCACTGACGATCGCCGTAGCACTCGACGTGTTAACGATTTTCTCTTCGTCTCGCGAGCTTTTATCCTTTTTTCTGGTAATTTCACGGCCGCTCCTTCATGTTCCACGCTACCTGCCTTATATTTCGGGGTTATACGCACGCTGCTCGCCCCCGCAGGAACTTTTAATTAACAAAAATGGGAACGCTTAACGTCACTGGCTCGCTGATATTTTCTAAATATTTTACGTGGCAAAAGAACTCGCAGAAACGTGTGAAATGGATGAAATTGGACGTCGTTGGAACTCGTTGGCACCGAATTCTGGTCGTGTCGTTTTTACGGCGCAGACTGCGACCGCCTATACGAGTTTTGCGTTTCTGATTCGCGACACCGACGTCGGTATGAGTGATTCGAAGTTTGGTCTCTACGTTTCATCGAATTTCTACGACTTTGTCGTACATATGTATTTCATCGCGTTCCTTTTGTACATCGGAGCTCGATGGTTAACCGGCAACGACATATTTTCGATAGAAATAAAATGGTCTGAACATGCAGCCACACTTTTCCCGTGGAAACTGATATGCCAGGTATGCAGCTTCTGTTCTGTCTTTATTCGCGATACTGTTGTCATGCGACAATCGAATAAAGAGAAAATTGCATTAAATATTTTAATTCTTGCTTTGTGTTACGTTAATCGCGAGAATTTTAATTAATTGAATTGAATTGATAAAGAACTATGTTCTTTTTATATATTTGCAAAATAAATAACAATTTTCTAGAGAGAAAATACACTTGGCGCCTATGTATCTAATATATATTTGTATAATAATATTATATAATGATATTATAATAGGACTTTTTGTCAGAAGGTTTGCCGATTCATAATTTTTCATAGAAATATTATAAATTTAGAACGGTGCATTTTTGAGCATCTAATCTTCTGTGAAATACGTTGATAAAAGATCTCTCGGTATATATGTGCCACTCGCAATATATTTCCATATGACTTTCATTTTGGTTTTATTCGCTATAAGTTTCATACTTTGCTTATCGGAAGTTTTAGGATAAACTTCCATTTCTTCAGTGATATTTATAAATATTTAAGCTTGTACGAATATTCACATTATTCTTCGTTTGAATTACGCGGGAACGTAAATGCTGCTACGCATGCGCGAAGCGATGACGCGGGACGCGTGTTTTGATTTGAAAAATGTCGTGTCAGACGTCGAGTGATTCGCAATTCGCAAACGACAGTAATAAATACAATTATTACTCAATGATAACTAGATTCGAGCTTTTTCATCTGTAATAAGTAATTGTACAGTGAACTTTCTGGAGTACGATCGATAATATCGAGAGAGGATCTCGAAAGCGGAAAGAAACGCGATGGTAAGAAAATCTTGGTTTAAAAGTTACTGATATCCATTAGCGTAACGAGCTATGCTACGTTTCTCCAAATCGTTGGGAACGTTTGATATTACGGTATGATATATCCAAAACCTCGATATTAGAGTCTTTTATGCATTTGGCGGTACTCGAGTGGTCATAAACTCGTAACCTATTTTAACCGCTCTAAAGATTTGCAAGCACACGTATACTTACGGTAATATACCGCAATTCACGAGTGTCCACGTATAAAACGATGCTGGAAATAATTAAAATCGTTGAATTTCCTCGTGTATCGTCGGATTTAATTGTTTAGTAGCGAACAATAGTGTTTCGAAACAACAAAAGCGCGTTAGTAAGAACAAAAGATATATAATAGTAAAACGCGGATTGCGAAAGACTGGAAATTAAAACATGCACTTGAATTCATTCGGAAATGGACACGCGCTATTCGCAACAATTAATTAATGAATCGTTTTCCGTGTCATTTTAATTTTTATATCCGCTCCCTATGCGTGCACATTCGTCCCGTATTTTACGTTATTAACGTAATTTTTATTACGGTATACAAATACCACGTCAATTTCCACTCAGCCTATAGAATTTCACTTTTCTTCGCTTGATCGATACAAATTATTTACAATTTTATTAATTTACAAATAATTAACTGTAACGCAAAGCGCGAGTAAATGCGATGTAATTAGTTCGATCGACTAATTGTTCTATATCAATCAGTTTCTACATATAGACCATTCGTTTCTTCAAAATTGTACATTAGTCGCGTATAAGGAAATTGCGAAATTGAAGAAAAGTGGAGTTCCGACAGTTCGCAACTGCGTTAATCAGCTCTCCATCAACCGCGAACATTTTACCTATCAACGCAAGGATTAAAAAGGTCTCCGTGATGTAGATGACGTCATCAGGATATTCATGACGTCTGCAGGATCAAGAAGGTCTTCAGAATGTTCCTCGTAAACCACATTCCAACGCATTTTCTCAACGACGTACGTTCGCATATTCCAACTATGTTTCTCGATCGCTGTTCCTTCGGGAAGATCCAAAAATCGCGTACCCTGTTCCAACGCTCTTTTGTCTGCTGCACCCATTATCCTTCTTTCGTGCTCTACTGCCCCCTCCGTTGACATCAGCCCGTCGTCGTGCTCTCACCCCGATGTCACTCGAACGTAGCAACTTCGTTATCTCCGGCTACGTCCGTCAACCCCGTCAAACGTTTCCGACGCTTTGTGCCGCGAGTTTCGCTCGCGTCAAGTTCGGCGTGATCGGCGACGCCGGCGTGGCGAGTCGACGTCGACGTCGACGATGCCGTCCTCGTAGTCTCGACGGCTTATCCGTTTAATTAACGAGACAATGCCGAGGTTGGTGGAGATTGCACGCGGCAGGTCCGCAGGGATTCAAAGCGGACAATATCGTTATTGTTTACCCCGCTGGTATCCACGTCAGTCCCTCGCTCAACGCAGCCATCGCGAGCCGAGCTGAGCACACCTGAAAAGCGCGGCGATCGAACTGCGAAATGCTTCGAATTTTTCGCAGCGCTCCGCGTAGTCGATCGTCACGCTACGAAATTTGAAGTATTAAATAGCTTCGAGCACGTTAGCGAGTGGGGAACGGTGCGCATGTAGCGGGAAAATATTCTTCCGGATTGCCGGATACGCGATAATAATTAGACTGCGGACTTTTACGAATTTCTGGTAGATTTAAAAGCGCGAAAATGATATACGAAGATAATAATGTCCAAGGCGGAGTGTACTCGCAATAATTTTTAATAGGATAAACAAATTACTACGTAGGTTTCGTTTGTTCTCTTCATAAAAATATGAAATTACATGAAAAATGTATAGTTCGTATGATAATCGCGTAGGTAGTTTTTTCGAGTCATAGCTCTTTCCTCAGTGAAATTAGTTAAAAGTAGTTTCAAGAATACTAAATGTACTTGTTGGACTAAATGATAGACTTTGGACGATTCTGTAAGTTCGCGTACATTCGAGGAACGAAATTGCACTTTATCACGTTCTATGGACTGTTGAAATACGCGTAGAATATTTTGCAATGGCGAAGCTCGTACGTCTTCTTCGCACGAATCCAGCTCGATTTTTTGGCGTAACTGCGAATTCCCGATCAGACTATTTTCCGAGATCAATTCGATAAGAAAGAATTAAAGGATTCCCTATACGCGTCGAGAAATAAATATTTCGATAGCACGGCCAGTTACATGCTCGAGAAACACGAATAACCTATTCTTCAAAACGTGAGAATAATACGAAACACGAAATCGGAAGGTTTGATCCTCCATCTGGAATTCGTATCCAGCGATCTCTGAACTTATGTAACGGATAGCAGATGGCTGAAGACATTTCGCGGAACCCTGGCCCTCCTCGCCTTGAATAAACGAGACCCTTATTCCGTTGAATGCTTGTACGCGCATGTATTACAAATTTTGGGACTGTTCCGGACGTCGTTTCGGGAAATCTATTTCAGAATTCGAGGAACGATTGGCAGAGACGTAACTCAATTTATCTGAGGTTACCTGATGGAACAGATGTAGCGATGTAGGACAGCGTTTCTCAATATTTGTCAGTCGCGACTCTCTTTTATAACAGCTAAATAACCGGTGAACGCCCTTTCACGTTACACGTACGATACATTGTTCCGTAATATATTCTGTTTAACGTTCTTGCTGTTGCGATAAAAGATCAGTCTCGTTGATCATCCTCTTGGAAACATAGTGGACGTACGTGTCTCGGATGAACGAGATGAATAAATCTTGGACTAAAAATGATCGCGATGTTGACTAGCATCGTGATCATCGGAGACTCGCGTCACTAAATTTTGCAGAACGACTGAGATAAGATAGACTGAAGGATCAGAAAAACGTTGAACAGTGTGAATGATTTAGATAGGTAACTTCGTTCGACGAAAGTGCGCGAACACAATCTGATACAATATTTTATAAAATACAATAATAATAATTGGCAAACTATTCCGGCAACGTAATATTTCGCAGGAATTAAACGCTACAGTGCAGTATATTTACAGTAAAACGATGCATAATGTCGTATTGTATATTGGCAGTCAACGATCAAGGATCAGAGTCCATAAATTGGGTATCCAAGCTCTGAAGTCTAGAGGAATCGCAATCGACTATGGCTGAATTTTCGACGATACTACATTGTGTAGTATCATCGATTCAACGATTTCATCGTATAGTAGCGCGGGACGCCGGTGGTCGCGTTTTTTGCGCTTAAACGGGAGTATGTAGGTTCGAGACCGCATCCACTCCGTAATTTGCATTTTCACCGGCAAAAAGGGCTGGCTCGCAAGGGAAACACGGTTACGGTTTTGCGTAGATGCTTTTACGATGGCCGTACGCGCGCGCCACGTTAATGTATGCCTCTGCATGGCGGGCATCTTTTTCAGAAGCGCATTCAGTATCATCGTTAATGTCGTGTAGCAACATCGAGGCACACGCGGACGCGGCGTCGACGTTTGTAAATACGCGGCGGGACAGGCTAACAGTCGGAACGGCATCTCGTGGTCAGGAAATTGGGATTAATTACCGGGAGAAGCTGGCCGTAAATACGGCCAGCTTTTGTGCTAACACCAACATGGCCAACTTCTTAACAGAATTACGCGTGCTATCGAGTGAAACTTCTGAAAGGCGAAATGAATCGGATTAGCCTGAATGGCGAAGCAGCTGCGAGTAACTTGATGAAATTCTCGTACCGTTTTTCAGCCGCGCGGGCTTGTTTCAGACGCTGTGTCGGAATGCGGCTCCGCTTCTTCTTTCTCGATCGCATCACGCGCGTTTCGTTCCTAGCGTTTACCCTTGATCTTCTGTCAGGAGCGAATTTTATTTTTTAGCGTGTATCGGTGACAGAAACACGTCCGAACTTTATCTGGATGAGAAATTTGTTTTTAGCGTTTTATTAATAGTAGAAACGCGTATTTTCTTGGTATTTTTGTATGGGCGACTTAACGCGTTAAAGCTTCAAGTCAAATACTTGTTTATCGCTTTGTCAGCTGAGCATTTGCAAAGCGCAATCGAATCGAGAAGGTTAAACGAACAAACGAGATAGTTTGACAAGATGGACGAAGGTAACGAAAATTTTAACGTAACATCAAGTATCTTTCTGTTCGTCCATAGAAGCAAAAGATTTTCCTTCGGAGTGTGGTCTAAGGCTTTTACACGATCAGCGAAGACTAACCACGAGCTGTAACGCGTAGTTCAATGCCAAATTTATTACAATTATCGTTGCGCTAAATAAAATTCTTAACGCTAAATTCACATATATATTTATATACATATATTCTAACAAATATAAAAACTGGCCACGTATTATATACGATAAATGTTACATACTTCTACGTTATATTACATTATAGTATATGATATACGAAAATTAATACAATACATTACATTACATAGGAAATCTATAATTGGGACCAAGATTAAGTTACAATATCCGACGTTCGAAAGTACCATTCCCATTTTCATTAATCAGTTGCTAGGCATCGTATCTGATAGCTGGTAACGCAAATTTCCCAAACCATTTGCCTCATTATCGTGTACGATCGCGAATACAGTCCTTTCCATCCACGAGAGCGATTCACAATTCGCAAAATCCGTAAGATCCTCTTGTGGAACGTAATCGCGAGCCAGAAAGAATTTCAATTAACGGTAGTCCGATTACGTTACTACGCAATTAGCGTTCGATGAAGCAACGTTGTGATCCAATTTATACGCGAATCTTCCTCGTTGAAAAATCTTCATACCATTGTACCTATCTAGCAGCAATGCGGCATACCCTTCTCATTGAAATTTCCTTCAACGAATCGGTGAACACAACAGTTTTACGGATGTTGAAACAGTCCGTTCAATCTCCTATGGGCGAATTCGCTCGTTTGCATGGCAAACCTTGGAGATGGTATGATTTTTTAAAAATTTCCGCCCGAGCGAGATCGGAGATGTAATCTGTGAGATGGCTAACCGCAACTCCGCTCCCGGATGGTCCACCGGTGGAAACTTTTTGTGGATTTTCCCAATATATCCGCTTGGTTTTCTCCGGTTGCTATTCTCGGAAGAATCAACGGTTTGTTCGTCTATGTTCGCGCAGCGCACGGGGATGAAACTGTACGAATAAAAAATCCCGAAATTTACAAAGTTATTATCATCGCCATCGATCGATACAGGCAGCGCGCTTTAAATCCATTTCCACTCGATACGCACTCGTTTAATATCAAATATAATTTCCCTTTTAACGAACACGCTTCCCTTTTTCCAGCATACAGGTAGCCAGAGATTGAAATTTTTCTTCTTTGAATCTAGCGCGCCGCTGATACATTTTTACGAAAAATACTCCGTCAAAGGGCCGTCGCTGCGCTATCTCCGATTTCAATTTAATTAACAATTCGTGGATTGACACACGGCGAATGGTTTTTCGCTTACTTTTATCCCGATGCTGGAAGATGCATTTTCAAATTACCGTGAAAACTACGTATTGCGTGTCCGCGAACATCCATAAACCATAACATCTAGAGATTGTACCATGTTATCGGAAAGACGTGTTCGCCGCTGTAGAGGTGTCTACTGAACTATTTCGTTCACGTCAGCCGACGTTACGTATTCTATCTCGCACGCCGAGTCTTTAGAACAGACCTGGATCGTCCGTATTTTCTTTTCCCTCTTTTTTCCTTTTTCTCCATTCGCAACCGAAGCTTGCGATGGAAGGATCAATATGCCAATAATTCAACGAATCCTCGGACATTTTTCTATTTGTTTCTAAAGGACATTCTTACAGGCCCACTCACGAGATGCTTGCTCATCCTCTTCAGACGCTTGTCGGCATTGTCGGTACTGTTCCGAGTCGAGGAGCCTTGTTACGAGTCGTCTGAACGCGCGTGCTCCCGCTTCGTCCCCTCGCCTCTTCGGTTTCTCTTGGATGACAAGCTTTTTGGTTTACAAGCCAACGGCTTTTAATTAATTTTTACGGCGCTCAAAGAATCCCTTTGCCGCGGTGTCACCTGCCAGCATATTTTCATCCTTCTCACGGACATATCGTTTAATATCACAGAGTATTTTTACGCTGCAGCGTGATTCTCTCGTTCGTTTTTCCAGCAATCGATGCATGACTTCGGTATAGTTTCGCCATAGCCGCTGAATAATATTTAATATAATTCGATGTAGTTCTTGATGTAAAACATGAACGGTAATTTACAATTAGAACGTATTAATCAACGTCTTCGCGTTTGTCGTGTTCATCGCATTCACGATCCCAATTTTTGAATACATTATACGCGTCACGCAAAGGATTTTGCATGACGTACGACGCGATACAGCAGCTGTCACTATCGTAGTGCTGAAGTTCGAAAGGAATACGAAAACGTACGTCGAAATTGCAGGATATTTATTGCAGATATACATTTCATAAAAGTTACAAAATCATTTAAATAGTTAATCATCCATCATATAAATATCTATACTGTATGCTAACTTTTTAACAACTATATATACTGATAGTAAATGTCTCGTTACTTTTGTATACGTTTCCAGTGTGGTTTCAAATTGTATATTTATTTATTTATTTATTTATTATTACTTAGTCCGCGCCTTTCGGCTTTGGACGAGCTTTTCGGTTTTACATCTCGTTTGACATATATCAATCTTTGGCGTTATCTCCTTATTATCTCTGCTCTTATATCCAACTAATCTCTTTTCTATGTCTATCTCTCTATATAACTACCTCTTTTCTCATATAATCTATCATATTGCGTTCTATTCTCTAAACTAGGTAACTTTTGGGCTTTCAAATTGTATAAGTATAATCACGATAGTCGTCTCTCGTTATATTCAATTTTATCAATACTAACGAAATTCTAAGAAGTTTCGCATAATCCACGTAACGCACCTATAAAAATCTTCCGCGACAAGTGATCAAATACTCCTTCGAATCCACTGCACGTGCAAATTCTTACAGATTCGACAGATCATCGACTAATCTCTTAGCAAATTAAATTCCCCGTCTGTTCGCTCTCTTGTCCTTCGTTTAGCGAATAACTACGATTTGATAGCGAGTTACCCGTGAGTCGACCAGCTTCCGTAGCTTCGCTGGTTTCAGCAACTTTCCTAACTTATAGTATCCTGTCTGCTGCTTCTGATTCGTCTATAATGCCAAAAGCAAGTTTCCAAGCGAGTTTTTATCGATAGCACTTTAGCCCAACTTGGTGCTTTGTCATCGTTCAGTCTTTCCTACGAATTTGTTAATACTTTTACGTTTCTTCCGCCAGCGGAAAATAAATCCCTAACTTTCCCCGAATCGATGGAAATTT
This sequence comes from Bombus confusus, assembly GCA_014737475.1. Classification (NCBI taxonomy): domain Eukaryota; kingdom Metazoa; phylum Arthropoda; class Insecta; order Hymenoptera; family Apidae; genus Bombus; species Bombus confusus. Next base: position 1,388,448 of record JACXIV010000023.1, on the reverse strand, counting down.
AAACAGTTCGCCAAGCGCGGTGATATTTTCCATGCTTCCATTCGCGAAATACGGAACTCGGTTCGCTACATCCTCAGCGCTTTAATATTATACACGAGGTATCAAGCTCATAAGTGTTTAGATCATATCGCAGATAATAATAATACATAATAATACGTGTTAGGTGTATGCAAAAGTTTTAATCTTCTCTTTTCGAGCGTTCGCGTACGGTTACCTCTAGTCGATATAATTTTGCGCCTTTTCGTGCAATTGTTTGGTACTGGTCTATCTGGAACGGCAACTTCTTCATGATCGATCGACGGGCGATAACTTTACAAAATTTATGCGATTCTCAACAGATTATGTTCCTCTTGTAACTCGTGCAACCAGTTCTACAAATTCCTCGCGTCGTTATCTTGCACGAATGCAAAATTATGCTGGATAAATCCTTTCCTGGATAATTTCAACCGATTATTGTCGGCTGCTTGACACGACCGAAGCAGTGGAACGCGTTTACATGAACTGGATTCTTACGAACCAGGTACATTTCCATATCAATAATCAAGAAAAGTCGACCTACGATGATCGTAGAGGCGAGGAATTCGCTGAAATCCGCGAACGACAATGCCGGAGTAAGGTATGACGATACATAGTCAGAGCGTGTATCGAGCGGCGCGCGTCCACTGGAAACGAATTTGCGCTTTTATCGCCGGGGCCTTTGTTCAGATTTCGCGCGAACGGAGACGAAATCGAAATCAGTATGCGCGCACTTTGCTTCGCTGCACACAACGAAAACCAGTCTCGCCCCTGCGCCAGCCCACGAATTTCTCTCGCTGGTTTGCCGGTGCGGCTGTAATTACGTCGATTCGTGAATCGTATCGTGTGTCATTGGCAAAACGGCCAGCATGCAAAGCACAGCCATTATCGGCAGGGCCAGCGTTGTAGCGCATTGAGCCTTGCTATATCTCGTGTGTATACTTCACACAATGCGATAGGCCGCGTGGGGTGAAACGTGGCGGTTTGCAACTAACGGGGAATCGTGTGTACGCCGCTTTGTGAGAGGCCAAGCATCCAACATCGCGTCATTGCGAGCACGGAATTCCGTCGAAAACAAGGCGCTGGAATTCGTTTGTTGCCGTCGAAGAATGTAGGCGCGGCACTGAAGCCCGGATTTCCAGCCAACTAAAGTTGCTATGCGAACTTTAATTTGTTCCTTCATTGGTGTATCGCGCTGTGCTGTTTTCACGGACCTCGAGCCATTCCGCAACGTTTCAAAGATCGAAGTCAGTGTCTTGCATTTCTTTCCCCGGCTCATCCGTTTCGTTCGTTCGTGTCTCGTTACGCGGCTTTCCAACTGCGCCGCTCAAATTCTGTTTCCTTCTCTTCGAGGCATATTCCGTTACTCACACGAGTAAACACTTTACGTAATCTTGCCCGGCGAATGAATTTTTTACCACGTAAATTTTTTCTTTCTCGCTCGTTGCCGTTTGCGTCCTAACGTCCCAGCGGACGCTCAGCTTGGATATATTAATCGGGTATAGTGTTCATGAGCGTTGGGATGGATGCTGGTTTCGCGCAAGTTGTGATATAATCGATTTATATCGTCAAGGATTTAATCGGCGATTTTGTATTTATGTAGCGCGACGTTCGTAAAAGTTACTTGCGAAAGTTACAAGAGAAATCGTACGTGTCGTTCATTTTGCAAAGTCCTTCACGAATCAGACGTGAAATTTAAAGAAATGCAGTTAATACGATAATAACGCAATAAGGTAGTAACTTCAAGGATTAAATATTGCCGAACTAAAGTTTCAAATGAAACAATATAACAAGTCCTAAAGGTTTTCGCGAGTTTCAAAGATCTTCATAATTTTCCATAAGAAACATCGATGTCCGTTTAGAATTTAAATTAACGCGGGGCTAGCAGGACGCGGCTTTACGCATTCGATGGAATACGAAGTAGAAACTGAACAACCTGCCCTTCCCTGCAGCCCTATTTTATCGCGAATTTTCATTGAAATTTGCGCACAGCGGAACCAAATTTTAAAGAAATCCGATTTCACCGAATTAATCTCTCAAGCTTGGCCGCAAAAGCTTTACATGAAAAATCATTCGACTCTCGGCGATATTTTATATTTTTATTATACTCCCGACGGTCACCCATGTTTGTACTTTCCCGTGGGAATAAATACGCTTGGTCTGGAATCTGTGCTCGCCGCCGGCACGTTTTCATTGCGCTTCTTTCTGATTTTCTTTGAGTCACGTATTTATTCTCGCATTTTAAATCGACTCATCCTCCTACCCGCCTTCTTTTTATTTACCTTCCCCTTTCTCCCTGTTGAAGTAGACGAGGAAAACGCCGTAGGGCAATGATAAATAATTTCCACGGTTTCCCAGAGCAATTTCCTTTTTCTCTGTCTCGTAAACTACACGCCGCGAAAAAAAACTTCGTAGAAAGGATATCTCTCCACGCGTCCACTGACCCTTCCTTTAACCGGCCATTTATTACAGAATCAGCTTTCTTCCCCTCTTCACTTTTAATTATTTCTTTATACATCTGTTTATGGGATAAAGTTTTTCAGATTACCTACAAGGTAGTATTCAGGCGAAAGAAACACATTGTTACGGTTGGTTGCGCGGTAAGTTCAAAGCGGAATTTAAGAAACCTCTTAAAAACAATGCTGAATATGCACCATTTGACTTGATGACTTTTATAACGCGTAATAATATAAGGGCATAAAATAGTTTCGCAAGACCTCTTTCGCGAGACTTCTCGTTTTTTCCAGCAATTTTTTTCTCGATCCTATATCTTTTTAGAATATTCAATTTTCTATCGCTGAAAGAGTTTCATAAAAATAAAAATAAATGACAAACAGCCAATGTTGCACCCAGCTTACTGAAACTTCACAAACAGCCTGCGAAATATACAGGATGGTTGGTAACTGGTGGCACAAGCGGAAAGGGGGTGATTCTACGCGAAAAAAGAAGTCGAAAATATAGAATAAAAATTTTTCGTTCGAGACTTTGTTTTCGAGAAAATCGACTTTGAATTTTCCCTTGGTACGCGTGCACTTTATCGCGTCTCGTTATAACGAATCTCACTGTAGATCATTGTCTCGATTGACGTTATGTTGATAAACCTATCCTGATCCTACCTATTAACTTACTATCCGACTTTTTTATTCTATTTTTTTATTCTTATTTTTTTCGTTCTATATTTTCGACTTCTTTTTTCGCGTAGAATCACCCCCTTTCCGCTTGTACCACCAGTTACCAACCACCCTGTATATCTGCGACGAATGTCTTGTAGCTTCTACGTAGATCTTCGAATTCGTCCAAAATTTTAACGATATATTTCATCGAGTTTCATTGCAATGCCAACGGAATTTCAAGACATTTCCCATAACATATAACATTTCTGCGATTACCACTTGTACTTTCGCGAGCTATGCTGCGTAGGAATTTTTGTTCAGCGCTTTGAATATCATTACTGCAAGATTTATAATACGGAGACCATCCATCTACTACATTATTTCTTTCTTCCTGCTACGTTTATGCATCGGATATCGTTGCGGTGTTTTACAGGTGCTTTTATTTTTCGCAGTTCATTCGACGATATCGCGGCACGTATCGTGGCCACCGTTACGGCAAAACGTTGACAAACAGTCTTAGCTGATCCCGCGCGTTAGCGAAGAACGATCGAATGCAGCTGCTCCCTTTCGTACCTTATCTTCTTTTCTTCCCTATCTTCCGCGAGGTAGAGAGGCGCGACACCAAGTTGTAAACCGGTCACGTCCTGACTGGAAATTATGTTGGAAAGCGAACGGATTGGTAACCAGGATGTCGGGTGAAATAAAAGCTGAACCTTCTTCGCGCCAACCAGCGTCGAGCTCATTTCGTCCCGTGTTTCTTCCAGTCGTTTCTTCCCTCGTTTAACGAACACAGTCACAGGCTTATTCGATTTCGTGAGCTCACGATTCGACAATTCGTTCTTCGAAATTATTATATCAATTTCGTCGGAATTATTTTGTCGACAGCCTAGAATTTATGCGACAGAATACGCATTTAAAGAATTGAAGATGGGAAATATTTAGCGGGGGTAGCAAATTGAAAATTTGTCGTGCAAGACATCTTATTTTCACTTCAAGGCTCCCAGACCTGTCTGTCGTACGTTTTTTTTCGTAAATATCACGACACTCGTGTCGACACAAGTAAAGGCGCAAAAGTTATTTAAAATTATACAGACATTCAAAACTAGAAAGGAGCCACGCATTCCATATCACAGTCAATTAATCAATCCGCGATAATCCCATCAATCCGATATAACACAATTAATTCTCTTCCTCTCTCCATGCTATATATCTGTCGTGTCTTTTGATTACCATTTTCATCAATCTCGACATTCATATTATTACCGTGTATCTTGCTATCTGGTTCCATGCATGTCGTAGATGATTTCATAACACAGACTCAGATTTCGAGTAGATTCACCTTCGATCTTCTCAATAGGATCTGAATTAAAGAGCTGTCGAGGTCCAACGCGTAACCACTGTAATTCACGTATATTGGATCGTAACCTTTCTTGAATATAGAACTCCGATTAATTGATTAATCGTTTTCATGATGCTTAAAATTGATTGATCTCGTATGAAACCGACAGATGTCCTGCCATGAACGGAAGTGTAGATAACGACGTGTGGTCGCTATCCTCGCTGCGATTCTGTTGAAGGCGAGAATAAAGGATCATAGACACGTTGCCTACGAACGATGAAATAGAAGCTGAAGTCTTGGCGGGACACCTTTTGTGAGGAGTTGAACTAACAAGCTCGTGTTAGTGGAAAATTCTAGAGGCTTTGCCTCGTAACGTTTGATGAAAAGCTTGTTTGTATCCCTGGAGCTCCAGCCGTGACGGTCGAAACATATTTCATAATGGCTGAGGGAAATTTCGTTGCTCTTCGCGGCTGTCCAACTTCAATAACTAAGGCTGGCCCTCCGTCAGGCTATTTATTTATTTATTTATTCATTTATTCATTCTTTGACGAACAGAGTCAACTCGACTAGCCCGCTAATACTAAAATATCGACTGCTTTTTGCCACTTTGGATACTTCACGTGTTTCGTTATACGTTCTTTCTCTTTTCCTCCTTTCTTCTTCTTTTTTTTTTTTTTTTTTTTTTTTGAAACGAGCTTTTGATTCTTTCATCGGCGCTTCAATTTATCAACTTTATTAACTTTTTATCGACAAAAAACGAACTGGCTCGCGATTTTAGTTAGATCGGCGGCTCACAACGGCTGCTTCGGATGTACAAGTTGTTTAATTTGTTTCGCTAATAATTGGCATGCATATAAACGAGTTTATCTGTTCCGACGTTACACTCGCGACTTTCTCGTTGAAATTTTACCGCGGCGTAAAATGCAGCGCGTTAATAAACTGCATGTTACCGATTTAAGCGGAGAATTTATTTAACGGAGGAAAATAAATACGGTAAACACGGCGCTATCGTGAACAACGTGTGCACCGCATACGCGAGAGTCGTTAGCCATTTGCCTGATTTTTGAGAATAAGAGAGGATTTTCTGCCAACTATTTTATCATAGTACGGCATTCGCGTATGTTTGTTTCCTACGATTACAATATTACCGTGGAGCTCTGTAAATTTGTTCCGGAGGTAGACGCTGATGGAAATTACACCTCGTAGTATTTCGTCGAGCGACAGTACACAGCAAACACTATCAATGTGTTTAGGCTAGAATACCGAACCCGTACTCTATTATCGATGACAATCGAACAAAGTAGGTTACAACAATCCATGACGCTTATTGACTTCTCCAAACGTGATCTGCTTTCGAGATAGTTTGCTCGAATCGAATCCTTTCCTCTCGGCGCGATCTTTCTTCCGTTTTCGTTTATTTTTGCAATTTTCTATGTTGTACAAAAGGTTCCTACTGTCATACTACTGAGTAGAAACTACTAGGACGTAAATTAAAGCATACATCCACCCGATATATCTTTATCCAGGATCTTAAGCACTTAGTAAAATGAATGAAAATATTTCGTTTCTAATCTTTCAGTAAATCTAAGTGCTTTTTATATTAAATTCCTGACAGTGTTTCTTAGATAACCATCGAAGAACGCACGAGAAAAACATGAGAAATTAATTTTTCTTGCTTCTTTTATGTTGATGTTACTTGGCAGCTTATGGCAAGTAGCAGGTAAATGGAACAATTTTTTAGATTCAAGCACATTGCACTTAGCCTCTAGTGTTACCTTTACTTTTTCCTTCTATGGCAGAACGAGATATTGAAGTAATTTACGAACAGAAACAGGTAGGAATTTTTTGAACGAGTTTTATCAAATTCGCTGAGCTGTTAAGGGATTAATGCTAGAGACCTGTGAACTTCGGGTTTCTTGTGAGTTTATACTCGTAGTGATCTTTCTCCTTTCTCGAACACGAAACTTCCTTCTACTTGGCCAAAATATATAACGCAGAAGTTGGTAACGGGTTCTCGAGGACGGCACTTTTAAATTAACTCGCATTTGGGTCACTGAATGGCGCAATACACAGCAACAAAGAAAGTGGACGAAGTATCGTGTATGCGGATATCAGATATGCAGCCTAGACAGGTTAGAAGCACGAAATCTGCCTTCGCTAATTAGAGAACGATCGGCCCAGTTCCATAGCGAATTTCAAGGGAAAAGGAAAACGCTTTGGCTGCTGCTCTGTCCGAGGCATCGACTTTGATACGGCCAACAAACGAAGGCCATCATGCATTAAACATCCGATCTGATCGAAGGGATTTAATAATGCAGAATCGCCGGGAAAATCGATTATATGAATCCTTGCTATCGTAACCAGCAACCGAATCGACGTTTTGAATGTTTAATGGCCACTGCGTCTGAGCATGTGATAATATATTTATATTTAACGCTGTACGTAATCCTTGATCTGTTCTCTGGGATATTCTCGACCGAATCGTATTCTTCTGTCGTTAGGTAATTCCTAGAAATTTCCTAGAAATTGTAGGAAAATACGAGCAATTGTATATATAATTAATATTAAATACAAAGTAATTGCATATATCGTTCGTTTCTCGTTTAAATTTTACGCTAAAGATCTCCTTGAATTAATAATCCTGCTGCGTTCGTTCCATAAGTTTTAGCCCATACCGTGCCTTTTTTAATATTGAAAAATACCTCGAGTTCGAAAAGTATCTTAAGTTGCGTAAGATACGAAAGAATCGTTATTGATACGCGCAATTCGTTTTACGTTGGACGTTTCGCTGATACGTTCGAGCTCTTCTCGTTTGCATAAATAAGAGGATCGCGATATAAAAGTTCGAGGGTCGCAGCAGGGCTGAAAGCCTCTTTCCCGGCTCCAGCTGAAACAAGATTGAAACATAAAGAATTAAAAAAAAAAAAAAAAAAAAAAAAAACACCGCCGTTGGGTGGACCCGTTAACCAGCGAAGACGAATCAACTCGTCGGTCAGTTTGTAATTTTTTAAACACAACTGTTTCCCTGTGTAATTCGTACGCGCAATACGCGCGCACTTCCTCGCAGTTGCCGGCAGTCTGCGGACAATACGGAGGCGCAAGAAACGAAGTAGGGAGAACGAGAAGCGATAAAGGAGAAAAAAAAAATAGGGCCAGCGGAAGAGAAAAAAGTGGATGGACTTAAGCCTTCGTGTTACTGTTTCTCGTGTGACAAGGGGCGAAATAAGAGGATACGGCTAGCCGTTACCAGGGGCGAACAGAGGAAGATAGAGCCTAAATCTCCGCGTCTGACACTGGAAGTCTTTCAGAGAAGGCCGTCAATATTTCAGAAAGTTTTTCAGCCGGCAGGCCGCGTTCCGGGTTCGCGCGTCGACAAACGCTTAGACTCGCTTAGCCCCGCTTATGCTTGCGCAACGTTTTATCGACGACCATGAAGACACAGGCCGTCCCTTTCGTGTTTTTCTGCTGCTTGAGAAATGGCGCCATTAGAATGTCCGCGACACTTGCGTCCCCACGGTATTATCCCGTTATTATGCGATTCCCGCGTTGTTGCGCAATAACTTGGATGTAGGGTGCAGAATGTAGGGTGTTTCTCGAGTTGCTAGGGTGGCGAGAATGGGTCAACGTTGGTCGATACGTCGATCATGATACGTTGATTTAGCAAAAAGTCTGCACATATAGTTACAGTTTATAGGAAAACACCATTTACCGGAGCGAAATTGTAGTTAGCGCTGTATCGAATGAAATTTTGTAAATTCAATCTATCTGAATGTGAAATCCTGTTTATTTGCCAATAGGTTCAGATAAATGGAGTTGCGCTGTATTTAATTCACAATCCTTTGGCTTTTACGAAATGCTTTAATTCATTTTGCCATACTTTGTACCAGATTTTGGCAATAATCGAATCAATACAAAAGTCAATATTGCTTGGGGTTTATACGAATTTTGCACATTCCGTTTTAAAACGCTCCGTTTCGTTTCGTACTTCGAAACAAATTGGAAACTCAATGGAAATAAACTCGGCGATAAAATCTCCGGTGAAGAAACGTTCACTAGTTTGAAAAATTGTGCAGATTAACTCCACAGAATGTGTCCATTGTTATCGTATTTCGTATAGTTTAATATTAATAACGATAAAAAATTATTGGATTGGAAAGATTTTTAATTCACCATGTATGCTGTGTTTTATTCGCAGAAGAAGGGACAGAAAGATCCTTTCCAAATCAATTTCCAATTCGGTTTGAAAAATGTTTCAGATTTATTAAAGAGGGGAAGCTACAAGAACGAGTTCATAAATCGTAAGTGCGTGGACGAAACTGGTGCGTTTAAGCGTTAACTCGATTCCCTTCATCGCAAACATCGGTTAGGTTCCACTTCTACTTCCATAATACGATATCTTTGCGATACTATAGTAACTTGTACTTACTAAAACGAAGCGAATATGGCTACTGGTCTTATTTACTGGCACTCTACGCGATGTTTCGCCAACTCACGTACCCTCGAAACGATAATACCAAAAATATCGTACATTTTCATTGACGCGAATTCCCAGCGTAGCAACTGGTTCTATCCGCAGTTAACATAATTTCAAAGGAGTGCCTAAAAAGTTTAATTAAAGCGACCGGGATGAACACGTTGGATCTGAATCCCGTTCGTAAAATATACCGGCTGTCGCTTCTATCTGCACACGTTCGCCACGAAGGCGGCGCATTCTTTATTCGTCCGAGCTCCACTTGGGATTCCTTGGAAGGAACACTGGGACTTTCCTCTGGAATCTTATCCTCTGTTTGCTGGTAGGCCGAACGAAGATGTTCATGTCCGCCGTGCACAGAGAATTCTCATTACGAGGCGACTTTGCATTTAAATGAAAAAGTAGTTTTCTAGCGGGTGCATCCCCTTCTGCCGATAGAACGTATCTTGATCTTCGGTGCTCGAAGCACTTTAATTAAAATTACGAATTCCGCCGGTGAGTTTTCACGCTGTTTCTTCTAGATACTGCGCGCGTTCGACTCGGTTTATCGTTTCATTGAGTTCCTCCCGTCTAGAGCCCATTTTTCTCCGGCAAATTGAAAGAGAAGAAACTGCTCCGCGAGACTGCCTGCTCTGGAGAGGAATATCGTAAGGTAGCTTTACTGCAAATTGCACTGTAGAGTTGTATAGGAAAACCCATAATTCTTTCTAGGTCGGAATGTACATGCCCGTTCATAAGTACGAGGATACTTAGAGAAATGTAGGTAAACCTGACAAATCATTACGAAGTTATAGAAACGTCGAAGAACCATTATATTATCTCTTCCAAAATGTATATTACGAAGGACATGGAAAGCTATAGTGAACTTATCGCAATCCTGAAAAGTCATTGGAAACTTATTGAATCGTTTAATGTTATACCGGAAACTGTAAAGGATCGATATATGTATTACAGTAATCTCATCAATTTGATACAATGAAATTCTTCTTTTCCTAATATCTATCAAGTTCCTCGATTACTATCTTAATCAATTTCGACATTTGTATTATTATTGCTTTTGCTGTTATTCGGTTCGGCGTATGCTGTAGGATTTTGAACAGACTTCCTGAAGTTTCCTATCTAATTCACGTGACATTTTTCTAATAATTACTGTTGCAACCCTTGTAAATAGTATGTATGTTATACGAAGTGCATCGAATACTTTTATGAGCCTACGAATATTAAACGATAGTCTGGCACGAATACGAAGTTCAAATCGATTAGTCAGTTTCTTAACGTTTTAGATTGAGTGTCACGTTTGATATGAAAGCAGCAGGTGTTTTAGTACTTATCAGCCGGGGTATATACTTGACGCGTGCAGCATAGTAAAACCGTAACAACGGCAACGTAAAATATTTTACAGATCCTTAGAGAGGCGAATCTCGTTGACCAAAAACGTCGTTAAAGGGAACGGCCATGATTCTTATCCGGTAACCGACATATAGGTCACGGTACTTAATTTACATAGTTTGGTATTCTGGCGAGTTCCGTGCGAACTTTGTTCGGATTTATGACGGTAATGAGATTTACATATTAAATTATCTGCGCGAGATAGTCATGCCCAACAGTTCTCATACGTACAATAAGTTTCCACGCACCTAATTAACAGCCAGTTCCATCTCTCTTCATATTTGTTAAGCATACGCGTCACGTTGTAAAGCATCGAAGCGAGACGATAACCTGCTGTCTATATATTATCATTATATATATATAATATGTTTATAAGTATATATATATATATATACACACACACACACACACAGCTATATGCAGACGTATGCAGTGGCTGATGAAAGTATTTGGATATTCCTAGAAATCTCCTATGTGTACATCGTACAAAACATTTTGAAATTTCATTTGCATTAACGAGACTCGACTATCGCGATTACGTTGATAGAATTCGGAACGTAAAGTGGAAAGTATTTGAACAGTCAACTCCTCACAATATTAATTAGCCAGGATATCTAATGAGACCATTGTTGGCACTAATGAGCATGTCTACGACTACTATGCTGTATATTTGTTTTTTATTAATTGCACGTCTGCGATAAATGTCATGTAACTTCTATATACGTTCCCGGATTGGTTTCAAATTTTACCATTGTGCTCACGATACTCGTAACTCATTAACATTGGCAAAATTTCAACTTCAAGCTTCGCATAATATATTTATAGAACAATTGCAAACAAATGGTAAGTGTCCGAATAACTACCATTGTGGATTTGTAGCAACAGTACAGTTTCATCTTGCCAAAGTATACAAATTAACGATGAATTAGTAATTAGAAGCTCGCCGGATGATTATACAGAACTTATAAATCATTGCATAAAATCATTCGCCTGTAATCTTATAATTAAGATAAATTTGATCAAAAATAAACGAACATCTGGATACACTTCACGATGATGAAAAAAATGAAAATGAAAAACAACTAGTCGAATTTCCATCGTTACGTTTATTAATTCAGGGAAGATTCTGGCACGCGATCAACTAATGGCGATACCTTTGACAGTGTTCGAGTTTGAAGCCTCGCAAACTTCGCTACACAGATCGCCCCTATTCCCTTCAGCCTCGGGTTCACTGAGCCTGACATTCTATCAGTTTCTATAGAAATCGAAGTAGCAGTTCGGGCACCGCTAAGTCCTTGCGTACATTCTCAATAAGACTGACAGGACTTACGTCTATCCTGTCCGTCTTTTGTGCAGATCAGCTTTTGATTTATATGTCCTGATATTTTGCCAAGTTCCGTCTACGTCGAAAGAAGTTGCCAGATCCGTGAGAGCGTATATATTGTTCGCTAGACCCAAATTCTTGAGATAGCTCATGCAGAAAAAGTGGCTATGCGTGGTAAGTAAATTTGGTTTATTCGATATTACGTATAACTGACGAATAGTAGCAAATACAGCGATTGTACAATTTTTCGACCGTTGAAAACTCGAACGATTCAATCAGAATCTGCTGCGAGTCTTTGATCCGTATTTTTTTAACGTTAAAAAATACCTCAAATGCGAATTTTGGTATACACGATTTCTCGTTTCAATTTCGTGTTTGACATTTTTTTAAAACAATACTACCAAGTCCTTTTTCTCTGCCGAAATGAGAGCAAGATTGGAATATAAAAATTGGAGGACTGCAGTAAACTTGGCGTGCACAATATATTCTTGTCGCGCGCAGCCAAGTTTCCACGTACATTCTCCGTGTCGATAAATTACTCAGTTCGCTGTATCACCTCGCACGAATCTTTACGCAAATTCAGGGTCATTCGTGCGACCAAGTATGCTAATTTGCGCGATTATCCATACAGGACCTTCGGTTTTCTCCATCTTGAGACATTATGCAAATCGCCGTGTCATCAAAGAGTACGAAGTTCGAAACGTGTTTGCGTACATGACCCAAAGGGCTCGGGCCTAATCTCCGTGTTCGTTACGTGGCTTCGATTATCAATGAGTTCCTGGCGATCTTCAAATCTACCACGCGTACGTAGATCGTAATTCGTCGAGTCAAAATACGTAGAATTCCACTGCGATGTGTTCTTCAAGTTTTATTTCGTTCGCTCGATAAATTATATCGAAGCACGCGATAAACCTGCTGAATAATATGAAGTAAACGTTAAATTTTAAGCTAAGATAAGTAGAAGTCCACTATAGAGCGTTCTCTAAGGCTTGTTTTATTACTTAGATAAGGGGGTGCATGTAAAGTTGTCGGATATTTTTTCCACATCCCTTTTGCCCTCAGTTCTATATTCCAACAAATTTGCTGCGAAGATCTTTCTCTCCCGTTTATATCGTTATGAAACTGTGGATTTTTATGCAATTTCATATCTTTAGTGGCATAACTAACAGAATGCAACCTACGTAAAGATTTGTTTCACCCGTTAGAGAAAATAACAGCTATAACCAGGGCGTACACCCTTATCTTCTGACTAAACTTATTTCTTACCAGGTCTACGTTTCATTTTTACAGTATCAGATTTTCCTAGTCACGTGGAAGCACTGCTAAACGATACGAAAAACGTACTTGAGTCTAATTGATTCGTATGCAAATGCTATGATAAATGTTGTGGTTATGGGTTATATAGATAGAGAGAAAAGCGCGTGGATAAATTGTCAGATAGTAAAATATATTTAACAAAGAAATGTTTGTACAAATATGAATACAGTTTGAGCTGGTGTTACCTAGTAACTGAACACTCCGAAGCCATCGTTGCCTGTCTTTTGTCTATGGCCTGTCGATGGCTTTAGTGAGTCAGAAAATTAGTCAGTACAGATGTAGAGTTTCCTTAGAAGCGTTAACCACTTCAACAATAAATACAACAGTGTTATACTTTCTGTAGTCACTGTACTTCGCTTTCGATATTTTTCCTCTTTCCACACATTCTGTATATTTTGTACGCTTTTGCGCGTTTAAATTTCCCATTAATGTATAGAAATATATTACATAAATCTAGCACGTTGTACGCTTGGACAATTCAGTTGTAGTTTGGGGGACGCTTAGTACGTAGACATCGGATACCGTGGGCAGAGGTATTCTAGGAGAATCCAGGATGCCATAAAGAGGCACGACCTACATGTTAAAGCACATTGCCAACGACATCAAGGCGTGGTGAAGACGCGTTTGTCGACACTGGATATCTTCTCCTGTAACCGGCAATTAAGTCTAATTTCCGCGAGACCGACCCAGAGGGCTCTTCTACGGCTAGCTCACGACACCGTGACTGGATTGCACCGTTTCGGACTCCTTCTCCTCCTCCTTTCTTCTTGCTCGCCTCTTATCTCTCTGTCTTTCGTCTTCCTCTTTCTCTCTCTCTCTCTCTCCTCTCCTGGGGCGTGGAACTGGAGAGTGTAACTTCTCACAATTACCATGATACACCCAGAGCTCGGTAATTCGATCAGAACTACGGGACAAGTTGCGCGCCACCACGGACCAGAAACTAGAGACTGCACCTGTGCAGTCGGCCCGGTCGAACTACTGATCTTTCCTACTTGGCAAGACGTAAAGAGATTTCTTGCTGTTTGCCAGCCGTCTCGGTGAAATTGTAGGGGGTAGCAGTTGCCGATGGTCTTGGAGTCTCGAGATTGCTTGTAGAATCGTAGCGTAACGAACACGGAACAGGCGTTGGCGAGGCGTCGTGGATAGAAAACAACGACGTAGAGTACGTAGATCGAGCTACTGCTTTTAATTGGCTTTCTTCGGGTTTCAAAAGTCTTCATAAGATTAGTGGCGGCCAGAATTTGATAAGGAATTTTTGAATAAATATTCGACCAACGCAACGTTAGAAACCACAGAGTTAACCGTCGTTGACGAACAGTTGGCATGGAATCGTCACGAAGATGGCACGCTTACTACTGCCCTCGTCGTGATTTATAAATGAACGCCCACCGTCCTTATAACGTATTAAAAGAGACGTCGGGAGTTTCATCCCTGTCGATCAATTTCTGTGGTCCATACTCCCTGTGGTTAACGGAACCACCGCACCAGGGTAGATTATGAGCTGTCGCGTGCCATTAGACCGACCCTAGTGGGGATATGACACGAACATTTTCCAACACCCTCCATTGGCGACATTTGTCAGTTACAGCGCTCTGGGGGCACCGATCGTTCAGGCTTCTTATCGACTTTAGTAACACGTACTTGGTTTCTCTCGTTGCAGACAGGTTGATCCGATTTGCCTATCGATTTTCCAATTACGCCAGCTCTTCCCTATCAACACAGTCTGTGCCCTCTCCCTCTCGTCTTTTCAACAGTCTTCGTGCGCAATATTGTAAATTGGAGAACTCATGGACCAAACACCAGCCTCGTGTTTGCCTTCGTGTAACACGCTTTTGTGTTTGTGCCGGTTATGAGATTGGCCTGAATGGCCTTCGATTTTCTATTTCTTCATCTTCGACGGTACGATCGCTCGGGGCGACCAATTTTCGAGATTCGATTCGTCGAAAGAGGGCGGAGCCAAGGAGCTCTAAGCAATGAACAACAAAGGTTGAGATCTCGGTGGCTGGACCACGGGTCAGAAAGACAACAGGATGGATCCGTTATCTGCTTTTCTTTGGGAAACTCGCTTTACCAGAGAAATGCATTGACGAAAAGAAGTGGCGAAGGATCAATCTCGGGACGTAAATACGATAGAGTAGAGGGTCGACGCGGATGAAGCTGGAGTTTTCCAAAACTCTAGGATCCGTGAATCTCGTTACTTAAGCTGATCTTAACGAAAGCCTGAAATACCAGCTGAATAATACTGAAGATATACGGAGTGGTCCACGAATTGCTCGTCATAAGAATTTAAGTTCGTTTTCATAGATCAACTTGTTAACCAGGGAAGTCGAGTTAAGTGGTTATTTGGATTCCTAGCTTTATGGCTACGACAATCTCTTCAGTTATAGATCTCCTACCTTTCGGATCCGAAGCTGCGATCAGTCTAATCGCAATTCATTTATCTTCAGTTCCACGATTATTAGAAGATTAGAGATTGTTAGGAAACGACTCGGCCAAATTAAAAACAAGTGTTTCAAACAAGAGTTCGCTGATCTCGAACAAGTGGACTGCGAATGTTTATGCGTAGGAATTTCAAACACGCAAACATCTCCGAACTATTTGAAATATCGCGATGACCAATTCGCAGTCTACGAACTGTATACGAGCCGTAAATATCGCGAGTGGAAAGTAGATATTAAAGTAGGGTTGCTTCGAAGGCCGCAACGTTTCAGGCTAATGGTTTTAGTTTGGCGTGATTTGTGGATCATTTCCGGCAAATCGAGAACTTTCGCTTCTGGCTAGTGATCGACGAAACTGCCGGTTGATAGACGATCGCGTCAATGTTCTTTCCCCTCGTGTGTTTAAACATTTCCTTTAAACAAAGTTTTAGGTTATTACATCGATCTCGAGCCGCTCGGTTCGGGGATAAGGAAGTTGCCCGGAACTCGTTGCAGGCGGCAGACGGTGCGCGTTCGATGAAAGGTATAAGAAGCTTTAGCCGAAGAGAAATTTCCGGCTTCGAGCAACCGGAAACTTGGACGGACTTGATAAATTTGAAGGGGTCGCGGGCACGCAGCCCTCGTTACCGAAATTCCTCTTCGTCCAGGGTTAATGAGGAAGGTCAAAGATGGCTTTCATTTCCTCCGTGAAGCGAGATGTCGCTCGTTAATGCGCCAAGGCGAAACTTGTAAGCATATCTTCCCAGCACGACGTTATTGTCTCCTAAAAGGAACGATCAGTCAGCCTGCGGGCTATTCCTCGTTCGGAACTTTCTTTTCCCTTCTTTTTCTTTATTCACGGCCCCTCTCTCGCATTTGCTTACATTTTTCGTCCCCGAGATACGGCTGGCGTTGAACAAAAGTTTCGTCGACACCCTCGAGACGACTGCACGACTTTTCGGCTCCCGGGCAAAGAATGGGACCCGGAGTTGGAGTCAACTTCGATTCCATTACTGCGACAAGTTTTGCGCCGCGTGTACAGAGTCCTTTGTACCGAGAATGTAAATATACGGAGCAAAGGTGTAAACAAATAGGCAAGCGGTGTAAACAAACGAATGGAGATATCAAACAAATAAACGAGTAATGCAAACAATGACGACGAATTTGTACAGTATCGTAGATAAATAACAGGTCGTTTATTGAGTTCATACGAAGTATAGTGATTATTCATTTGGATGACCGACCGTGCAGAATTTTCTATTCCTGCAGAAATATAATAAATGTAAATGTAACGAAGAATGCATTGGTTCTTATAGCTTCTTGATCAAAATGCCACTGAAAAATTAACTTGCATCAAGCGAGAGATTCCGAGAAGTTGAATCATAAAATCGCTGGGACAAAGACAAGTGTAAAGAAACAAAGGAAGAATATGAGTACAAATGTTGCACATGCATTTGCAACGAGGATAATCAGGCACGTTATCGTCCGTCTTGAGATAACCAGCACAAGGCAGCCCGTTTCGCAAATGAAAACGTTCCAGTCTACGACTCGAATTGCAAGCTCTAGGACGGTGATTATTCCCGCTTCATCTGATAAATGTTACTGCCATACTTGTTCCCCCAATGTGTTGTGTATAATCCAGTTTAATCTGGGATTAGACGCATAAGCTATGGCTTAATCCAATGCACCGAGAACGTGTTGGTCATTTGCATACGCAGCCTCGTATTTGGCTTAACAATTCGCGAAGATGTTTGCCGGACTCGGAGTTAACGATCGAACTCTCCTACGTATCTCTTTAAGCGATGTCGTCAAGTTAATTATCAACTCGAAAGATGAAAAATGTACGATCTGAACGATCGATGTACGTGCTAAATACGGATAGTAGCGGCACGAACAGGACACGAGGATCACTTTATGGTCGATGTAAGATCCGTTTAACTTGTCTGAAAGCGTTATCGCAGTAACTCTGCAGGAACATTGTAACGGTTAACGAGCGAGACCAAAGCTTATGAACTGGATGATATAATTCGTAGTTGATTTACCCGTGAAACAGGAATATACGTATTCGTTCGTTTTTCATAGTTTTATTGGATTATATTATAATTTACGAAATTTCCTTGCTTCGATGAATATTTTTGTGTCCGCAAGTGCGTTGTCGCGTTAAAGCTGACAATTTACTCTTTTACGTATGGTTTCAGTTTTTGAACTTTCTTCTGTCGGAATTCCAACTCGATATTGGTGCAATTTTTGCGGTATACCTCGTCCTTTAAACGCATCCATTGTGCAAAATTATCAAGCTCGAATTTTATTCTCAAAAAAATCTGTCTTCTTTCCCGTTATGGTTATTCTCGAATAATCGTGGCTCGTATGAGTTTGCTGGATATTACATTTATAAAGGAACCAGTATTCCACAATTTAAAACGTTATAAAATTAGTAAATTATTAAATATACTTTGACGATTCCATGTATAGTTAATAAAGAAAAATATTTCTTAATTCTACAGGGCAAATGATTGTACGTTTTTTCGCTGCAAGCTAGGTTTTTAATTCTTGCAGAAGGTATTGTTATAATATTCTCTTTGCAGTAGGAAAATAAAATAAACGAACGAATTTTTGTTTATATTCAATAAAATATGAACACTGATGAAAATTGAACGTTCCATACGTTACTACGTGATACTTTTATAAATTAATTTCGCACAATTCTGAAGCACGCGTGCCGTAAAAATTGAAGTTACATCGAACGATCTTGACAAGAAGCGCGTTAATTTAACGCGGAATGTGAAACATTCAGAGCGTTTCAGGCGGTGGATGATGAAAAAATACAAAATAGATCAAGAGTAATGGTTGCGCGTTACAGGCGGAAGCGTAACGAAGATAAAATTCTTACGAAGCATCGCTCCTTCGTACATTCCGAGCAAATATAAAATGATAGCAACGGCTACCGCGCGTCCTTGATAATTTCCCCAGCAACGTGCTATGCTCCAGGGACAATTTTATATTTCGATAGCTATTAAAGCGTGACGCAGGATAATGAGCACGTTGGTGATAAAGTCGGCGGTGATTACGAACGATGAATCGCCTCGAGAGACTCGGAAGAACGATATCAAGAATTAAGGGACAGAAGCTTTCCAAAGACCAAGAATAACAACTAGATTGCTTGGGGACCAGCTATGACAGACGCTTCAAACGAAACACTGAAATTATTTCTGATGTGCGGAGGAAGCTAAGCGTCTGCCCGTGTGAAAAATAGCGCGAAAAATTTCTTATTCCCCTTAACACACCCGTTGCGTGAGATTCAGACGCACAGGCTTGTTCAAATGTAATAGAGATGTTTCTAGCGAAATAAGGTAAACTTGATGAAGCGTTACGAAATTATAAAATTCAGTTTTTAAGTATTTTATTAGCACTGGTTTGGAATCTTGGATTGTAAAGTCGATTATCGTAATAAAGGTTATGCGACACAAATGATTCAGGAGGCAATTAATTGATTAATGCATTTAATATGAAAATTTAGATGGTGGTTATTTTTGTTATTCTATGTTCGTTGTGAAGGCATACAATGAATACAATTTCGATGATATATTATATATATTTGTTTCATAAACGAAAATGTTATTAGATGTAGAACCTTTGGTACTCGTTTTTGTACAGGTTTCCCATAATTGTTTCATTAACAATTAAATATTACCTACTTAATAATTACGTATTTAATAGTCAAATATTTCATAGCAGACTTGTAATTGTTTTAATATTTATGAACAGCGGTGTACTTTTGGATTATGTTCGTGGTATCGATTTGAATCTAGGACATCAACCAGAAAGCTCGAAATTGCGATAAAATATTTCACAATAATTCGTATTGGACACACATTTCAAGTTTCACGATGTAAAAGCATCTAGCGTATGAAAATTATTCGTTAGCATTCAACATTGTAGCTAATAAGAATTAGATTCGCAGAAGACAAATCGTTCACAAACTCAACGCATTTTCTTCCACCATAGCGGATTTTCAGCCAAACGTCGATACTTGTGACGTCCGTTCAACGTTCGCCAAAAGTTCTTTCATGAATCTCGAATTTTATTCTGTGTACTTTGTAACGTTCGAAGATATCCATTGGATGAGAATCGCAATTTGCCATTAAACTGGATATACTCCATGAAAATATCGTTCCTACGTCAGCTGTTGAGTGTCTGAATGTTTCAATACTCTCAGTTGAGAGATAGAAGAAGCGTGATGTCTTTCTGGGTCAGCTCGATGGGATGGTTTAAAAATCAGCGGAACTATTTCACGGCTGGCGGGGCCATTAGCTTGATAAACGTTTAATGAAGTTTTAGAGGTGATAGCCCAAGATTCGCGATGGAATTTTTAGTGGCAGCACTCGGTCCCTGAGAGGAACGTGACTTTCGCCCGTAGCGATTTATCTCGACGGTGAATTGTTATGAATACGCGCATGGAAACGCGAGTCGTTCCCATCTTTTAAATTTACATCGTATTTCGTTGCCACAGGTTTATTCATAATAGAACTGTTCCAACCGTGATTCGAGTTTCGCGGACCGATTGTGTAAATTGTTGTACGCAATTATGCCGAATATCGACTGTATTCTCTCTTCTTCTATCAGTGTTCGTATTTGCCAATGCTTCGACAAATGCATTTGGAACATTTCAATAGAAATGGAGAAACGAGGAATTTTTTGAACAATGAGAGTAAGATGAGACAAGAGATATTGAAGATTGAATCGAGTCTTGGTTTCAATTTCTTTTTCAGAATCTTTTTCCTTGTTATACATTAACGAACCAGATGAACATTTAATTCGCTGAAAATCTCGCTGCACGATACGCGTTTCACATCCGTGTAATCACACGTAATTGATAACGATGCTTAAAGAATCCTTCTCCTTATACATCGACAAAATGAATAAAAATTCATTTCTTTGGCAAGCTCGCTTCGTACGCGTTTTACATCCACGTAATCACACGTACGATCGTCATTGATTCTCTGCATATTCTCGCCATTCGCCAGGATGCTGGAACGCGGCGGGAAAGCATCTTCTCGCGTTCATTCTCGCGTCTAAGCTTGCCTGGCATATTATTAGGAGGGAAAATCCACGTAACCAGGTTTAACCTTTCTCAGGAGAATACGAAACTCGTGGTTACATTTCCAATAGCAACAAATTTTTCTCGTTTCACACTTGCCAGTTTATACATTCCTTTACGATATCTATTCGCCCCAACGCTTCTTTACGTTCGGTCACACATTCCCAGACAAGTCTCGTTGAACGTGTGGAAGTGCGGCACTTTCAGGATCGGTCTTCAGACGATGTTTCCCGATAAAGTTGCTTCGCAAATTTTACCGCTTTCCAAGTTTCCGCGAAGATAGCCCCGCTTATATAGAGACAATATAGAGGCGGTAAAATTGAAGACCTCTCTATACGTGGTAGCATCCACGTCGATAAGCTGAAGTAGCCGCGGGCTGAGTTCCGTAAGCCGATCAAACTGCAGTGAGTTTATATCGGCGGCGAAGTGTTCGGGTTACTCGGGCTATCTTCCTTCAATCTCACTCTGATAACTTGTTAGCGGTGTTAACTGCTTCGTAAAATTGCTATGGGAAAGCACTTGCAGGCTACCGAAGCCCCGAAGATGTTAATGTCTACCGGCGTGTTGTCTCTTCTAACACGATCTAATCGATACCGGCCATCGATCTGTTTGCCTTCGAAATCTAGTTGTTATTCGCGATTCGTTTGGTCTGGCTGAACGCGGATCTCCTTTGCATATATGTAGTTTTTCTTTAGATAAGCATATAAAATCTGTATAGAACCCTATATACATATGTGCTCAACGCGTTCGTGAAATATACTTTGTGCTCATACGTTTGCAAGAGCGATACGTGCACCTTATCAACTGAAACTCTTCGAAGCTCGTGGGAAAAGCGAAAAGGAAAGGAAACAATTTTCACGTTGTTCGTGTAAATATGAATGAAAATTTAAATCAAGATAGCAGAAATAATTTCGTAGCTATTTGCTGGGTTCGAGTAACTTTTACGATTAATTCAAAGTACTTCTTATGAGAATGACAAATAATTATACAGTATACGTGTGTTTGTCTATGTGTATGTGTGTGTGTGTGTGGGAGAGGGAGTACGCACGAAAAAATGGCACAAACTCATCGAATGACCCAACAGAATTCAGAGGTTCTCGCTATTACCCATGATTAGTCTGGATTTATTAAACGTGGCTCTTTGTATATAACTTTCTTCATTACATTTTACCGAAAATATTAAAGTATAAATTTCTGTTTGTTGCAGGTACAGTGCAGTTATCACGATATTTTACAACGGTGAGTCACCAAACTATACAGAGAATGTTGTACAATTTCCAAGCAACTAATTTCTCGAGCAATTTATCGTTTCGCGAGGTTTCAAAGGCTTGCAAAAAGATCACTAAATATAAAACTCAATCCGATGATTTAGCCGCTATATGTTCCACGTGTTTTTACGAAATCAAACGAAAAAAAAAGAAAGCAACGTTTACAAAGTATCACTCGATCTCTTGCAACAGTAAAATTTGTTTGGCCAGTCCCGCAGCTTTTTAGAAAAATTTTATTATTTCAGTAGAAAGGACGGTAGTATTTTTTTTATTTTGGTTGGAACAGTTTTGTTGGAACAATGCACGGCCATTGTCCGGGCGTTATCGTTAATTTACGAGCTCTGGAATCGAATTCTGTCGTTCGCATGGTTTTCGATGTTGTTACACGCCCGATCCTATGGAATATTTACGATACTCGTAGATGCTGTGCAAAACAAGTTCTAAAATTTTTGCGGTCTGCACCAGACAAAATCGAAACCTTCCACGGTTTGGAAAATCCGGAAAATTCTCACTAAAACACGGTCAATTTGGCGCGAGGCAGCCAAAAACTCGGCTGCTATTCGAAAAAGTAATGAGTTCGTTCCCTAACGAGCTCGCATGATACACGTTGGAATGGAATATCAGTTGGCCAGATCGCATCGATGCGACAGCACACGTTACTTCTCCTTCGTTAGCTTTTTCACTCTGAATTAGAAGACTTAAAAGCAACTTTCACTGTGTTGCAAGACTTCAAAAAAATTTCTTACAACTATTGTTTTATGTGTTCTCATTTATCTATATTTACGGCGTAGATTTTATAGTAGATTGTATAATAGATCTTAACGCCAAACCTACTACTGCGGTCAAATTGACCGCTTTCAAATTTCTACGTAAATTTTACCACATTTAAACGTTATCAGATCGCTTGCTAATCTATGACTTTCCATAAAATATGCGTACAATATATCCTTCGGTATTTATTTCCAGTTTGCTTCTTTTTCTAAGAAAAATTTGTAGTCTGTCCTGCCTATCGCGAGCGGTCAATAAGTATACGAGAAGTGTCGATAGGTTTAGTGTTAAAACAGCTAATACATAATTGTTCGACATTGGAGTTATAAGTTTCAATAGATTATGTTTGTCGACCGTGCGATGTACGGATTTAACAGTGAGAGGGTTAATGCATTCACCGTCACTGAGCTTTCTGTTTGCGCCACGCCTTTCACCGGTGACCGATATGCGATAAATGTTCTAAAATATACCACGTAATTGCTTAAACATTCCGCAGATCATTATTATTTTTTAGTGACACTGAGGTAGCGTAACAAAGAAGGTACACCGGTAGGCAATGTAACATTTTTGTTTGTGAGAATTATTTTAAATTATGGCAAGTTACGCGATCTCCACGGAACGTGGTTATTTCTTCTACGGGATTTTTGCAGATTTTCGACCAAATTCTTTCACACACTCTTCGCTACGTCTTTTGTGGAGTGGAATGGTTTATCGTGCGTTCCTATTCTTTGCTTTGCATTTCGTGACGCTTATAAAAAGTGGCGACATAAGTGGCGCGGGTGGAAGCTCTATGAAAATACGCTCGGCAATGAATATGTTAACGCGCGCGCGACTTTATACGACCGCGATACGCGACTGATAATGAATGAAAAAATTATGTAACGCGCTCGCGAGACAATACGATCTTGTGGGAGGGAAAAAACGATGTGTAGATTACCGAAGAATGTCTTTTTGCCTAGCTAAGATAAATGAACTGTCTCCTTTCTACGGGGCAAAGTCACGAATCTATGAAAAATGGTGCCTCTTGTCGGCTGCCTTAAATGAATTAGGTTCGTACGTGGAGAATCCACGCGTGTACGCGGACGATGAATTGCGAAAATCGCGATCAAACATCCCCACGTAATTTGTAACGTTACAAACTCTACGATACGACGTCCAGTGGCAATTAATTGATCGGACTTGTGTCATCAATAATCAGCCGGTCGAACCTACCGGGATTAAAAAAATGTTAATTCGATATAACAAACTCGTTAATCATTCGCCGATTGACGGCTATCGTGTAAAGTAGGTCAAATTAAGATTTACTTTGTTTTGCTTGTTTTCCGCGGTATGATTCTCTTTAATCCACATTAATTGATGTTTGTAGGAGTTTAATGAGAAGATCGATGATTTGGTCCTTCTTGTATTATTGGATTAATGGCATAACAATTTTATAAGCCAATCATTAAACGGGAAAAGTTTTATAAACAAGTTTCAGAAAATCCTTGTCGTCTGATTACTCTCTTTGACTTTAGAGTATATAAGAAGCTTCTAAAAGTCTATAATCTATAATACGTAGCTTGAAAATTCATTAATATTATTACTATTTAATATTATTGAATTAAAATAAATTATAAATAAAAATAAATCAAATTAAATTATTAATGTTATTAAATTCATTAATATTAAAATTTTATCAATGCGATTGTATCCTATAGCCAATTTTACTCAAATATATTCTAAGCACCTTTTGTTGGTAAAACGAGAGCAAGATTGGAAAAGAAAAATTCGGCCATCACGACGTGGTTAATTGTTCTCAAGGAAAAGTCAATTTCTCTCGCACGCGATCGTACTATAATCGTCGTTTTTGTTCCACATATTTTGTGACCATTAGCTTGTATTTAGGGAGCACGTTGACAGTCACGAGACGTCAGAATTACGCGCGCATGAAAATCACGAAATTCCCTTCCACGGAAAAAGGATATTCTCTTACTACCATAGGTTCTCTTCCTACCCAATGTGTTTGACATTAAGTTTGAGGATCAGCGTGTTCCTCGTCACCCAGATTGACCTACAGTGAGCGTCAAAGAGCAGCTTTCTCATAACATAGTTAAAATTCTGTGGTGACGAAGTCCTAAAAGAAACCTGAAAAAGCTACGAATTATGATAATTATTTGCACATTTCTGTATTATCAAATTATTGTTCCGTTCTATAAAAGTTTCCACTTTAAATTAATATTTGGTAGAATATCCTTTCTGCCGGATAACTTCGATATCCTGCATCGTTTAAAAAGGTAAAATCGTATAAATAATTGGCTCTATCGCGATTGTTTTATCCAAATTAAATCGACCAACGCGAGACGAGAAGCGACGCTTATAAATAGCAATTTAGGGCAATCTAAGTTGCTGAATTCTTAACCTGCACTGTTTATAATTAATTCGAAGAGACTTGGAGAAAACTGGAGAAGCTGGGGATGTCGATATTCATTAATCGGTGCTCGGGTCCAATCGATATCGATGGCTCGCTGCACCCATCGAGTCACGGTTTAACTTTTTAACTTCTTCGAAGAAACGTGGACGTGCGCGAGACGTCATCGACGCAACCAGAAACTTTCTTCCCGGTTAAAGTCATCTCCCATCCTCTTCTTTCTTTTCTCTTCATCTTTCCTCCCCTCCCTCCGCCTTTTTTTATTAATTCGGGGCTCGAGCCCGAAACGATTAAAAAGTAATCCCGTATTCTACGAGTTCATCTTCGTTTTTCTTATCGTCGAACTTTCTCGGGCGACGTTTGTCAAAGCAAAGGAGCGCCGCGATTCGGTCGATAAGAGGCTCGCAAACTCGACCAGATAGGGAAGGGGAGGAGGGAAAAATTTTGAGCTCATTACAGAAACTTAAAGTTTCTTCGTTTTCTGGGGCCGAACTTCTTAAGATACTGCTCTCTCTTCCTCTTTGTGAACGGCAGCCACTTAAGCATTTATGTAAATTCTTTCCCCTATAGTTGGCTCTTTGATCCATCTCGTTCTCTGCCATCTGTGTGAAAAGGTGACCCAGATATCCTTCAAATCCCGCGACACTTTTGCCGATTAATTTTTTCCATGGTGCGAGTGGTCTTTGGCTCCTCTGCGGAGCAAAATGGAGCTGAGAGGAATTTTTCGAGTAACCGATGCGTGGAATCGTATCCTCATCGGCAAAGTGCATTCGTCGGAAGCGTTCGGCGAAACTCGAAAGGCAGAGCCCAACCGGCTTTTCGTTCTTCGTCGGGTTTTTAAGGTGGAACCGTGTCCGGCTAGTTATTTCGTCTTCCATTTTCTCTAATGGCCCGAAACTCGTTACTCATTGTCAGCGGCTGAAGTGGCTAAAGGGACCGCGGAAACTTTTCAAGAGCTGACCATCGGCCTTCCTTTAATTACACCGAGTTTCGAGCACGCTGCTCGTGCTCCGTCGTTCCCAACGATCCGAAATTTTGATCACCTTTCAAACGTACGCCACGCTATCCACCGCTAATTTTCCGACCTGCCCACCGACGATTCTTCTCCGTGAATTCCACCGCCTCGGCCAACTTGCAGCCTCGGTTGAAGATCAACCAAGTTTCGCAACCATCGAGCCTGGCAATTATTTTCCGGAAAATTCCTCGCGTGTTTGCCCAGCAATCGCGTTCTCCCCAACATCGCCGTCGAGAATTTCGCGTACGTTGGTTGGCTTATTAAGTTTCCGCCGGGTACATCGGATCCAGCATGTTCGACCGAACTTCTTTTCACCACGAAACCTGAACATCTCTTTTACGTATCAGTTGAGCGATAGCCGTGGCTACTAGCCTGCGCCGCTAGAACGATCTCTCATGCAGTAGTAAATGTAATTAACAGTTGTTTGCAACAATAAACTAATATTAATATAACGACACAACAAAGTAGTGTAACAGTAATAATATAATAAACTAGTATTAACATAGTAAAAGAGGAGGGAAAGATCGCAAAATCCTCCTGGTTCACCATGAAATCCACAGATTTATCCAATGCTACGTTTGGACCAAGCGAATACTCGTTTTTCCCCGACATTGGTGAAATTTAGCAAATCGAAAGTGCATTCTATCGGCGAATTTTTGCTAAGGCGGAGGAACACTCGGTCTGAACGCACCGTGAAGATTTATCGAAGTTTTTTTGAAGTGCACGTTACGGAGAATCCGAGGACTTGGCTTATCAATATGAATGCGTTCAACTTCTTGCATAATGGAGAAACTATTCAACGTTTGTCTCGATGTGAACGATCATTAGAGTAGCAGACGTCCGAGAAGAGAGTCGATTAACTGGAATCTCAAGAGTCGACAAACTAATTGAAAGAATCCTTTCCCTCTTAGTCCTCTTCTGTCCCC
This sequence comes from Bombus confusus, assembly GCA_014737475.1. Taxonomy (NCBI): domain Eukaryota; kingdom Metazoa; phylum Arthropoda; class Insecta; order Hymenoptera; family Apidae; genus Bombus; species Bombus confusus. Next base: position 1,361,581 of record JACXIV010000023.1, on the reverse strand, counting down.
TTCTTACAATTTTCCTCTTTTCTCTTCGTCGCTCCGAGCCATTCCTTTTTATTGTTTCCTTCTTCTACGGGAAAGTATCGCTGATTTTTCCTCGTTGCTCGGTCGAAACAAAATAATCCCTGTGAATTATCTCGACCGTTTCGAATGATAAAAATGGGAAGGCTCTCTCTGCCAGTGTTGCTTGCAACTAATTGTTTTACAAGATTTTCGACAGACACTCTGATAGATTAATGATCTGCCTTGCGATGTGCTGCTCTTTCGTGCCGAACGCCCCCGACAACTCAGCTGATTGTTCTCGTCGTTGTGCCAGACACGTGTCAGGCGGCTGAAACTGAACGATTTGTACGGTTTTTCATTCGGGACGTTTAACGGTGCGGAGGTCGCGTTTCGCTTAACGAACACACCCACGACCCTAAGCATTAGGAGACTGAAAATAAAGTTTCAAATATTATTAGGAAATTATTACAAGTTCTAAGGATCGTTATTGCGTTTCGATTGGACGTAACGTTAATTAATAGACACTAGGTACACGTCAGACAATTTTTCACGTCTTTTCGCTATACAATTATTCGAAAGCAGCGTTATTTTAACGAGCGGTAACCAAAAGAACCGAGACATTTCCGATCGTAATTAGCTGAGTCACACTGCATCTAAGTTGGTAGTTAGCGCAAAGAGCATGGTGCAGAAAATTCAGGCGAAGAAACTAAATTCCGTTGTAACGTCCGTAACAGCACAAGCTCATGCAAGACCGAGTGGAATTAAGCTAATCATTATTGGCCGGCAAATATTTGGCAAACAGTCCATCTCGCTTCCATCCAGCATCTCTAATTTGCCTTCTACTCGAGCTTCTGTAATTGGGGTATAGTCTGACTAATTAGTAGCCCGGAGATGCTACCTGTGATCACTATTCTGGTGATTTCTCTCCCTCTCTCTCTCTCTCTCTCTCTCTCTCTCTCTCGCCCTCTCTCTCTCTTCGAACGAGTCGCAAATAATATTCCAGAAACATCTTTTTCCATTGTTTGTCTGCCTTCAAGATGGATGTTGCCGTTCCTCAGGAATCGCTTTCGTGTACGAAGCCACGAATCGTAGTTACATTGTGTGCAAACGTATGCGTTTCGAGGAAACACAAAGCCACTTCTGAAAACTGTTCAAACATCGCACTTTACTCGGTCTGGGAAAACTCGGTTTTATTCTGATTTCTTTACGTACCCGTCGCTGGATCGCGATCACAGTCGCAACTTTGTATTCTGCATAAATTCTTCGTCATCGTTTCCTCTTCCTTTTTACCGAACTGTTTTGCTTTGTAACCTGTTTTCGTATCGGTGGGTAGAAAACAAACGCTCGGAGCAAGCGCGAACTTCTGTGCGATTTCAAAGAGCGGATTTCCAAATTGTGCCAGACCGAAGAACGCTGTTATATGTTTCTAAATTTTGCAATGGTAGATTACTCACTTATAAGTATGAATATATGTCTACAAATCGCTGAACAATTCGTACTGGAGCTAGAAATATGCAAAGCTAAACAGCTGGAATGGAAACTAGAGCGTGACCACATGTCGTGTTTTTTCAGCAAACAGGCAAAGATTTAAGTTCACCGCCTTCTCCGTATCATTTTCGCTGAATCGTATTTTTGATATTCATAAATACCTCAAATTTGAGGAGAATACGAAAGAATCGTTATCGGTATGTGTGACTGTCCGTTTCGATTTTATATACTATAACACTATTACCGTATCAGTACATCTTGAAACGTTAAAAACTTTTTTATGAGTCGAGCAAAGCAGCAGTAACATCTCCTTTCATGAATATAAATATTCAGAAATTGCAGCGCGGTGCTACTATTGTAGTGTACGTTCACGAAACGTGAAAACTCTTCTCGCTAGTTGCTGAAAATAGTAATATCTCTTTACAAGAGTATAAAAGTTCCAAAATCGTGACAAACTGCTACCTAGTACGTGTATTCGTAGAACTAAGAATTAAAAGCCTTTCCGCTAGTTGATGAAAATAACATTATCACTTTGCAAGCATATAAACGTTCCGAAATTGTAAAAGGGTTAAAGATTCCAGGGAGCTCGATCAGCCCTCTTTGCGATCTTTCAAATACCTATCTATTGCTATCTCTATACCGTGAAAAATAAACGAAGAGGATACATCTGTACATTTTCTTTGCCTCTGTGTTCATCTCGGTCTCCATTAAAGAACCAGAGGGATACGTTCGAACGAGTCGTCGTCGAGAACGTCAGGTGTTCCCGCCATAAAGCGGCTTATCGGCCTGTTATTTATGCACGGCCGTCCTTCTCGGCGAAATCATTCATTTATTGTAAGCGCGTACGCGCGCGCTGCAATATCGCTTCGTTACTCATCCTGTTGGAAACGTCGCGTTCTGCTTACATCGCGCGCGACAAAAGAAACGAGGAGGATCGCTCGCCAGCTTGCTAAAACCGACGTAAACATCCATCGACGTTTTTCCTCGTTTCCGCGTCGCATCCATTTCCCGTTGCTCTTCTATCTCCTCTACCCTAGCCAGGTCCCTGGTATTTTTGTTGCCGTAAATTGCGACTGTCTGGCGCGCTGTTTGCTCTGGCACAAAGTGATATTTATGTATATATCCGTTCTATGCGTCGTCGCTTCCGGCTCCAGCTACAGACCCGATTATGGCGAGGCGCTAAGACGACCAATACGGTCGGCTAAAGAAATTAAAAGCGGCTGGACGGTGCAGCATTTAGGCTGCGTTGTCCTGGGTCGTAAACGAACACGCGAGTGTATTGCGCTCTGGCGGACGGTTCGCATTGTCGTATTCAGCTTTGTTCGAGAACGTCGTGCTCACGGACAGTGTCTTCCTGCACACGGTTAAAACTCGCGTTAACGCGCTGCTGCAAACTGTCGAGGACGAGGACAAACCTGTCGCGACGAACGGACGCGGAAGTTCTAGTGAAACTACTACTCGTTCTGTTTATGAGTATGCAGCTATTTGCTGATGTGTATGGGGAACGCGATAATCGGTCTAGAAGGCAAGGAAGGGACTAGAAAGCGAAATTTGCGTTAGAAAGAAGTGGAAGGATTAGAGAGCGAAAATTATCGATTCGAGATAGTAACAATTTTCAGGGACGATGAACAAATTATTCGTTGGCCGTGACAATCTCTTGACAAATTCGTTGATGAAATTTGTATACGTATCAAGGTATGTTAGGGTAAAATGGTAGGTATAACGAGGTACGTTAAGTAGGAAACTGGATTAAAGATACTAGCAATACGAATGCCAAGATTGATTAAAGGATAAACGATAAGTGTCTCCATTTTTGGTGTCAAATTTTAGCGTGTTGTGTCCTTTTTAGAAAATCAGCTGAACGAATACCTACTGTTTGACTGCTATTCTTAAGAAATTAATAAAAGGACGGTTGTTCTTGTGGAATGAAAAGAAATTTGATCTTAAAGAGGCTAAACGTTTTAGTCATTTTGCAATTTTCCAGGTTTATTTTCGTTCCTTTATGTTCGTAACGCTTAGAAGGATAACTGTCCGAACCAATCGTCGTTTTCCGGTCTCGAAATTTTCGAACTCGGTCTGGTAGCTTTTCGAATAATTTAGCAGTTGCTTCAAGGCAAAGGGATAGTGTCAATTTAATAAATTTTATACAACTACGGTGCACTTCGTTGCAGAAGAAGCAGTTCGATTGGAACGAAACATTTTTCGATCTGATTTCTCCCGTGACGACCCGTAGCCCGAAATAAATTCGAAAGAGGAAATCGATGGTCGAAACGGAGAGCGCGCTGCGACCGCGGTAAATGTTGACCCTATGCCTCAACTTTTCTAATAATACTGCGTTTCATCAAGTTTTCCCACCTGTTTTCTCTCTCTCTCTCTCTCTCTCTCTCTCTCTCTCTCTCTCTCTCTTTACCTCTTTTCCGAGCCAAATAACTTTCGATATTATTTTCGTTGAACTAATTTCGATGAACTTCATGATAGTTCGAAACGAGTCAGAGTTCTCATTACACAGTGAGCTAATGCATAGAGTAATGGTAGCGATTAACAGCTAACTACGAGTTTAAATCCTTATTTTATTAGATTATCAACTTGCCTTGGAACGTAGGAACGCATAAATTTCGATATTCGATCATTTTATTAAACTGAGTAACGCGTCGTCTTATTAATACATAATTTTAATGCGTCTGTTATATTCCACAGGAAAAGAACATTTTATCGTATTTTATGATTTTTTAAACATTATCCAATATTTCTTTAAATGGATGGTCAGTTTTTGAAAACCAGTTGATAGAAAAATTGAATTCCCCCCGTTTAATTCAAATTGCCCGGATGAGGGAAGAATTAAATTATTTCGGGAAACATCACAGAAAAATGTTAGCGTATCTGGGTTACCATTTAACTGCAAAATTAAAATTTAATTAATGCCCCGCGATTCCAACTATGCCGATTTTAATCATTGGAAACATAAATCTCGTATAATTTATTTTTAACAGAAATAAAATGAAACGTAAAACGATCGTCAAGTTTTAAATGAAAGAATTCAAAAAATTCCAGTGCCAAGTAGTTCATAGATTAATTATTTGTGACCCAGTAACAAAGAAGCGTAGTGTCAGGAATCTCAGAGAAACCATCTCAGCATCTGAGTAATTTAATGCGAGCTTAACAAGAATGGGCAACGAGTCAGGAAAAAGGTTCCTTTGCAAAAACACCGAATAAGGAGCACTCTAATGACGAACAAAGAGCAAAATTTTATTATAACGCCAGAAGAGCTGGCAGCAATGGAAACGGTAGAAGATATCGTCAAAAGTATACGAAATCTGTGGAAACGTAACTTTAGACGAGATGGAGTTGAACTACAAAGTTGACAATGTGAAAATGAAACGAGATATATACGAACTGTGCGCGACTAACTCGATGCTTTTTAGGAGGTCACTATGTCATGGAAGCAACCATACTCGCAAGTTTGCTCGTCAGTGTCAATTTTTATCTTCCGTTGAAATAACTTTTGATCTTTATGACGCTTCCTCGTCGCCGCAGCGCTTGCCTCGGTCGGTTTGTCTCTATCAACCGCGCGAATAATTGCCATACTACGCGTTAATTCTGCACGAGTGTTATTCGAGTGTTCGACGCAAAATAAAGGATGCATTACGATCCGTATCGTAAACCCGATAAACTCTGGCGTGTCGAGATACTCGCAACAGTAGCCGGACGTTTATCAGAGTGACGGGGTCTGGAACAATAGTCTTGTGTACATATAAATTAGCTTCGTGTAAATTCGCTCGAGCGGCTTTTCATCGAGGACGACAGTTATTTATCGGAGCCACCTAGTCTACACTCTCTGGCCACCGAATTAGAACTACACGCAGAAATGTTACTCGTCTAACGTTAGAAGAAGAACGAGTATACACGTCGATTACGTCAGACGAATGGCAAATTGTTCTTGGTCGTTGTGCACGAATTGTGTCTGTAGCAAATATTTGTTTAATTTATTACTACATCGTATCGAAGAGAATCCTGGAGCCAAGTCAATTCGCCTGTTAGCTCATCATCGACTATATTATTCGATTCGCATACAGAATTCCGGAATGTTTAGTAAAATGATGATGAGAACACAGAATATACGACAGGGTGGTGCGTATGAAGCAAATTGAAAAGAATGCGAGCTATAACGAAAGCAAAAAGGAGGCGAGGTATTTGAACGCTTATCCTGGGAAATTTTTATGAATATATTGCATATGTAACACTTTTTACATTTCCATTACCTCTGTAACTGTAAGCATCACTGTCGTTATCATGTTGCTGACATTCGCAACCAACTTGAAATCCTAATTCAATGATCAGCGGGACCGAGGCATACCGCTACTCGTGCGTTTCAGTTTCACAGATGCATCGGTGTCCTTTATGCCAGGCGAATGGCAGACCTCGCAAGTACGTATCCGCTTTTACGATACGCCGTGACTGCGTCGAAACGCAATTTCCCTGAAACTCCTTCCACCTCGATTGGTGTAGACGCGTGAAAGCCGGAGTTGTTTGTTTTCGGTCAGAATATGGCAGAGGAGAGCGAGAGCTGGTGGTTTGTATGTGTTTATACGCTTGGAACACGAGCGGTGCAGCGGGTTATCCTCGAAGAAGGTCCTCGGGTTGCAGTCTGTTGTCTCTGCCGGCGCCTCTCGGTTTTAGATTACAGTCCTGAGCAAGCGTCTCGTCTCTCGCTTGCACCAGGAACAACTGGCGTATCTGGCGTTGCTTCCCCGAACGGAACCGCCATTTGCCGAATTATAAACAATACGTTGCAGGCTGCGTTTGACGGCCGACAGACAAATAGCTGTGCCGCAGCATGTGGGCCCTGGAATTAGGAATGAAAGGGAGAATGAGCGAAGCGTGCAGGCGCTTGCACCGCGTTCACGGCGGACTCGCCCGTGGAGATGAAGTTTCTAATTACGGAATTACGGACTATATGACCACAGACCTTCCGAGGAGACTTATTACCTTGGAAAATTATTACGGAACGAGTATATTTCGAGTTGCACCTATAAAAGGGACAGCGCGGATCAAAAGGTACGCTGTGTTGAAATTTATTCGAAACGCAAATAGCAGTCAGTGGCGTATTTTATGCGCTTCTGGCAACTGTTTGCTGGGAATTTGGCAATGCTCGTTGGTAGAATTTGACCGTGGCTATCCTTCCGACGAGCTAAACATTTTAAAATGCTGTTAACCGTGCACTGAAAATGTGATCCTTAAAATCCTTCAAATCTAACGATCAATTGCGAAAATCATATTATTACTATATTTCTTGCTATTTCGTTCCACGCACGCTGTGCGTGATTTCGTAAAACAGATGCAGATTTCGAGTAGATTTCTCGGAGTACCGCATCGAATCCAATCTTTTCAGCAGGATTTACGTCGAAAATTTATCCAAGCGCCGATACACCGTTATTACAATTTACTACGTTGCTGTCATTCTTTCAAATAGATCTAACAATCTTTTTTTTTTACACATATCGAATTGCCGATTGATCGATCGTTTTTTTCCCCCAATACGTCGGATTACTTTTCGCGTTTCGTATGAAACCAGCCGGTGTCCTAATATTTACGAACGGAGATATATATCGAGTTGTTGCAGTTTCGTTATTTTATGTAGGTTAACAGGGAGTTTGGAGAACGAATGGCCGGAAATGGCCAGTTTTTCAGCGAGTCAGGCCAGCACTGTTTACGTCGGGAAAGTCGAAAAGCTTTGGCGAGCGGGGAGGGTCGATGGGAAGAGGATTTAGGGGATCGCGGCTGGCAGGATCGTGCAAAGGATTCGCGCGCTCGATTGAACTCGCAGTAGTCTCTTCATCTTTTCGTACGCTCCTGTCTATTTATCTACTTCTTGGCCTCCTTCTTTGCATTCGAAGACCTTGTTATTTCTTTGAAATGGCTTGATATATGGAACGACTTAATATCGCGCGTCAGTTCATTCAGAAACGAATGCCTCTTGTCTGACTAATGCTCGAGCTTTTCCCTTCGCGCGATGCGCGCACTCGCCATTGTTCAAAATATTTCCGTGCTGCCGTAACTTCATACCTTTCGAGCTCTGGAGATACGCTGCAGAGAAATTCGGGTATCCGTATTAACGTTCCCGCTGTTCTATCTCTTCGTTTATCTCTTACGTCGCTTTTTCCTCGGGAAATTGTGTTCTCGCTGCCTTCGCAAGTTTCAATGTTTCGCGAGGTTTGTTTATATTCCCGTTACGATATTTTAGCAGAGTATTGTAATTAGTACGAAGCTTTACCTCAATGCTACGATACATCTAACGAGCGAATACGCGTTCTTGTCTCGCAGCTTTGTTAAAATTTTTCACTCGCTACCATGAAGTGCCTGTTCCTTTCTTTTCTCCTCTTTTTTTTTTTTTTTTTTTTTTTTAAGAAAGAAGTTGACTTTAATGCAACGCTACAATATGTCCAAAATAAATAAGTGCTCTTGTCTCGTAGCTTTCATAGAATCTTCAATTTGCAACCTCGAAATGTCTGTCCCTTCTTTTAACTAATGAAGTTGCAATGTCTTTTCGAGGGATACATATGTTACTTATTGAACGTTTAATATTTTACTTTTAATATTTTAATGTCAAACACTTGATCATTGATACGCATATACAGTAGGCATATCATAATTTTAATTTCGGAATTAAGAATCAGACAAGGCTGGCGTTATGATGTATCAATAACAGTTCCAATAATAGTAAATGACAAAAAATACCAAAAAGTAGAGCGAACAAAAGTTGTAGATTTCCTAAGGAGCTAGCCGAGAAAAATTTGTCAATTATTTACTAATTTTAATTTCTAATAAGAAGTTGCTCTATAAAGTCCACGTACAAGTGACATACATTAAACTTCGAATGCCTAAAACACCGTGAGATCATCGTCATTAATAAAGACCGTTAACGTGTCTCTTTCCTCTTTATAATTAACTTTTCAAACTTTATACAAGAGATAACAGCCAGCAACCGGGCACTCGTGATTTTTGTTCCTTGCGTTTTCCCTATCTGCTCGGCTTTTTCCTTCGTTTCTTCTTGCAATACGGGCCAATGGAGTTCCGGCAAGCGACAGAATGTGTCCGCTGGAAAAGTAAGTTCGCCAGCGTCCGTTTGCCACTGTTCAGATAGCGGGAAATTGAATTTTCGTCCTTGACGCGCTAGCGGACGCGACAGAAGGTGACTGTGCAGGTCCTCGAGCGTTTCCGACCCTTATCGCAGAGATGGCTCTCGGTGTTCGTTTCGAATCCGACCGTGATCTCCATCGATGATCGAGATGAACGGATCCTTGATCTAAGATTTCCGTTTCCCGTTTGATTTCCGGCCGAGGACGCTCTGGATATTTGATTAGCGGATGCCGCGTATTTTACACTTCAACGTCAAGCCACCGGGATCGATTTTCATTTTCCAATTGTGTCGAAGCCGAAGCTTTCTACGTTTTCGATATTCAAATGAAACCGCAACGGAGTTTTCTTAATGCAGTGGAGCCAGATTGTCGACGTCTTTCAAGAGTTTAAAATACGGACATCCCGCGTATAATACGATACTTCTGCGACACGGTTTCGACGCGGCTATGGGATTGTGAAAGGAATTACTTTTATAAATATAGAAACATGGCGATCGTTTGGTATGTAAATATGTATGTGGTAGTTTTAACGAATGTTACGCTGTTTGGAAAATTCGTAGCGAAAGTTAAGGAAGATTTAACTAGAAGCAGACTGCTTGTCATTTACAACTGCGCGAGATATCTTTTGAAAAATCTTTCATCCTTTTTGGTAATGAACTTTTAGGCCGCTTTAACAGTCTTCTAGAGTGTTTCATTTCTTGGCTATGTCTTCCAAGTAAGTTCCGTAAAGACCACAATGTATAGGAATGAAGCTAAATTAGATAGAGATGAACAGCTCAGACAAGGCGCAGTATTTCATGGATGTATAAGGTTTAACATTGTCTAACCATAAAAAAGAAATCTCTTCTATTAACAAATTTTCCATGCTTCTCCTTAATATGTTTTATTATATACGTTTAAAAGCGGTATTAGTTGAAGCATTTCAGTTTGCTTGATAGAAATTCCTAATGACACCTCGATCTTTCCGAACAACCACATGTGTCAATAAAATGAATGGTTTTCGCTTTGAACTTGAATTAAAGGTACAATACTAGGATACTAACCCTTTCACTGTGAATTAGAACGATATGCTGCAGTGACTATGTTCCAAAATAAAAAAAGAAAAAGAATTTCATGTGGATTTTTGATGTAATTTTTCATCTATCGGTTAACACGTGCTCCCTACATGATAGATCGAAAAATAGAAAATACAACGATTCAGCCATCGTCGTGACAATCACGAATCTTAACGATACGTGGTTTTCGACGTGGTCGTGTGACGTACGAGCTTCGTGAAAGAGTTAACGACGGAAGAAGAGGCTCTCTCTCAAGTTCCGATCTTCCAATCTTCTTTTACGCTCTATCAGCGAAATATCGCGAACAGTCAAAGGTGAACGCGCAATCGCGAAGCGAAGACGATCGCCTTCGCCGAGATAAAATATTTAGACGGCCCGGATTCGTTTACGACAATTACATTTGTTCGGAGCGACGCGTAACATTGCCGTGCTACCGCAAATATGCCGATTTTCAGTAGCGGCAAAACTCGTGGCACGTCTCGTTAAATTCTCGGTCAAATTTCCGCGAACCTTCTATCCGTGTCGGTTAGCCGAGGTACGCGTCCCTCGACGTGGCAACCGCACTTTACTTAATGCAATTAATGACTCACTTAAACGTCTTGCTACGTCGCAAGTCCGCCGTTTCCCTTTAAATTGTACATTCCGCCCTTCTCCGTCCTCGACCTCCGAATTTCCGTCTGAATCGATAAGTCCCGGCGGTCCTTTAGTTTCGTTGTTAACGAGAGCCTGCGGAGTAATTAGTGATTCATGAATTGCAAAACCGAGTGCTTGCCGCCTCGCACCTCTTCTTTCGTCCGTCCTGTTCCCCGCAGACGATTCGGCAATCGTGGAAATTGCGGAACGATGAAAAATAATGCGAACGATTATTCGATTCCGTTAAAGCAAACTCGGTTTAACTATACGGCGTCCCCTTGCACTTTCAAGGGAACTAGCATTTTCGAATCGAACCTGGTTACGATGCAACGCTGCATTTGTATTGGGAATTCCGTTTTGGCGAGAAATTAATAAACATATACGTTGTACATACGTACAGGCGAGAATCGCAAGTATATGTGTGTGTACTGTACGTGAAACGAGGTTTGCATGGTATTGGTCTATCTACGGACCTACCTGTAATTTTACTATTCATTTGTATTCGTACGTACTTTGTATCTTCTCAATCAATTTTCCATTAATGCGACACGCGCGTAAGAGTTTTGGAATAAATTTCGTTTGAATGAGACGCGAGTAAAACGCTCTTGACTGTCAGTGTAGATAACGCGAGGCATAGATACCTAAAGCTTATTTCTTTGTTAGAAGACTTAGAGAAAATTAGACAGGCTCGAAGAATCATTAGCAGAGAGGCAGATGTTCATGCAAATTCAAATTCTTATGAATGTATTCAGAGAAATAGAATCCGGGCAGACTAACTACTGTAGTTTGGATATTTTCTGTATTTTTCCATGTTGTACGCAGTCTGTGTCTTCTTACGTCTGTAAATTTTCCATAAATGTATAGACACTCGTAGTGCAGTGATAACGAAGGCTAAAATTCGCGGTCAGAGCGCAACGTGACACAGACTTGCTATAATACAGTCGCTCCAGGACAAATTCTCTTAGTCTTCAGGTTGTCGCAGTGAGTTTCGTGAATCGCGAACGCTGCCTGTTCGCTCGCGATGAATTTTCTTGCATCACTCCAAGAAAGGCGTGTTCGCGATATTGTAGCGACAAGAAGCTGCTTGTCAAGAACTTTGGCGAACTTCAAACAGTGGCAGAACTCCCCGGTGCCTACGCGTAATCCCTAATCCCGTTTTCTCGATGCTCCTCAATGTCATAAGCGCGATACTCTGTCGGTGAATCGTTTGACTCCTTAACTTGATTCCTGCAGCACTTACGTTGAACGTCTAATGATGTAGCTTGCGCCTGTTCCGGCATTATGTACGACAGTTACATTAGCCCTTATGACAGTGATCGGGACAAAAACCTGCTCAGAGATATTTGATCCTTTGATGTGGAAGTTTCGTTATCTAAAATCGCGCACAAATACACGTAGTTCGTAGAAGTGGTTTTGGTCACAGGTGAAAAATGGTTCAATCGCGTTAACTCGTCACTGCAATTGTTAATCTTTCTCGTGGAAATAATACGTTTGTCACTTACAAATCCTCCGATCTTTTTCACGTCCACTCGTTTCTGCCACGGTTATATTTGCAGTTCGGCGAAAGATAAGTATAGCATGTAGGTAATTTGATGGTTCGATAACAGTGCAAGGAAATATACATGATTCGAAAAGATCTTGTCGACTATCGCGCTTCATCTGTTTTGTTATTTCTCGTCCGCGGCTACTTTACGATTCGTAATCATAGGATATACGACCTTAATGGCTAGCAATCGAGCAATTGTTCAAGGTGCTGACGTCCGATCGGTCGGAATATGGATTCGTCGACGCTATTAATCAAGTAGCCGTTCGCTATCAATCATTCAACAAAATCAATCTGAATCACGCAAACGCAAAATTATTGCCGCGCTCGCAGCAATGTCTTCATCTGTATTGCTTGATTAAGACTCGTCGATTAGTTCAGTATAGTCTGACACTTGGGTCCCCGATGCAGATGACGTAGTTCTGGGCGATCGTCACAGTTATATTAAATATAACAGAGATATACAGGGTGGTTGGTAACTGGTGGTACAGTCGGAAAGGGGATGATTCTAAAGTCGAAAATATAGAATAAAAATTTTTCGTTTGAGGCTCTGTTTTCGAGAAAATCGACTTTGAATTTTCGCTCGGTACGCGTGCACTTTATCGCGTCTCGTTATAACGGATCTCGCTGTAGATCGTTGTCTCGATTGACGTTATGTTGATAAAACACTTCCAATGTGACCGAAGTGTTTTCCTACCTATTAACTTACTATCCGACTTTTTTATTCTATATTTTTTTATTCTATATTTTCGACTTCTTTCTTCGCGTAGAATCACCCCCTTTCCGCTTGTACCACCAGTTACCAACCACCCTGCATAAAGAATATATTCTGAAATATTCATTTCTAACGTGTTTTCTTTAATTTATTAACACGTTCGCCGCAGACACAATTTCGGCTAATTTTCTATTCACGCGGATCGTATCATTTTAGATCGAAACGAACAAGAAACTGTATAATTGATTTTGTACTGTTACGTTCCACAAAATACGATATCGCAGCCTTGCGTGAAAAGACAACAAGTCGAAGAGTTAGGTATTCAGAAAAAAAGTTTAAAAAGTTCGAGCGATCTTTCTCTTTCAGTTTAAGTCCTTAAGCCTGGAAAACCACCATTCTAGTCAAGGCACGACTAACAATAAGACGCAGTTCTAATACACAGTGCCAGAGAAGTCGGTAACAGCCACATGGCTCTGTACTGGCCAAATTATGAAGGTGGACGAGTGAGATTTTCATAATTAATCGAGGAGTATCTCTCTGCGACATCTTCATAGCGATAACTGGAAAATCGCGTTTCTCCAGTTGTGTCCCCTTCCACGTTACTCGCAGGTTGCGATATGTATTAGGTTGTCGGAAAAGTTTCTTTCGTTTTATAAGGAAATCATGGATGCACAATATTTTTCGTCTTATATTATTTTATTGAATCACGTATGATCACAACAATAGAAATGGAACAGAAGGATCGTACAAAATTCGATAAAATAATATAAAACAAAGAAGGGTTGTGCATCTATTATTTCCTTACGAAACGAAAGAAACTTTTCGGACAACCTAATATTATGCGTTGTGCATATTTTTACACGTTCGTACAAACGAATAATAATAATTAAAAATATTTTCCCTGTATATAAAGGCGATGATAGTGGAAGGCCATTTGGTTGTTATGAAAAGGGTTTGCGACGCAAAAAAGACTCGGAGACGCAGGTTTATCAGCACAGGGAATGAAGATGGCTCTTAAAGGACAGGGGTGGGATGGTTATAATAGCTGCCACAAGGTTTCCACATCGGACAGCAGTTGGGCCCACCTTTCTTCCCATTTCCATAGCTATTCCATTACCGAGCAGTTCTGAGCCGACCTTGTAATCTAATAACTAATCTTGCCAGCCTCGGCTGTGCCACGTATTTCGGGACAAGTTGCGCAACGCCAGCTGGGCAAAAATGAGAGGACCAGGCTTGGGCACACGGGACCTACGGTGTCAAATAAGCAGACAGGATATAATTGACTGAATCTGCATAAACGAAATTCTCACCGTGCGTTTTCGTTTCTCTCGACCCACAGAGCCGCACCCTTTCCCCTTCCTAAGAACAACGATACGCTCAGAAGCGTATAAAAAGACAAAAGGGAAGATTTCTCTCGCGGTTCTTTCGTAACCTCGCTAAGCAATTTTCATAACTCACTGTCAGCGGCATTCTTGAAAGCGTGTACGCAGTAGCATTCGTCTCACGTCCTACACAAACGCGGTCCTGCAGAAGTTCTTTCCACTGCGTGAGATTAGCTCGATGTAAATTAGTTGGAGAGATTGCCTGTATAACTTTTGAAATACGCGTCACATGTTGTGGTTATTTGCTAGTTAATTTTTATTCTACAAGCTTCCTTCTAGTTCTGCTTCGTTCGCGTACACGGCTATTCTGCAGTCCATTGAATCCGTCCAACGTTGAAAGATTTCTTCAGTTTCGACGAGATGTGAAGAAAGGCGTATTGCCACGCACGACTCTTCGTTTCAGTTTGATGTTTAGATTTAAACGCGTTACATAATTATTTTGTGGTAACACGGGTGTCCCTCGTATTATATCACAATATTCCGTTTGCCTTTTTCAACAACAAGGGCTAAATAAATATTTTTACGATAGATTGGGAACTTTGCTACGAAGTAAGCGCGTCTTTACGAACTTATGGCTGATAACGTGAGATATTTGGAAGATATCTTTAAGATATTTTCGAGAACCGTCTTTGGAATGTACAGAAAATATACATCGTTTCAACTTTTTAACCAACTGCACACGTACCTCGACTTTTTAGGAAACTGCTCCATTTCCCGCAACTTATCCTACACGGGCTACGCGATAATTTGATTTTACCCAGTTTGGAATAAAAAGTGGAAAGAAGAAGTAAGTTGAAAGATTCATGCTGTAGCGATGATGGATATTCATGGTTCTCATAGGCGGACAAGGCCTGGTTATAGAAAGTCGTAAGGAACGTAAAGATGCACAAGTTGTTGAAGTGCAACGCGGATGTTCGAGGTAGTGACGGGAAGATTCGCGGAAGCGGGACTTGGTACGCGTGGCGGTGACGGAACCGCAGGCAAAATAGTTAAAATTTATAGCGAGGCCGGAGCCGCAACCTCGACAATCCCAGCAATAAATTGTCGAAACAACGATTTATAACAATAGAAAACAGGTAACCGAGATTCTCGTTACAAAGCGAGCGCAAGAAGTGTATATCGCGTTCGAAGATTTATCTCGTTTTATCGTTCGGTATAAATTACCATATCGCCGATTTTTCGCGTATCAGAAACCAATTTATGATATAAGAGAGTCATCGATAATGCTTCCAGTGTGCAACCTGGAAGAGGAAATGGAAAACGGGAAACGCGCTTCGAAATGTACTGGACGCGAGGCAAACGCGGAAGATCGTGCGAAAGTTTAACTAACTTTTTAGATTCCCATGACAGTGCGATGCTTTCGTCGTATTCCCAGAAGCTTTTACAAAACCACCCGTCATTTCCTGCGACCGTCAACGGAGAGAGCTTTCGCCAGCTCGATCGTTCCATTCGCCGAAACTTACGTAACTACGATCGAAACACGTCGCGAATGCTCTAGCGAAATGCGCGTCTCTCTGCGATAATAGATCGTCTAGTTCTTCGTGCCGCTGTTTCTTTCATTCTCGAAGTGGCACGTTCGCGAGAAAAAACAAAAACCGGTGGATATCGTTACGGTAAGCGGGCGAAAACGCAGATTCAGGTAGTACGACTCGAGGATAAGTCAGCCGACCGTTCAGTATTAACGTAACTCGAACAAAACACGAAATTGACGAGAAAGGCGGTCGGATACGTTAAAAATTATTCCACCGGAGGATCTAAATAGCGACGTAAGGCCCGCGCACTCCAATTCAGAGAGCTGAACTTTCACATTTGCCGGATATCGTGGACTGGATACGTCTTGCCTAAATAATTGCGAGCAGTTTCGTGGTCTGAATATCACGGCCGTTCTGCACGTCCCATTTTCGCTCTGTTATTTTACCGGGTTTGTTTCGTAGTCATAGGAGGACAGAAAGATAAAAAATAAAGAGGAGAAACTTTGGTGGCAGCGTGGAGAACGACGGAGGAGCAGGAAGAAGAAAGCGGGTCGTCATAGACCTGGATACCGTCTCTGTATTTTCCTGTGGCACGGATACTCAAAAAACTGGG
The DNA here is from genome assembly GCA_014737475.1 of Bombus confusus. Taxonomy (NCBI): domain Eukaryota; kingdom Metazoa; phylum Arthropoda; class Insecta; order Hymenoptera; family Apidae; genus Bombus; species Bombus confusus. Next base: position 1,345,547 of record JACXIV010000023.1, on the reverse strand, counting down.
TCGAATATCCGCGGCGTAGGTTTTCTAAAGCCGGTGTTCCGAGGCGTTTCGACCCAGGCCACTCGGCAGAAAAGAGCTTCGAGCACTAATTAAAGGGGCTGTCTCGCTACGAGGGTGAACATATCTCGCGTAATCTTTCGCTGTGACACGTCGCACGCCTTTGACCATCGTTTCGCCTCTTCGATACTATCGCGTTGACTGTAGTTCCCCCGATACATATGTACACGAACGATATACAAATGTATACAGGGTGTGTCAAGGAATCGCGGTCAAATCTGGAGAACATGTGACGGTTGTCGAAAGAAGCGAAAAGCTCTTAATAAATATCGATCTAGATAACGTTAGCGAACTATGGACGTTTATGCGTTTACAGGGAACTTGTACATGCAGAAATTCATAGAATGTATACATATGTATGTATAGTGTTTAATGTCTGTAACATTAAACGTCTGTTTAGGCTTCATTAGTTTCATTGGTTTCAGTTGCGTTTATACGAACATGAATTTACATAAGATCTCGCTATCGACAAAGTGCATCTATTCACAGGTTCTAGTGTCTCGTCTACTATGTTCCTCGTAAAAGTATGTATATGTTGAAGAATCTCCTATCTCACTCAATGATGTAATACGCTATACTTTTTGAGTGTCCTCACAAACAGAAGCCTATTAGGTTTGTTTTCGACGAACGAGCTGATCAATCCGCGAGCCATCCGCAATCCATTTCTCATTTTATCATCGGCTTTCAAATGTTCCACGTTTCCACAAAAGTGAAAAAGTTCTACAACTTCGAAACTATTTGGATCCGTGTTTCGTTCGGATCTCTCTTCTTTATTTCGTCACTGCTACGTGCTCTTTAAGTTTGATACCAACCTTCCGAGACACTGCGTATACACGAACCATTTGCTTCGTTTCCAGCGAAACTGATTTCATTTAGCCATTAAACGCGTCCGTGAGATCCGATTGTATGAAAAATGGATAACAGCTAGAGACAGCCCGGGAGCAGCTGTTCTTGCACCTCCGCGTGCTTTCGTTCCGCCTCGTCTGTTTCTCCTCTTCGAACCGATTGTCGGTTCCTCGCTGCGTTGCTCCATCCTCTGATGGCCTTGGCTCGAATCGCGGGTCAAGTTCTCACGAAATGCGTCACGTACGATATAAAAGAAGTAACGTCGCGTCCAACTTCTGCTCGTTCTTTTAAAACCTTCTCTCGTATGCTCGCCCTATTCTCTGTCTCATTGGCGACCAACGACATCATAGACTTTGGAAAATGTGTTTTCTCTCGCTACAACTCGCGTTTACTTAGAGGTAATGGCATTGCATCGAGACGCGCAAAAATCCTGTTTCCTGGAGACGCGAGAAGGATGTCGACGCAAACGGGATTCTCGCGATCCCTTTTCGCCCTGTGCGCTCGTTCAGCCCTATTAAACCGACTCGCAGCCATCTGAAAGCCGCCCTTAGAGACAAGGGTGAAACGTCGGTAATTGTAAAGGAAGGGCCACACCTCGCCGATTTCATTGCTCTTGATGTGCATTATCGAGGTCGACGTTCTGAATAATTTCGATTGTGCGCTGAAGCGACTCACGAAGGTATTTGAACGCTTACTATGGACAATTTTCGCGAACGTATATTTCAGTTTTATTACGATATCAAAGTTGCATTCTCGTACAGCGAGAGTCAAAAGCGAGTGTACACCTTACAGGAACGAGGATCGTGTAATATTAACCTACTATCTGTGGACTTACCTATGTTTGATGATAATAATTTGTATCCCTGCGTTAATGCGTGCAAAAGCTTCTGAATAAATTGTATGCACACAAAATGTATGCACGCTTTTGACTCTCACTATATTATGCAGTGGCTACAAAAAGTATTTACGCATGCTTTATTTTGCAAAGCGTTTCGTTTTCACGCGATCGTACGTTTCATTTTTGTAACGTCAAATTTTCACCCTCCTATGAAAGTACCACTAAATGGTGGAAAAAGTATACTTGGCCCTAATTAAGTAGTATAGAAGTAAATGCAGTACAGTGAAAATGCTCTTTGTAGCCACTGTGCGTTACACGAAACTTTTCGAAACTTAATTGGAATGCATAGAATGTACGTGTACATACCTGTAGATCACAAGTTACTTAATGTCGGCATATATTTAGTACAAAATTAATATCTTCGTTAAAATGATCTTAGCCGAATAATGGCGAATGTTGCGTTCACGAATGTCATTCAAATATCCAAATATTTTACGCGACACAGCTAATACATCCGCGAAAAGTTTCCACATGTATATCATGAAATTATTCGAGGCTTTGGTCCTGACAACACATATCGGGATCCATTAAATCGTTAAAGTATTAATGATTTAATTTCTTCTCTATACGATCATCTGAAATATGTTTTCCGACTCAAGAGAGCATAGTCTTTCCACCAGAATTTGTCCACGGCTATTAATTACTCTGTTGGACGAGTCGGGCCGTATCATCCGCGGATCAGCGTGTTTGTTTCTCGAGACACAAAAGCGCGCTGCAAGGGCTGGTACAAAGAAGGGAATCAGGTGGAACATAGAGTGGCAAAGATAAATAGGCAGATACAGTGGCAAACGGTCGAGCGAACAGATAAATGTAGAGGCAGTGTGTAAAGGGGCGAAGGAAGCCGAGGGTTGGAAGGAGGCGAAGGAGAAAATGGGCTGGGAAATAGGTCCGGTCGATTCCAGCTGTAATTGGAAGAATCGATTTGTTGCAATGTCGAGTGTTGTTCTAGATTCTCGCGTGTCTTCTAATGAATTTTCAACTGAAACACTAGCCTGGCCCAGATCGCGTCCTTCGTACTTCATATGAAATAGTAGGAACCTCGATGGCTATTCTCGGTCTTTGATCGGAAATAGAAAAATTCCTCCACGTGGATTTTTCCACGTGGATTCAACGACACGACTGTTCGATGTTCGATCGATTTTCACGATCAAGTACATCTCACAGTTTTTTCCAGGTCAATTATTCTTCTCCGTCTAATTAACTCTGCCACGTTCTTTGGGTCTTTTTCGAATGGTATTTCTCTATCGTTAGACAATCTCTGAAATTTCAGGTAACTATGAAAAGATCGTTACTGGCATGCGACATTTTTCGTTTGAATTTTATGCCGAAGACCCTTCTTTTATATTTGAAACCTTTTTTTTTTTTTTTGGTTGAAACTAAAACGAGATAAAAAGATGAAAGATTCGATCATTTTATGCGAGTTTAACAGTTTTGAAAACTCGACCCTTCTTTTTCTACGGACGCTCGATAAAAGAGACTCGTTCCACGAACAGAGAACAGTGGCGCAATTTTCGTTTCAGCACGATATCGCATGAAATCGGGGAAATAAAAGTTGGAAACGTTGAAAGAGGCAAATATGTGGCAGCTGCGGCGTTCATTCGCCGAGGGTAATCGCGTTTTCTGTTTTGCTCGTACGTTCCATTCTCGCAGACCATCCGAGATCGTCGTTCGAGGAGACGAAATCGGAATGCCACCGGGACAATGAACCCATGCCTTCGAATAAAACGACGGCTCGTAATCTTCCTGCCGCCGAGGATAAACCCAGCCTCATCGTAAACGAGACTGTCCACTTACCCTATCAATGAACCGACGCGTGCACGGGTAATTCGTAATAAAACCTCTTGCTCGTGTCGCGTTTAATTAAACCCTGTCTCTGCTCGTAGCCGGGTCGTGCGACTCTATCTAAATCTCTGACAAAAATCTGTTTCTCTACGAAAATCTGACTTTTAATGTACGTAAGGAAATGGATATTTCACAATTTCTATGATGAGGCCGAAAGGACTTTTTGTAAGTTCAAGTCGCTTTTTCGCAGAGATGGCCTGTCTTTTTGACAAAATAAATTTGAAAAGTACAGCAGTCCATTATTCATACGTTACTACTACTACTTCTTCTTCTTCTTCTTCTTCTTTGTTCACGTTTAAGTCTTCGAATCGTGAAATTCCTGTCGTTCCGTGTTACTGAACTTTCGCCTGGTCTGTTTCGCGACATGTCCAACTTTTATGACGAGCCTGCGAAGACTCTTACTATGTCCGAACATGTTCCTGGCGGAAGAGTGTCTTTTCCAGAAAATAAATTTGCAACTTGTTGGCGAAGAAATCAGTTTACGCAACTGTAGTTCATGTAATTGTAGTTTCTCTAGCCTAGTATTTTGTTAAATTAGTGGATTCGATCAGCAGGGTTCAGTTAATCAGGCATTAACTAAAATTTCGTTCGAATAAATACGCCGTAGGTACGGATGAATTCCACCGTAGTGTACCATTCGTCCGTTTTCGTCCGCGTTGAAGTCTTCGAACCATCCTGCATACGAATACGATATTTTTCACATACACGTGTTCGTATTTTATCGTGAAATTGCTGCTATATCAATTTGACCGAATTCTGTTCTGTAGCCGTGTTTCGTGACAAGACGAAACGATAGGCCGGCTATCGACGTGTCAGCGTTCGTGCCATTTGCGACAAAGTGATACCAGCTAAAGAGCTAAGGCAGCACAACGGGCTGTCAGCCACAGTGGTTTCCGATCGGCTCGATAACCGGCGAATAGATCGTCGCTACGTTTAAGTGCGTCGAATCGAGTCGCGTAGTTGGGAACTCGATTAGCGACGCCAGGCCGCGGCCCTGGAATAATTGCTAATTAACTGCGTGCCGCGACGAGCCACGACGAACCTCGAACTTGAACATGGTCAATCTCTCTCTCTCTCTCTTTCTCTCTAACTATCTATCTTTGCGTTAGAACTGCTTGCCAGTTAGAGAATAGCCATTTGCAACAGGAAACTTGGAGCACTTTGATCTCTGGAACAAATTCGGAGCGAATGAAACTTCTGCTGGCCACGAGAATAATTCGAAAATAAACCGAACTCTGGTCTTCGAGTCTGGTCGTTGCGAGTCACAGTTAGTTACAGTTAGACGCGAGCACATGCTTTCGTCTCCCTCCCATAGCTCCAACTCCTTAAGTTCGCTTAAACTTTAGACAGAATTCAATGAAAAATTTGACGTCCAGTCATACACCTAGGTGAACAATGAAACAAGGAAGAATCTTCGAACAACAACCATAAGAGAAAAAGAAATTATTGGCTGTATTGGTCAGTACACCACAGATTAGCTCATCATCATGAGGAAAAATGTTCCTCGAGGAACCCCCCAACATCTACCAATGGATTCCAATTTGCTAAAACGAATGAAACACGTTATGAGCCTACGGACGAAACAAAATATACGTTTATTGTTACTCGTAGCAGATAACAAGGAGCGAAGATAATTTAAGAAGAAGATCTTACATCTCGCAGTTCGAAATTCATCGATCGTTCGCTGTAAAACCTACCGAGGTCTGTGTCCATTCGATCTTTCGGTGGAACGTTGGCGAGTTTTACAATCCGGCGCAGTTAAGCAAACAGTTGGGTACCGAATCGAGTACAAGCGGCAGCAGGATTATTAAGCCGCTTCCCAAATATACGATTTTAAGGGAAGATTTCCTGGCTAACTTGGAGCAACTACGGTCCAACTGGAACCGGCGCAATAAATACAGCATATAATCCTAACTATCTGAAATGGAGCGGGCAGCTCGGCAACCAGAGCGTGGCCGATGTTGTCCACAAGCTCTTTAACGGGACCGGGTCTCTGGCTGCGAAACAACGTAGCACCTGCCATGTACCGAATATTTGTTCTGGCAACCGTAGTACACTTGTAGCCGAAACTTCGTTACATGCGCTGGATGTTGGCCGTGCAACTTTCCAACAATAAGGATGGCAGATGGGCAACCATACGCGAGAGCCGATACTTCAAAATTTGTCTTTCGTTCACAAATTGTCGGGACCAGAAGCTTGGTCGTTTCGAATGATCTCAGCTGATTGCCTCGAATATGTCGCAGAATCGAGTCCACGACGGAATTAGGACCGTGAATGATTACTTGGATGCAGATATTTATGCGAATTTATACTTTTATCGAGGTGATTAGAATCACGGGATTTAGATAGAGAAGCTAATCTGCCGAATTGGATTTCGTAGATTTCATAGATCGATGTTGGTTTCAGGATACATTTGTATAATTTCAGTTTATTATTCCGAGATAGTTCTAACTTGGTGCAAGTTATTCAAGCTTCAAACGGACAAGTTTTTCTCTACGTTCTTGATTTATTTTCCAATGTAGAACAAGCTTCTGCTGATTATCCATTTCCGCCTAGTCGACAATCAACCGAGTTCTCGCGTACTTGACAAATTTTCAAACTCGATTTTCTCAATGACGGAGCCCCTAACACAGTTTCATTTTCCTTCAGTTTCGTCTTACGCGGAAGCATAGAATGATTCTTTGATGAATCTCTTGAATCATAGAACGTACCTCACGTCACTTGTCGCTTACTATTCACCAAGAGTGCCGATTTCAATGCTGGCAATCGATACGCTTAGCGTGATTGAGTTGCAATCTGTTTTCCGTCTGTCAAACGTGATTTCACCCGCGAGTCTCCAAGATGTTTGACCGTGTCTATCTGCGGTACAATGGAATTGTTTAGTATTATCGGAGGACGTGCGCTTTTCCTTTAGCGCGACGTGAAACTTTTCGATTCGAATACGAAACTCTTCCCGAAGGGACGAATCTTTTCTTGGAAACTCTCGTGTTATTGCACGCCTTCGAATGTAAAGACCATAAAAAAAAAAAAAAAGAAACAGATGGTTGGACATTGTGGGCGGTTATTGCAGATTTCCCTGTGGGAGAGGAGGAAAATCGTTTCGAGGGATGATCGAGTGACCCGTTACGATTCAGCGGTGTTTCCTGTTTGTTTGATGTAGTTTGGCGCGCGCTAGGTCCAATACGATTTCCGTATAGGTCGCAGCTCGGGAGAGAGGAAGCGGCCGGTCCTTATCTTTTGACGCAGCCACCGCCGGCCTTAAATCCAATTAGAGTAAACGAATCGCCGCGTGCAGTTTGCAGGGACAAGGGATTTTCGTCCCTTCCACTGCGAAAGGAATTCAAAGCGCGCCTAATTTCACCTAGTGCCCCCGTGTCGCTTGGATGTGCGGTTTTTCAGCCTACTGTACAGAATGTTCCTAGGTAACCGAACGAAAAATGTCGTACAAACGTAGAAAGTCATTTAGAGCCCCGTTAAGAAGTTAAGAACGAACGTACGAAGTATTTTAGTAACGTGAGCTGTTAATATCGAATTTCAATAAAAATGTTGATAAAGTATTGAATTTGAGTGCTGTAGGAAGCTTCTTTTGATTTTTGATTCGTCTCGATGAAACAATCGACTCTCTGTATCGATTCGCTACGCATACTTGTTACTATTATTAATACTTGCTATTCTGTAATATTTCTTTCTTCTTTAAAGCTAAATATATATTCACAGTCGTTGGTAAATTGCAAGAGATATCGAAGATAAAAAGACATTGGTCTGTGTACCTATTTTTATCTTATATCTCTACATCCTTTCCGAACGTGCATTTTCACGCACGTAGGTACTTAACTAATCGCTACACCCTCTGCTCTGACGTATCCTGTTATTTACGCCAAGTCACGGAATCATCGAAACAATTATCCTCGTCCTTGATCGCTAACGGCGATAAGAAACGCCGGTGAAAACGACCGAACTGTAGAAACGCGTTATCAAGAGGAGGAACGGACGTATCACGTGGGCGTAAAAGGTTAATGGGCGATCTAGATTGATGTTTCGGCACGCGTGTGTTAGCGTCATTGAAAAACAGGCAACCTTTGAACTCGGAACACGCAAAAAATGAGAAATTTCCTCCGTAAACGTCTATCGTAAGAGCGATTTTTATTCGACTGATCGATCCTACTATCCAGCAGCAGAATCACTATATATGTGATATTCACGAATGTGAGTGTACACTGTACATCTCCAGATTGGTTTCAAATTTTATCAATACAATTATGATATTCTTGTTAATGAAATTTGTCTTGTATGATATATGTATATCATACGTATTCAAAATGTTTAATGTAACATGCATATGCAGAAATTGCATCTGTTATATAATGCTATTGAAACGTTAGTGGAGAATGTTAACGAATGTTAATGAAACTTCAAAGCGTTTTACGTAATACACGTATACATTGTATCCGTTATATAAAACATTTCGAACTTTCATTAGCAACGTAACGAGATACGAATATCACTATTATATTAATAAAATTCGAAACCGATCGGAAATGTAGATGCATATAATTATATTTCCAATAGCAAGTGTTCGGATACTTTTGCGAGCTACTGTATACCTGGCTGCCTGGCACACGGCGTCTGGACGATTTTAAACACGCTTTTGGCATGTAATTTCCTCAAGGACCATCGACCAACTTGATGGATGATTTTATCGTGCTTTTTTTTTTTCGTCGACGCCCCTCGAGTCGTTTGCCAAATCAACGCGGCGCTTCCCTTTTCGTTTCGACTCCAACTCTCTTACCCCTGCCGTTCACGCGAACCACCAACCTAACACCCGTAGCTCGAGTAATGGGGCGGAAAAGAATAATTTTAGGCAAATACAAACCCGCCGCGTATTTCCACGGAAACACATGCCGTCGGCTTTAATGGCGATCCGAAGCAGGTTCGCCGTTTTGCAAGGGTTGCGAGAACGTTCTATCTTTACAGGAAAATTCCGGCGAAGAAACGCGAGGAAATTGAATTTATTATCATAGAGAACGCGTTCAGAATTTTCTTTCCTCGCCTTACGCGTGCGATCTTTTCCGTGTTACGTGCTTTCGAGACACGAAACGTATGCTTGTAATAATTCACGGCCGAAAGAGAATATCGTAGGCATGTCGAGTTATATGTACTCATTAAATATAAATAAATGCTGTAAGTTGTATTCGATAAAGGGTAGAATAATATAACAATGTGCTTGGTTTCCTTCTTCAAGTTCTGCCTCTCTTTTTAACTCTTCGACGATTCTTACAGAATTATCTCGATTTTCAATCCTACCGCATCTCTCTCAGCTCTCTCAGTAGTATTAGCCGTACGTGGTCGGACATGTCGGGGTAAATACAGGACAAATACGCCATTTGGCAGAAATATTTGCCTCGAAACGTACCCGTACAGCATTACATTAAAGCTAGAAAGATCAGAAGCCACGTTCGTCATTTCCACGCGACGAATCATTCCTCACTCGCTATCGATTCATTATCACAGACATTGGCCTATTTCCCTATTACTTGTCCACGCGAATTCTTCTCGAGTTCTCGTTGCCTCGATATTCCGCGATATACAGCGTGTGTCATCTAAAACAGGCCACTTGAATAGCTGGCTTGCTTTCGACGACAGAAAAAAAAAAAAAAAAAAGAAATGCGTGAGATCAAACTTGCCCAATTTCAAGGCAGACGTAATTTGACGTTAACAGCTTTCTCCATAGGTGGAAGCGTGGGGAGATATCGGGATCGATTTCATTTTTAAAATAGAACCATATCTCTCTTCTTCGTCTTTGCCTTGTGTCCTGAGACGAACACAGCAACCTATAGTGGCAAATCATTCGAGATCATCGAAGATCAATTAGGATGGAAAATACGAAGACAGATGGTGCCTTACTAGGTTAGTAGCGTGTTTGAGGAATTAACTCGGCAGAGACAAACGCGACCGCACAAGTCGATCCTGTTCCTCCTGTCCTACCGACTAGCTTATCGTCGTCGTTCCTTGACCTCCATAATGGCATACATCAGCTGGTTGGGAATCCGCAATCTCGGCCGCGTAGCCCGGGACACACGAGCTTTGAGTGTGAATTCCCACCGCAGAGGCAGACCCTGGTAGATTAGAAATCGATAAGCCGCACGAGGACGCGTCGAGTCCGGCTGCGAGTCGGAAACTACGCCTCGTAAAAACCATGGATTTTACTGGTGCCCCTTTATCGTTTCCTTTCCCTTCCTCGCGGCGCGACGGGAATATCGACGGAATTGTCGACGAAACAACGTTCCACGTTACTCTCGGGTCTGAGGCTCCCTTTTATGCGCTGTAAACAGTTACTAGCGCGGTTTTAAATCGTTTTTCCTATCAGACCCTACGAGCAATCGAGGCTGCAGGTCGTATCAGTCCGGCGAAAGGCCACGAATCGACGCTCGTATTTGCCTTGTAACGTTTATCGCCGATCCTAACCAATCCGTATTATCCATCCTTTTTCATTGGCGATAATTCCTTCACGATCGTTCCTGTCTTTCGTCTGAAAGTTGATACGAGGACTTATACGACGAGAAGAAAATAATTCACTGATAGAGAAAACGGTAAAATCGCTCAACGTTTTTGATGGTATCAAGAGATATGTCGCGTCAGTGGATTTATTTCAGCGCCGTTAATGTTGCGCTTCTGCCTTCCGCGCGTCTTATTAAAATGATTTCGAGCGTTAAAGAGGGAATGGACAGTGCGTTTGGAATAATCATTACTAAAAATAGAAATATTAGAAAAGCAAAATAGTAATATTTTCCTCTTAATACGCTCGCTGCTATTGAAGCATCGATGCCTCGATCCAGCCATTTAATTATTTCACTTCGTATAGTTATGTTTATGATTATGTAAAGTAATTATAATTACTATATTTTACTATGATAATCATATCACATTTATACGTATATGAAATTTAGAAGAGATCGGTTGATTCATTATCGAGAAATCACGAGAGTCAACCTGCAAAACACAGTCCAGAAAAATGCGTCCAACGTTTCACGTACGGTTTCTACCTCCTGTATAGCAATCTCTACGACCTTTAATCATTTTGTCGAATTCAGGGGTACGAACTTTAAGAAAATGTAACAGGAGGAATCGATTTTTCGATCGCTCTAAAGAGAAATTCCCATTTGCTCGTTGATACTCGAGTTCGAATCGAAACGCGTCGCGTTTGACGTAGGGTAGGTTGGTTTTTTTACGAGACGTACTTTTATCTCCGATCTTTGGACGAGCAAAGCTCTATCGCTGAAAGGGGCCACGACTCAAAGAGTCTCCTCCCGTATCGATCGCTGAGAAATAATACACCGTGACCGTCTTTCGAGGATCCAGCCTGCATTTGACTTGGATGCCTCGCCCAATTCTTCTGTCAATTCCCGGTAACTATCTGTTTTTCGGATGGACCGAGGCTAGCCAACTTTCAGAACCTACAGCGGCTAACGAAATTATTGGAACTCTCGTAAAAACTTTTTACCTATACGCAAGACATTTGAAATCTCTCTTCCACTCGTGACGAGACGCGATTCTCGCGATTTGGTTTCTGTAAATTTTATATCAATTTTGTAAAATTGTAAGTTTGAAACGGATCTGGAAATGTATGGGAAAGTTACAAGATATCTGTTCACTTCGCAAAGATGATCAAAGTATTTGAACAGCGGGTTATTCGCTATATTAATTAATCAGGATGTGTAATGAAACCATCTTTGGCACTAATTGCACGTCTAAGATTGCCATTAATGCTGCATACTAATTTTTCGCTAAATGCATGTTCGCAATGAGTGTCTCGCTACTTCTATATACATTTTCAGAATGGCTACTCTACTTGTTATTCAGACCGAGGGCTTTTATGCGAATTCATACTTTTACGAATACCATTGAAAGGCTACAGCCTGGGAAAAGACTTGTTTCGTCTGCTAAATATTGTAACGAGTACGCTACTTTGGAAATTTTGCGTGTGTTTGCATATTACGTTTCTTATGTATATCCTATGCATCTCTGCATAATTTAAGTTCCCCGCAACTGCATGGAAATCCGTAGTCTACTTGATTATATATACGCGATAGTCGTCTCGTCACAATGCTATGGAAATTTCAAAATGTTTCGCGTACCCGATGCACGTGATACGTTCGTAAGGAGATTCTATAGCGAGCGTCCGAATACTTTCGTAAGCAACCATAATCGAAACTCCAGACTCTACGTCTCGACCGATCGATGATCGACCCAATCTCTGCCAATAACGCTAGAAAATTTCCATTCGATCAAACGAGAATCGCGATTGAATTCATTCCTTATGGTTTCGACTTTGGCTGCAACGAGCAGCGAATTCTTCGGAGTTTGAAAACGAACTTCGCTTTGGACTGCCTCACAGACGGAACTAGCTTTAAAAGGGGAATATAGGTGGAAGATTCTGGATTCTGTGGGAATTTAGCGCAGAAGTCATCGGTTTTTATCGGTCATCGAGAATATCCAGCAAACTGTGCGCGCAGGATATTAAAGGAAAACAAAGGGGTTTGCGGAGCTTTTCGCTCCGTTTCCACGTCGTTGAGGGCTGGCCCCCGGGGTGGAACTATTCCAATTATTAAGAGCTATCCAGGCGCGCAAATGTCCCGGCAACTGTGATTGCCAATCTTGGCTCTCTTGGTTACCAAGCACGTGAAAAGTGCTACTCGAAACGTAGACGAAAATAGAAGGTTTGCTTTGGTCTGACAATGAGAGAAACCTTCGACCACGCCTGCTCGCGGCCGGACCTGGTAGTTTTGAATCTGCACGGATATGGCACGGTCATGTGGTTCGCGAAATTGCTCGAATATTTGCAGAAAGCTTTCGTGAATATATTATGTGCGTTGTAGGAAACATTTTGCAATTTCATTGGCGCTGTAGTGAAATACCACTGTCATAACGATATTGGTAAATTTTGAAACAAATCTCAGAATGTATATAGAAGCTACGATATTATATTTAATGCGAGTAGATATTTCGCACGGATAATAGAAATATTTAAACATTCAGTTATGTATTGCCTGCGTTAATACGCCCCAGTATTCTGTCCAACCGTCTGGCGACACTTATCGCACGTTTAAGGTGGCTATTCGTTATTCACACGGTACATAATTAATTTCTTACAAAATGTACGTTACAAATTGCATATATTTCCAGACTGGTTGCAAAGCCCAGTATAATCGCGACAATCGTATCCCGTTACGGTATTAACGAAATTTCGAAATCTTTTGTATATTCATGAAAAATTTCCATAAAAACACTGGCAACTTTAAAAAGTTACTTAGATTAGCATCAGTTATGCAAATGTTGCTGTTACGTGTATCTCCTGTATATCGTTACATCGGTTATAATAAAAAATGATTTATACAAAAGCAGCACTTATATTTTTCATGGTAGCGCGGATTCAAGGTTCTGGCGAATTTATCGAAAATCTATTTCGCGGAATATCTCTTCTTCTTCTCGATACCAGAGGCCGGGAATTTAATCAGCGTTCAGAATCTCATCGTGATTCACCGCGCTCCCACAATTCGCTGTTTCAATAGTCGTCCTTCTGCGCTTTAAATTCGCCAACGCTTGCATCCTCCTTAAGAGGAACAGCCAGTCAAATATTTACCCATAGGCCGTGTGCTGTTCGTGTACTTTCACCGGTAAAAGTTACCGCTGGTAAAAAGAAGTCTAAGATAAAGAGCAAGAGCCGCCCTCCGGGAACGTCTTATTTATCTCTGCGCTCCTGTTGGCTGCAAGTCCGATACTGTTACTCTTGGCTACCTGTGCTCCAATTTCCGGTTCGCATACCGGTGTACCTTACGCCAGGACAGGTAAATTTCGTTAGCTCGAAATGCGCGATTTTCCATGTCGATCGACGAACCAGACTTTTTACGTGTCTATGCAAATTCATATTTCCACGAATACAATTGACACTGCTAATGATTGAAATATAAAATTTGTATGGAAGAAATTGCAATGAAACTGACACGAAGAAAAAGATTCTCATAACATATCCAATTCTAATAATAAATTTCTATCTATATATTTTACAAACAGTCGTTTAAAAGCCAGCATGTAAAATTTCTGAGAAGAATTAAGAATCGGTCATTACTGACTCAGGTAGAAATTTGTTTGCTCGAGTCTACACTGACGGACGATTGTTGGCAGAAATCGGTATCTGCCTTTCTGCGGATTTTCCACGAAAAACGGGTGCTGATTGCCTGCGACACGTGTCTGCCGACAACTTTGTTGCCTGTCAATGTAAACGTAGCTTTAATAATTACAACGAGTATCACATACATACAGTGATCTACAGCTCGCTTCATCCTTTTAAACATTGCGCAGCCTCTTTTTTCCCTCCAAATTTTTGTTTCAGATTCGCGAAGTTTGTTTTTCGGAAATTTTAGTCGGCGTTACGTTGTGAATTTTTTTATTGCTAGTTTCTACTACGTGTGTAACGATACACGTGCGTACTACATGTTCCGTTAAACGAACTTGAACAAAATTAAAAAATAGCCAGCAACAAAAAAGTTATACGACTTTTAAATGAAAATATAACTTTCGAGCTACCCTGTATTTTGAAACTTTCGCGTGTTTTTAAATATTTTACGCATTCTCCGCATTATACCACTTTCTCGTAATCGCGTAAACATCCGCAGTTTGCATATTGCCTTGCGTTTGTGTTTTTCCAAGCCGACCGGAATTAGAACGCGTGGTTGCGAAATTTTCGTGCAGATAAATTTTTTCAAGAGAAACAACGCGGGCAATGCGGAGGAAATATCGGCCGAAGGTCGAATCGTGGAACACGATGATCGATTTCCACGAAGACGACTTTCTCTTAGAGGGAAAGAATCGCGAAATTTCCTTCGTCGTTGTCGGGAAGCACTCAGCCCAATGAAACTTCGACGGTCGTCATTACCAAGCAGCCCGTCGCTTCCTCACTTCCGAGACGTCACTTTCCGGTCTCGTAGATTTTCCAAGGATGGGAAACGTTCCTCTTATCGTCCTTCCACCGCGATAAAACGTGACGTTGAATTACACCGACGCTTACGGTTTGGATACTGAGATGCTCGCTGCACAAAACTATTGTTTTCTGCGTGTCAAAGAAAACGCAGAATATGAAACATACGTACGGCAGTGGAAGGTTTATAAAATAAGAAATATAAACAGACATCGTAATTTTGCAAAATGGATTTATTTAGTAAAAGCGATGGATAAATATAGTATATAGCACAGAATAGATGACCAATATGGTAAACAATTGTTAGTAGATTAGAAGTTAGTAGAATTCACAATGTATCGATTTTAAACTTTCTTTAATTCGCCACTGTACACAGGAAGTATTTTTTCAAGTTATAGACAAAATTGTGTTTCTCGTAGAAGAACCTTTTTTATTTTTTTGAGATTTACTGACTAACGTTGGTTCGCAAGAAAGATAAAATTCCACTAACCAATTTTCACCAGTCAGTTCATTGCACGTCGCTGTTGGTACTAAGATATCGAAGAAGATCGTGTCGTTTATTTGTTTGTTATTTCTAAAAGGTAGCGGTATTGGAGAAACTACAACTCCTCGTACAAGTACAGAACGATAAAACAGCTTCTGTGTTATAAAAGTTGCTGTTTATAAAATACAGAGAGTCGGAAATGAACACGGATAATAAAATCATAATTTTTCAATACGTGCTTGAAAATAATTAATTTACTATCCAGTAATTACTTTTACAAGTAATATTGCGCATTTTCGTCGCAAATTTCCATTATACGTTTTAAATTGAAAGCAAACCGCGCTGAATTCGAAAGTTCATTTAATAGCATTTGTTTGCAGTAGCGGAGTAAAAATCTACCTGAGGGACATTTAAATTAAAAACTATATTTCAAAGTTCCACTTTATTTATACGACGTACCATTTCATTAGTTACATTTCCCTGTATTTGATGTTTCTCCGTTAATAACTGGCTGCATATTTTAAAGAAAATGTACTTTTCATTTCATTTCCAACTTTACGATTGAGAGAAATAATTATGGTTATAGTCCGAGCGAAAATTCACCCATTTCTGTAACACACTGATCCTATCAAAGAATCCTATCGGTTAAAGGTCAGACAAACGCTTCTGAAGCGAATATTCCATCTAACCTTTTCAAAAATTCCATTTTTTTGTAAAACTTTGGTCAGGCGTGTGAACTAATCACGACACGCGCTCTTCCAACAATCGAATAATTTTATTTTCATACGAGAGAAGTTCATTCATTTCAAGTTACTCTATAAATATTGATATTGAACAGGAACAAAATCTTCTTATCAAAATTTGGATAACTTGTTTCAATCTCTATTCTTCATTACTCTTTTTTTTTTCTTTTTTTTTAACACGGAAACGTTCTACAATTTTCCATTCGGAATTCTACTGTACTTCGTAGTTACCTGCGAAACAAAAATCTTTCGTACAGATATTCCTTGTAAATTACATATTGCGATCTTTTATTAGTTAAACGAATATTGAAGAATACACTGGGCATTTTTCTTTCATGAAATCGGGATATGGGTCTGTACAACATTGCGACAGTCGTCTTGTTTCCTGCGCGTAAAATATGCTCATTTGCACTATTCGCAAAATTACTGCAGTTTAGAATTATATACATATATATAGTTGGAATTGGAGAGTTACGATAATTTACTGTGCAAAATTCATTGGGTGTCTGTCGAGTGTTCGCGTAATACTTTATTCTCCATAATTCAATCAGCGAGCGGGCGCTAACCAGGAGAGCGTCACCAGGCGCTGCATCACTCAATTTGAATTTTATGCAGAGTCGCCTGATAAAATTGGGAAATAATGCCGATCGGTCGTTCGACGCGCGTAATTTATGTGCCGAGAATGTCGAGCGGCAATTAACCAGTCGTTAGCTGCCCCTCCCGTTTTATTCGCCATCGTTCGATAATACGCACGACCAAATATTTTCACGACTGTTCGGTTCTAATTCATAGAGAATAATCGCGAGTACACCAAGCAACCTAAGCAAGCGATATCGATTGAAGGTTTGTACAATGTTGTAGTTAATTACGTAGGATGCAATTTGATACGCACGGAAGACAGAATACTCGATCGATAGATCGTACTGGTTCGTGAGTTTCTCTTTTTGCAATGGTGAAGTCGTTAACGATCGAAGAATGGTGACGTGTTTCTTTAGAACATCATAGCGATGAAACTGAAGTATTATTCTAGCATTAATTAGCAGCGTTGAAAAGATCAATTACTTTTGCTGTAACAATACGCGATAGTTTATTTGTTTTATATTCTGTTATTGAATGGGAAATAATGTTCTAATATTGTTTCTTTGAGCATTCTGATTAAAAGGTATAAAAATCAAAATGTTATGCGTTTCTCCTTAACACTAAACCTACCATTGCGGTCAAGTTGACCGCTTTCAAATTTCTACACAAATTTTACCATATTTAAACATTATCAGATCGCTTCCTAATCTGTGACTTTTCATAAAATATTCATATAATATATCCTTCGGTATCTATTTCCAGTTTGCTTTTTTTTCCCAAGAAAAATTTGTAGTTTGTCCTGCCTATCGCGAGCGGTCAATAAGTACGCAAGAAGTGTCGGTAGGTTTAGCGTTAAATCACAAAAAACATGTCGGTATTGCAACAGTGTTTGCAGCGCAAGCCGCATTAAGCCTAGATAGTGGAAAAGTAAGAGGATCATCCTTAGATTTAAAAACAGCAGATAACCCATCGAATAAAAAACAGGATATAATCTCCAAACTGAAAAATAATATTTCAATAAAAAAACCAAACGTTTTGAGGAAATATGAAAAATGTTCACCTTGAGACTTCCACGGAAATCCATCCAATAAAAAGCGGATCGTAATCTCCGAAGGAAATACCGATCTCCGAAAAAAGAAGACGATCTATCAAACCAAAGAAGCCAAACACGTTTTATAGAAAAATTAGGAAATGCCAAGAAAGTTTGCCTCGGGGCTCTCTGCGCGAATTGAATGGAAATTAAGTACGGAATTACAGCGGCTGGAAATTATGCAACTTCCATTATGCATTAAGGCAGTTACAAATCAGATATACTTTGCGAAGATCCGTTTACTTTCCGAATAATTGCAACGTCTCGCTCGATAAATGCCTCTTTCATTCCACTTCTTTAAGCCACATCAACCCATTGCAATTACAATTTGGATCTTCCTCGATCGAACTTAATCTCCGACGGAGGAAAAACGTGCGGCGGCAAGAATACCCTAAATAGGTTAACAGGAAGCCCGTCGGTCTTGGCGTTAGCCGATTCCGAGCGATCGTGCTAGGAGGATTAGAAAGTTTCGCGTAGCCAAGCCTGTTACATTCGCGAGCGAATTCGGACCCGTTGATCCTATTACTAGACTGCGCAACCTTGCAAATATAATACATCATCGGCCTGATCCTTTCGCCGGATCCTTCGCAAACTTTCCACGTATACGCACGCGCGATTGTGTACAGTTGCAGACTGTGGCCGAGCAATTTGCATCCGGTCGCATGGCAGTTTCATCAAGCTAAAAGCGTAAAGAGATCGACGTCGGATGGCCCACATAACCGTATCGGTGAAATAATCACCGTTTTGAGTACTACGCGCTGCATTTATTTGTCGAATAAAGCGCGTCCGATTCGTCCGCCAATCGGCTACTATTGATGCGGTTCGCAAACACTCGCGCTTTTATCCGGGTTAGATAGTGGCTGAGAGAATCGCGAGGTAATTAAAACGCACGCCCGATAAAGGCCATTAATTTCCTCCGTTCGAAATTTTCGACCATTGCAGCTGCTCCGAGCGAAATGCTTTTGTACGGCTGTAAACGCGAGAGAAGTATCGAGTGAAAGGGAAGGGGCGAGTGATTCGTTCGGATCGTGCTGATCAGTAAAATCATTAAGGTTAAATGTAACAGGCCTGTGTTTTCGACAGGATCTCTGTTTTCTCTGGGCGAGCTGATTGTGGCAGATCCGACACTGTAGCTTTCTATCGTCCTAGCTGCGAAAGCTCTGAAACGAATAATACTGTTTAGGGTAGAGATGATCAGACAGGAATCGTATAGGGAAAAATTCTGAAAAATATGAGAATCCCGACGCTTTCACCACCTGCATCTTCGCTATTCACACTGTTACATTTAGCACTGATACGTTTAACACTGCTTCATTCAACGGCGTTTGAGGCTTCCTGGAAAGGGCCTCAGAAGGGAAATAAAAATAAATCCGACGTTTCGCCAGGCGTCGCACTCATGCTGCTGCATCTCTGAAAAAATACTCTTCTTCTCACTTTTGCACGACTGTACTTCTCACTTGTTGGCTGTATCTCCGAAGAAGCACCGTTTTCTCGCTTTTGGACGAAGCAGTGTCAAACGTATCAGTGTTAAGCGTAACAGCGTAAGTAGCTTCAAAAATTCGGCGTAGCGGGAGCACAGAGATACAAGAGGTCATGTCGGAAGTGGTATTTATCGGGACTGATTAATTATGATTATCGCGACGACCGCCTGCGGAAAAGCGTCGGCATCGGTGGACCTTTAGCGATAAGCATGAGGAATGTTCCTACGCTTTCATCGCCGATACGCACGGACTCGCGGATATCTTGCTAGAAATTTCCGGCTAGTCTTAATGACTTCGTAACGAGGGGATGGCAGTATGTCGCCTTACGATTCGGGTCAATTCGTGCCCAGGGCAATATTAAACTGTGGCCGCTTAATTGAAAGGGGTCGTTCTTCGGCTGATATTAATACCACCGGCTTGGCAAAACTTTATACCGTAATCGTAAGTGATGATAACGCCGCTTTTAACGAGCCTCGTTACCACGGAAAATTCGACCAAGACTCGTGCCAAAACGTACAACACGGCGAAACTGTACACCATGCTCATTTCCATAATTAATTCAAAAGAACCACCAGCCAATTAATTTGCCAATTAATTCTCCCACTTTGTCGAAGTGTTTACTGTGAAACTGAAATTGCAAATAACTGTCGACTTTCTCACGCTTGCCAGTGTGCCTTCGTCTTATTTTCGATCGCCCTCGACAATTGTATTGTGGCGTTTCGCTTAATCGGTAGCCGAATCGTGAAACAACGTTAAGCACATCTAAATTTCGACAATCGTTGTGCGGTAGAACGCCATTTATCTAGCGTCAGGAAACTCGTCAATTTTCCTCGTTGCCTAGTCTTTTTCGCTCGCATAATAGAAACACACGTTCGGACAAGTGAGTCGATCCAACAAAGGTTCAGTTAATTGGCCGTTGACTAAAGTTTCGTTCCGATAAATGGAATTTCACGATTTGCAGAATGCGGTCGTAATTGAAAATGCTCGCGAGATGTTGAATTTACAGCCAAGTTTGTCGAGGCATTGAATCTGCTCTGCGTAAAAGATTGCTTATAGCATGCTACATAAAGGATTCTGTAAACGCTCGATCTTGCAGCGATTTCCGAGATTTGCTTTGGCCACTGTGGCGACTCAACGACAAACCGCCGGAGCGACGCAAGTCCGGCGACTGTTTCGCGACCCAACGGCCGTTAAAGCGTCGTCGAACCTCGACTCGCTTCCCTCGTATCGAACGCCCGGTCTCGCTTCTGCGAGATGACTGCGAGAGACGAGGATCCCTTTGGGACAGGATGAAAGACGAGACAGAAAGACGAGCTCCCGCTTGTTAAAGTTCAATTAGCCTGCGTCGAACGTAGCGAGAGAAGACTCGTGTCGTAGCTGATAACGAAGAGGATCCAGGGAATCAGAGATTCTTCTCTTGCAGCGCAGAGAAGAGAAGACGCCCGCGGAGGATTAATCGTTCTCCCGTGGGAATGTAACGAGCGGAAGAAGAGTCGAAAAAAATTGCCGACGAGGATGATGAGGACTTTAGAGAATTAAAGTTCCGTTCGCAGCGGCAATCCCCGTGTTCCCTCGAATAGTGGCGATTAAAAACGCGTGGCTGCGCGCAGCAGGGACGAGAGGGAAACAAGAGGAGGCGAGGGCCGGGGGATAATGCCGGCGGATGAGACCGTGCTCGCGATTCTATCCCCTGCAAAGATGTCGAAAACGTGGAGAACCGGTAAAATGAATTGCGCCAGCGTACTCCGGGCCGAGCTAGTCTCTCGTGAAAAACTGGAGCAGAGAGGGAAATTCTCGCTGGTAAGAAGCGAGCGCAACGCTGCCTGTCCACGACGATCGAATAATAAATTTTAGAAAGGAGGGAAGAGCGGTACGAAGTGAAAACGATTGTACGTCGTCTGGCTCTATCCAGACATAATTCGTGCCTCGAAAGAGAAAGGTTTCGCGCTAACAATGAACCGTGAGCTCCGACCGGACGTAACTAGCCGTTTTCGTTCCCTTCCCATGGAGAATTTCCAAGTCCACTGGACTCGAGGTTCGAGGCAGAGAATTATCATTCTCAACGGAGCTTTAATCCGCCGCGACGAGTCAGCTAACCCCTGTTTATGAATTACCTGCGGGATTTCTTTCGCGGACCGACGAAACTCTTTGCCGCGGCGTGGCACCGGCGTTAGGAACGGGGGTGGCTCACGTGCCACGAATTCAGAGTAGCTCGGTGCAGAAACGTTGCCGAAGAGATACACCAGCGATCATGAGCGTTCGGTTACCTTGGTTTGGATTTGTATCTCTCCCGACGATTTTCGAAATATTGTTAACGAATCGCGGATCTTTACGCAACTTGATATTTTTAGTAGACGCGAACGAAGAAACGAGGCCTAAATAGAAATTTGTTTCGTCTACTAAAAATATTGTAACTCGTTACAGCGTCTCTTTACTCTGGATCGTTCGTATATTTTTGCACATTACGTGCATTTTTGTGGATTTTTGGCATCTTATTTTTCTCAAGATACACAAATATCTAGTCTAATAACGATGATTCAGTTCATCCACGCTATGACAGAAATGACACCAGAGACAAAACATGGCTCTTTTATATTCATAGAAAAATTCAACAGTTCCAAACGTTATTAAAAAAGGTAAAGAAAGGTAGAAGTGACGATATTCTTAATAAGAATGCATAGATAGATAAATGACAGTTCGATCAACAGTTCGAGTCTCCCATTCGAGACGATCTTCGCGTCCGACAACCTTCGCGGGTTTTCTCCGACGTTTCATTAAACCTTCGGTTAATTAGCGAACCGAGCCGATTTGCGAGTAAGTCGAACCGCGAAAATAATTTATCGTTACCTCGGTAGTTATCCCTATTAAGCGGCAGAGATTTAGTTGTCAGACAGTGCAGCAAGAGAAAAAGGGAGCGAGAGAGAGAGAGAGAGCAGCGTGCACGTAGCTTCTTGGCCTGTTCCACGGTGAATAACGACGCCTCTGTTATATCTTCCATCTACCCCCTCCACTTTTACGGTCCAATTTCAAGCTCCACCTTTAATGAAGACTAAGACTCTTCGGTTTTCTTCTACTACGCTTCGGAACCTCGCCAATCGACTTCCAGCCTTTCTCCACCGACTTTTGAAAGCTTTGGAGAACAGAGAATGCGAGACAGAGAGAGAGAGAGGCGGAAAAAAGAGCGCTGGAACTTTCTAAATGGCCGCTCTGGTAACGAGGCCAATTATCCATTAGAAGTTGATGCTGATTTCAGTAATTCCTTCGTTACGGTAAATCACTGTTTGCCGCAACCACGTTTAAGTAATTCTCCGACAGGTCTGGCGAAGGGAAAGGTTGCGCTGTTGATCGAATAGTTTTTGTATCGTGCTGGTTCGATTGATTTTTTATGTATTTTACTAACGTTCGTGTGCTACGGTAGAAGCTCGTTTATCCGAACAGGTCGGGGGACAAGGCAGTTTGAGTAACCGAAGAGCAGTTCCGATGAAAGAGATTCGCTAGATAACGAACTCTCCTCTTCAGCTCTTATTAGCTCCAATATTAAATCGCGTCTTCGCCGAAGCAACAACGGGGAACTTTTTATTGCCTGTTATTGCTGCACGTCCCAAACAGTACCCAACAAATATCAACTTGCGGATGCATTTTGTCTGCACCGAAGTGTAGTAATCAGAGGAATGTTTGGCTTTTATTTCGGTTTCCAAACGAACAGGCAACAATCAGCGACAATTTCGAGGAACGTGAAATGTTGCCTCTGTGAGGACGCAGCTGTAGGATTTCAATGTTAGGACTTCAACTCTTCCTTCCTTGACACGCAGGATTTCTTCCGAACAAAGCAAACGATTCCATGTATCGATATACCCGATTATAATAATAATTGTTTATAATAATACGTATTACGATAAGTATTTCGATCGTAGCTTGCACTGTGCAAATCTGAGGTGGTTATGGGTGCAATAATGAATTAGTCGGTTTCAACTCAACAAAGTTCATTATATCTATAGTCGCTGAAGTCGCGCGGTATAAACTGTTCGTCGGACTGTTCGGCGTGACGGTCGGAAATATTCTGTTACGTATACGATTGCCTCTTGCCGAACACGTCTCGATGGACCGCCCGCTAATCGTTGGGTTCGGTGTTTGTCGCGAGTGTTTCGTTTATTGTTCCCGCCGTCTAGCTGTTACCCAAGACGACGGTTTACAATGTATCTATCGCCACAAATCTGTCCAAGTGTCTGGATACTTATTCCTAGCATCGGTAATACGATTGTTGTTTCTACTTTATTAGCAAGCGCCACGGTAGATTCGAAGAGTCTTGGATCTTCGCAACAATTCGAAGCCCGAACAGAGTCTCCTCGTTTCCTTCTCGACGGGATACGGAGTCGACGAAGTATCTTCGTGGTTTCCTCCCTCGACGTAGGGCGCTTGAACGCGCGATAAAATTCTAGGAGATCGTGCCGGAACGCGCCCGTTCCCGGCTACGATACGACGAGCCACTCTGTTTACTCACTGCAGGAGCGCGGAAACGCTTCGTTTCCCCGAGCGTCGTCTTGTCTCTTCCGACCGCGGAGCCGCTTCGTCGCGCTCCCTTTCACCGCGTCAAGTGCAATTCCGTCGCGGAATCGCTCCTTACACAACTTTCTCCTCCCCTATCAGCTCGTCTCTCCGCTCCCTGACGAATTCATTTCGCGTAATGCGTTCGCTCGCACTCAGCCCGATGAGCCGTGGCGATTCGTCACGCGCGAGTCCCTTCGCTAAGGGGCGAACTCTCCGGCAGAGTTCCAGTAATTCTTCCGACAGACTCGGCCATCTATCGATATTTGTCCCTTTGCAACCCTATGGCTACGGGCAAAGGTGGCATTTACGAGAGGAATTGGAAGAAGTCGCGAATGTTCGTCCGACAAACGCGAGGATGAAATGTGACGTATGAAATTTTTATTCGAGCAGGGTGCAGCCGGTTGGAATATTAAACTGGGGCGAAAGGGTTTAGAATATTAGCTCGGGACAGTCTATGTAGGCTGGTTCGATTCTTTCCCCTTTCATTTACGGGGTAGTATTTCCGCTGCTTGTCTCACCTTCGTCATCGGAAATCCTCGGTTCGTAGGGCTCGAATATAACCATCGATCCTTTTAAACGGATTGCCTCGCCTCACACCAAATGTTTTCGGTGTCAAAGGGGCGTTCGGTTTTTGGGGCGTCGTCTTTAGGCGACTTACGCAACGAAAAATTGCGAGGTGGTTATTAGACTGCGGATATTTATGCAAGTTTATTCTTTCGCCGATATAACTGAAAGATACGAAGCCGATGCAGAGATTTATTTCGCCTGTTGTAATGTTTCACTTTCGATGTTTTCTACACTTTTGAATATTATCTATAGTCGCTTAAAAATACCGTCTACTACTTATAGTCACCGTACAGTACGTACTTCCAGGTTAACCCTTTGCGGACGACGGGCAGATATATCTGCCCGAATCTGTTCACAGTTTCGGCACACTTATTTTCAAGTGGTTTACGTTCGTATATTTTCCTGAGCGATAATCTTACGCTTATTTACGCACGAGTATAGTAAACTAAACGATATTATGCGTTTGACGAAAGAAAATTACAAATCTTCAGCGATGAAATCTCATCTTACGTTTAACGTAAACTCGTGGTGTAGGATGATGGTCGAGTCGGAACGAATTTCAGTCTTTCAATGGCATTACCAGACGAATCTACGAGCTCTTTATATATTTTTTGTGAACAGGAAGAAGTAAAGACTGTGTGGTATGTTCCGATTGGAAAATCAAACGTGGAAGAAGAATTATCGTACTATTGTGCTTCTTGTTCGGTTAAACCGGCTTTGCATATAGGCGACTATTTCGAAAGATACCACACCATGCAAGAATATAAATCAAATCACGTTTTCTTGGATATTGACAAAAAATTTTATTGTATTTAAATAAAGTTTTAGCTTTTATGACGCAAACGTTCAACGTGTATATTTCCTCAACTGCGCGCGACAATAACTCTCGTCACAGCGACGCTCGCCCGCCGAGCGGCTCCGTCCGCAAAGGGTTAATTGTATATAGTACCGACTTAAACGTTGAAGTGAAACTAAAAGCCATGAAGCTACGAAAAACTATTTCAGAATAATTCATATCATGTACAAAACATTTTACAATATGAGAACCAGTTGTAGCGAACCAAAATTAGATCCACAGCGAACGTGTCGAAAGACAAAGAGATTTTCCTATCTACGAATAAAATGCGTGAAGAGACGACGTTACTTTATAGACATCCAACGCTGTAAGAACTGGTATCGTTGAATTCGTTGAAATTGGATAAGTACTTCAAGTACACAGGCAAAGTCTACTGGAAATCAAAGTCACATCCATAACGAACTTCATAAGCGACAAACGAATCTTCCTATCTACCGTGTCGTGTGTACGAATAAAATGAACGAGGAATTCTTCTTATCGCATTTACGTATAAAGGCAGTACTTAAAAATCACCGCTTCATACTTAAAACTCACCAGCAGACTCTCTGGCCGGAATTGAAACGACTTTGTTGTACTCGTCGTTTTACGATTATGATACAGGGATTTGCGTACACGGGACACGATTTACGGGTATGCGGCGCGACTATTATGCTAATGTTTCATCGGAGGAAAACCGCGACCGAGTTTCAATTTCCTCGGTACATTAGCGAAACGACGTTCTCGATGACTTCTGCAATTTGCGGATCGCTGGAAGGTAACTCGGCTGTCTGGGAAATTTCGCTGGCAAAGTAAATATCCCGTCGTTATGAGAGGCTAAGGATTAGAGAGAATCAAGCAACCGCGAAAACACGACGATTCCGGAGCGAAAGCCGAAACGAAGGAAATATATAACTCGTTTAACTGCATCGCCTAAGCGTGTCATGCGTGGGAAATTCGCTAATGCGAACGGGGTATTAATAGTCCATTTGTTTAACTGGACGCGCACGCCGTAGGTTAATTGTAATTCCGTGCCGTAATTGTAATTTCCTATCCGCCAGTAGCGTAAGCCCTGATTACATAATTACACCTTCCTCCCTGATAATAGACCGTGGGTGCTGAAACACGTGCGAGTTTCTTGCCCGAACGATCTTCATGAAATGCTAATTATAATAAATTCCCTCGGTAATTAAAGAAATCGACCCACTCCCGTTAATTTTATCCTTCTGTCGAGCCTTTAATCCTTCGGCCGCTCGCACAACTCCCCATCATTCTTTTTCTGATCTTAAAAACTTTCACGATGATCAGCTGACATATATGTATATTTATGGTTCTTGGAAACTCGATGGTTTCCGAAGCAGGCCATATCGCTTAA
Organism: Bombus confusus; assembly: GCA_014737475.1. NCBI lineage: Eukaryota > Metazoa > Arthropoda > Insecta > Hymenoptera > Apidae > Bombus > Bombus confusus. The sequence goes on along the minus strand of JACXIV010000023.1, from coordinate 1,319,230 downwards.
CCCATTAAGGAGCAAGTAAGAGTTTATCGCCATGTTATAAATACTTTGATACTTTAAAGTAATGACGGGGAAGACATTAAGGAAATCTAAGGAATTCCCCTTTATAACCACGATGTTGAGAAACAGAGTTCCATAAGGTAAATTGGATGAAAAGGATCGCAAATGTAACGTTGCAATCTTTTCTAACGCGATGCAAGATTGGCCCTTAATCAATGAATTGAACAAAGGCTTTCAATAAATTGGTTAAAACGCAATTAAACTCGCTCGTCATTCGCGTGCAGGCCTTCGCCGCGAGTTTCAGCTTATTCCAAATGGCGCGGCCGCGTCGTGCAAGGAAGTCGACCTCAGTTTCACGATTTTACGATCGGAAGGCCGATCGAATTTATCAGCATAACCGAAGGCCACCTTATATGGACGCCATCTGCTTCGGCTGTAAAGCTTCCGCCACTGTGCACTCTCGTTGCAACGTGTAGGTTACGAAAGCTGCGAGGAAAATTAATATAGCGGCCACCCCTTTGCGCCTGGATCGCTAATTGCTCGTTCGATAAATACGAGCCTCTTACGCGTAAGAGGGAAAACACTTTTCCAGGTGGATCGTTAATAACGCGCGATTAAATTCCCGGCAAATCGTATCTTAAACGAGTTTATCCTTTGGACGGCCTTTTTTCGAATAATTCATTAGTTTCATTACTCGGGATTTATAACAAACGGTTTTAGAACTCGGAAATTTATAGAACGGCGGTGCTATTTGTGTTTTTTATTTATTGTTTCATTTAAAACGATTTAAAATAATAGCTCTATCACTCACACCTACCGTTTCTCTCAAATGTGTACTTGTACATATAAAATTAAATATAAAATATCGTACGAATATTCCGATTGTTCGTGATAGCTAGTAACGAGATTTTAGTTTTTATTACGATCGTTCTGAACATTCAATATACATTCCCATTGAGAAGTTTGGAGTATCCTTTGCTTTTAAATGAAACAAATTTGTTAGAAAATTACCTGAGAGATAAGGATATTCTAATTATAAATGTCATTTTTAAATATAATTATTCGCAGTCTGTATAAAATATTTATTTAACTAAGAAAGTCACTGTTTAATTTATAGAAAATTTCTTCTTATTTAACGTGATTGGTAATGAACAACGTGACACAATTTCATGGGCGATATTGGTGAAATTCAACAAATTCCAACCTCGGACGAACAATATTTCATACTTGCCGATTTAATATTAACCCTCGGGCTGTAAACGTTTTTACGATACCCTCAAACTGTAAATGTGGTTCTTTCCTGTCCGATGCATTTTTCAGTAGGTAATACTTGTTTAAAAAAGTCCCCCAACATTCGTATGAAATCTTCGAACGTTTCATATCAAGGTTATCGTAAAACTTTTGCCAAATAATAACTTTTTATTTATTTATCATCTTTTATAGGCGGGCCATGAAATATCTACCTTTATATTCGCCGGTTTAAATTGCCAGGCACCTGGTGAATCGTCAATCGCGATCAGACGTGATCCATTAAATTTCCAGCAGAATCGCGAGACGCTGCTCGGACATTTTTTCATCTGTCGAGGATTAAAATTTTTTATTGCTCGGCTAGGATGCTTTCGTCACAATCGCACCAGAGCTGGTCGCCTCAGCGAGATTAATCGAAGATACGAGCCATGAAGTCGAACGAGCGACGAAGCAAGAAAACCGCTCACGGAATTCTAACCGTTTTTCAGTTTCCCACCCAAAGAACCAAATTCCTCTATTTGCGTCCCTCCTTTCCACCCCTCTGAAAAGTATTCGCAAAGTCGCGTCATTTAGCCTCACGACTCGGCTCATTTATTACGATCGTCGGTGGCCTGAAATAGGTCGCCGTTGGAAACTTTCGAATTTACGCCCACTTTCGAAAATATTATTTACGTCGGTTCCCGACAGCCGAGTTATCGTGTTTCCTATGTTTTACGGCGCATCGACTGGAAATTCCGGTTCGCGCCACCAGAAACGAAAATTCCGCAGTTCTAACGACGTTAAAAAGTTTGCCATGATCCCGTAAGACGTGAAGGCACTTACTGTCCCGCTCTACGCTCGACAACGCGACGCTGTTATTCAATGACTAGCGTCTAGTATCGTTAAACAACGAGTTGTAACCACTGCAATCGTTTCCTTTCAGTTGGCCTTCGGTTTAGTCGCGAATGATTGCTTTAAGGAAAAAGGAAATTTTATCTCTCGGTGGAACCTCGCGTTGTTTAAAATTATAAACCACAGAGTGTTGGTACGTTTGGTTTTACCTTAAGGAACTAAATATATGTGTGTAATGAATTTTGACGTATGCAATGAAGTTTATTTTCATTAAATACAATTATATTCTAGGACTACCGTATACCTTATATTATATTTTATATTTTCTTTTTTTTTATCTGTATATTATTATTATTATTATACGTAACGTAATTCAAGTACCCACACACTGCGGTAAGATCATTCGCGTCACGAATAGTTCACTCTTTCGTACAAGTACTATCTACATATTTCTCGCAGGAAATAAAATCGTGCAAAGGATACTGAAACGAAATTTTCACAATCTTTTACTTGTTCAAACTTCGATGAATACGATAAGCGTTCCTCTTTATAAAATTAGGGTACGAGTTTCGTTTAGCTCACTTTATCAATCTTATGAGATTAACGACGACGTACGTACAATTTGTTGTACATTATCAAACTAAAAGAAAAAACGCTTATATTAATTAAAAATATCGTGATTGATGTAGAGATAGTTCACGTACGTTAAACATTCTACCCGTGTTGCTCTTGTTTATTCTGTCACAACGATTAGTCTTTCCACGAACGTAGTCAAAGTGAAATTCTACAGCGTAGACGTAGACGAGCCTTCGATCGCCAATAATCGATCGTTGGCGTGGCGAAGATTTTCGATCGGCTTTGACCGATAGAAAGGTCGGCCTGTTAGCTAGAATGACAGAGGAAGAGAAGACGACGAAGCTTTGCGGTTGGCTCGCGTTGAATATTTTAACGTCTCGTTCGCTTATTCGCGGAGCCTGCTAAAGGCCTGTTTCCATCTGCTTGTCGGAAGTTCGTCGCAGCAGTGACTGTCAACTTTTCTGACAGCTTCATGCACGAATTTCACGTTGTCCGTGACACGCGAGTGCTCGAAAACGCGTATAAAAGTCTACTTTTTCGATCGATCCGATCGATGAGGTAGTTAAACGACGAACGAATGAAAAATTTATTCCGCAAGTAGTAGAACTCGATGATATGTCAGTCTCTCGGTGGTTCTACGATTCAAACGGCGTCTGTGCAATCGATAAAGAAACGATTTCAAGTATTAGAACGTCCTAATAAGTTCGTGACTATTTTGAGATTGTCCACGACATTGTATTTTGGAAAGTAAAGTTATTTTCAACGGAATATTGTCAGTCTGACGTCCAATTTCTTATTCAACTGTTTCTGTTCCAAACCGATCTCACGTACTAGGTTTACTCTGTTTTACGGTGGTTTACGACGAACGTAGGTCTGTTTCTCCAATGGAATATTGTCAGTTCAAAAGCTACTTTAATCCTTTTGATCAATAGCAAGCAAAGTAACATATAAGGAATATTTCTCTTACCAGAGATCTTCAAAATCCGAGGACTATTACCTGAACCGTGCAAGCAGGCAACTCTTGCGTTGCTTGTTACTAGAGATTTTCTGCTTTGAAATATCCGTTTCAAACTGTTTTCAAATACTAAGACTATGCCTATCTTCAGATGGTTTCTAACAACTGCAAGTTCGTTTCTAATAAAATATTGCCGGTCTAAAAACTGTTTTAATCCTTTCATCGGTAGTCGGTATTATGTACATAGGATATATTTGTTACTGGAGACCGGCAAAGTTCAAAGACTATTGCTCGAAACGTGGAAACAAGCAAATCTTGTCTTGCTCGTTATTATTAATTTCCTACTTCGAAATGTCTATTTCGAACCGATTCCCAACACATATAGACGCTATAAGAATAACCTGCGCGAGTTAATGCGAACTCATCGAAGAGTAGCCAATAATAGTCGATGCCGCATGGATTATTCAGAGTAAATCGACGACTCGATCGAACCGGTTGGGGATCCCTGACTCGGAGCAAAACTACAGTCGTGCCAGTTAAACAGAGGCGTGCAGCCAAGCGTAGAGGGATGAAGGGGGATGCCGTGACTTGGACTAGCACTGAGTATCGATCTCCTCTATTATTAGTTCGTCGTCGACCCCCATTAGAATCGTCAGAAACACCGCTCATAACTCTTTTCAGACTTCGTTATCGGTCGTTTCATAGCGGATAACGCGTTTGACGTGACTGTTGGCAATAGCCTGTCACCTATAGCCTCTGGTTTCCTTGTCTTCCGCGATTTCGCGACCGTCGCCTGCTTAGAAAGACGAAGAAGTGGCGATCACAAGGGGCTCGCGTGCTCAGGGCCACTGACTGGCTCCTGGATTACGTAAACAAACGCGACAACTCGATGTATCTAAGCTCGTTTGCAATCTTTTTTAGAGGCTATTCTTCAGAAATTGATAAAGTAGCCACCGCTTTACAGATATCGCTGTTTTTAGGCTAATTCGTACGGAAACGGCAACCGTTTGTGCTGTTAGAATCTGTATTAGATTAGATCTGCGACAGAGTGGCTATAAAGTGTATTTATTATAACATTCGCGTACTAATTAATTACACTCAGGCGTATTCAATTTCGCACATTTTAATTTCACTGAATTTAGCGTATGAAAGGACAAGGAAAACACGAAGACATTCCGCTCTGCGTTTTTCCTTCTTTCGCATGTGCAAAGTTTTGCCAAATTACGATTGAAGTATCTTTTGAACCAAGCATTCCCCGATTCAAGCGTCTTTGATACCTTTTCGCACAGAGTCGAAAAACGCATCGAATGGTTAATAAAAGATTCTGAAGTTCCATTTAAAAAAAGGAGCGCAATTGCAGTTTCCCGGCGTATAGTAGCACACTAAAAAAAAAAAAAAAAAAAAAAAAAAAAAAAAAAAAAAAAAAAAAAAAAAAAAAAGATGGAAGTGAGTACCTGCGATCTTATCGTGCCATTCAATTTCTCTATCTCTTCACTGAAATCGGAGCTACCGCCTGGCCCAGTTGCGTGGTTCGCTCTGTATATTTTGTAAATTGTATTTTTAAGAAGTTGTGCAATTTTTGCAGCCGCTCTATTGCGCTCCTCCAACAACTTTTCCCCTAAAACTTTCCTGAAATAACAATGGAAATGGTTTCCAGCGATACGCTCCTGCGAAGCTAGTTCGTTTATTTTAAGCAGCCGTGCAGAGTATTTCCGCGATCGTGCTTCCCTCTCGTCTGCGACCCACGTTTCTCCGAATATCGCCAATAATTGGATTCCGCGACGCATTCTTTATTCGGCAAGGCGACGTCGCGTCGCGGAGAAAAATATTTGGCGCGGTTACGTCCAAGCGGAAAAGAGAACGCGCAACTCGGCGAGACAGAGGCCGGCTATTTAGCTGTAAATATAAGCTTGCCAGGCACTGGTGCACTACTGGAAGCTTCATATAACCCTCTTGGAAACCGCAAGCGGTTCTGTCGAAAGGAACAAAGGGGAGGCGGGCGAACAATGCGGCTCTATAATACAGAGCAGTTCGAAGCGGTATTGATCGAGTCATAGCTACGTGTTTTCTTCTTTCTAAAGAATCATTCTTCGATGCATTTCGTGGTTAACGTGCTGCTGCCGCCGTTATCACGTCGATGGACCTCATTAATTCCGACATCGTACTTGTGCTCTATTACGAATGTCGAGCTTTACCAGAGTTGTCGGCGAATTTCATAGTTCACGAAGCAATCCGACGTGTACCGTGGTAGTTGTGGACACGGAATATTAAGAACTACTGCTAATAATTGGATTGGTAGTCGTGACGCAGGTGCGCGACGTTCTTCGCGATAACTTCGATTCTCTGTTTCAGTCCGATGTACACTCTTGCACTTGAATAAAACGTGTTGTTAAACAGTAATCTGAATAGATACAATTACGTCTGTGGAACGTGGATTTTTCAACGTTTCAACGAATAAACTGCGGATTTCTGTGCACTGTACGAGAGGTTTAAGGATGTATGCAGAAACATCTAAAGCATTTGTTACAAATAAATTTCAGATTAGCTTTCGTTCCTTTAACTAAGCAATGCCCGTGAAAATATGAATTTGCACGAATGTGCACGGTCTAACAACGAAACAGATTTTTCATCGTCACGAAACGTGTCTTATGGATTTCTGAACTCTTACGTCTGAAACTTGACATTCTACTTGCTATTCGATCAATACCGGTCTTCGTAACAGCGTTAAAGAAACTAAAGCGGTATCGACCGAATCGCACGTGCTTCCGTGTTCGGCTTAGCCTCGTCGGAACGCTGAATCAGTGCATCCTGGTGCATCGTAGGCGACACGAGTGCATCGCAGCCTCGTGGGAACCAGCAAAGTATACGACGAATCGATAATACCGCTTTTATGTACTAACTCCTGTGGCCGCCTTCTTCAGAAGATAATATCGCTAGTTCCGAATATTCGTTGCTATACATTGCACCCTCTCACCCGCCCGAATACGTTGAAATGCAGTCTGGGCGAAAGAATCGGCAAGGGAAGTTCTCGTAGCTGGCGATAACGTTTATTCCTGCGAAGCGTGCTGAAATTTCGAAGGCCGAGCATTTTTTTCATAACGAAGGCAAATATTTTCGCGGAATATTTTCTATCGAGCCGGTGGAACGCGACGGTGGATGGCTCGCTTTGATGCAAATTTCACGTCGCTTCGTTGGCTTCGCCGGTTAATGGAGAAGCTTTGTAAAAAATCAGGCCCGAGAACGCAATCAGGGACGCTTTTGAATTCAGCGATCCGGTGCAGCCGGCGCCGCGGCGTGGATGTGTCGCGCGAGACGTTTCAGAGACGAGACGTCGCGACGCCGGCACAGACATTACGGGAAATGCGACCCGCGATGGATGCGTCGAGCGACCTCGAACTTTAAATAACGAGCAGCGCGGAAAAATCCAAGAATTGTTGCACTTTCAGGCAGGACGTCGAGATGTTTGGAAAGGAGACGGCGCACTGTGTTTCAGAACGGGTCTGATTAAAGAAATATCGCGATTTTTGTGAATTTCACCTAATTCCTATTTCGTTTTTATATTCCTGTATTCTCAAGATCCTTAATTAGAATCTTATCTATCTAGGAAAAATATTTAGTCATTTGTCTACGAACATATGATACGCTAAATAACAGATCATTTTCTACTAGAAGAATGTGTATGCATTGTTTACAAAGTAGAATTTTTTAATTATTTTTCATTCTATGTCGTATGTGTTATAGTGTAATTAATTTTAATTAACTGGATGTTCATATCTGATATTTTTTGATGTCCTTGGTTCCTTATAAAATATTCCAACGAGGCTGATTGGAACAGGCACTCTGCACACATTGTCCTGTTAACATAATATCTATTGCTAAATTTGTTTTTTATTTAAAGATTCGTAAATTCAAACGAGAGCAGAAAATGGACCACACGAATATGAGAATTCTCGTGACTTTCTCCCAGTCGGTATTTTTCAAACACTGCGACGATATTTTATTTTCGCGGAAGTAACGGTGCTCCGCAGCGACCCGTGATTCGCCGAGTTGCTCGTCGCGATTTTCATCGCGTAGCACGCGCCTATGTGGACTTGCTTGCTCTTAGCCACGAAACCGGAAGTGCATTCTCCAGCTGTTGAGAGCAAGTTTTACCCACCGCGGGCATTTTTGTTCACGCGCGCGGAGTCACGACACACGCCACGTCGAACAGGCGAGTGTCGGGTGAAAATCGCGGTGGGCTCGGAATTATACTCGCAGAAGGTGGAACATTAACTTAGGGAAACTTTTCATTAAGCGAGGCATAGCCTTTGAGCGTTCGCTGATGCTAACGACTCTGCGGAGAATGTTCATCTTTAAGTCAGGTTGAAAGATTTATCTGTTAAATTCAGATTTTAATATCTAAGATACTGCCATAGGAGTTAACTCTAGTTTACCGTGATAAATAGACTACGAATATTTACACGAATTCGTATTTTTCTGCAATTTTTCTGTAATTTTCTGTAATTGAGAAAACAGGAGCTGGACAGAAATTTGTGTTACGTGCTGAATATTACAACACGTACTCCATTTGAGATATCTGACGTTTACTGCATCTCGAACTTTGCATTCGATGAAATAAGGAATGAAGAAAACGTAGAACGTACTGTACAAAAAGTAAACTAACAACGCCAGACATTTTACGTTAAAGTTTCTACATCGGCCGTGTGTCTCTATTCCGTTACGATGATTCAATCGATACTGGTTCGACTCGACACGATCGATGTCCAGCTGATGACTTTCAGGATTGCCGACCTCATTTCGTTGCTCATTACCGACAATCAATCATTCGTAGCACAAAAAACTTTGCTTCTATATTTCGTTCCACTCTATTGTACACAGCCTTGACACGTATTATCATCGCCAGTGTTACGTAAAAATTCTGGCAAACGCAAAGCACGCTAAAGAAAAAACCTGTCAAGGGAAAACGATGTAACGATCGCGTCCTACAATCGTAATACAGATATTGAATTTCCATTCGTGTCGTAGGAATTAAGACAGCGACGCGTTCCGAAGCTGTGCGCTGCGTTGCGCCAATTTCTCCATGATTCTCCGGTTGCAATTAAAAACTTCGTTCCGTAATACTTTCGTACCGCGTGTTCGATGTTGGATAGAACACATGAAAAGCGAAATTACGGCCGCTAGGCGGTAGTTAAAAGGTGCAATACGGCGCGATACGTAGAAGGGGAGAAGAAAAAAAAAGCACGATACGTCTCGCAACGCCAAACTTTATTCCCATAAGAAGGGTGGTGCATTTTCAACGGGTTCAACCCTCTCTTCTTCTTTCTCCTCCAGTTCCTTCGAGATGGCTGAGAGTTTTCGTTATCGAGCCACTTATTACGACATTGTCCCGTGATACAACAACCGCTTGGCTTCTCGTAAAATACACGCCGAAATGGCCCTTATAAAGCAACTCCTTTGTACGTACTCGTGTTACGAAGATACATAGCGGCGAAGTTAACTCTCGTGCTGGCAACCAAAATTTTCATGCCTGTGTGATAAGCAAAGTATCTGACTACCGTCGGCGTCTTCTTTCTACCCGCCGAATACAAAGGATATTCCAAGGAAACCTTATTTATTAAGGAATTTCTAAGGTTTCTCGTCAATTTTCTCTACCGTCCAGCAATTAGTTTGAATAATAAGCTCATTCCGGTTTTCTTGAAAGAGCACCACAGAGTTATCATATATCCAGAACCTTTTTATCCAATTTCTTTATAGATATGTATCTCGCATCAAAGAATCCAAATAAATATCAAAAGAATATATTCTCACACGCTCTAAACGATTTTTATACTATGCTATACTTTTATACTATACGGTAATCATGGTAACAGGCGAACGAACTTACTGCTAGTTCGCCATGAAGATACTACGAATTTACCGAACGAAACAATACCGAGAACCTTCTCCTTTCCAAATGTCTTGAAGATTTTACTTCGAAAATTCGCGTAAAAATATTCGGGAAGCTTGAAGGATTCAAATCGACGATACGACGACGATATCGGAGACGGGATAAAAAATTGTCAAAGGAATAGGAGAAGCGGGTAACCGGGCACCAACGTAAAGGCTAATTCTCAGCGCTACGTGCTGCTGCCGCCACGGTTTTCGTTTTGGGTAACTATTATACAACGAGGCAGTTCAATATCGCCGCAACAGATTAGGTTGCGTGCAGTAACGAGCTGCGCCAGGATTCTCCTGCACGAACGAGAATGCATTTCGTTCCGCTCGATTCTACCGCGAAATCGAGATCCGCCCTAATGGTGCTTCTTTTCCTGTGCTCCTCCTTCTCTTCATTCGTCTACTTCGTTGCTTCTTTCCTTTCTTTTTTCTCCGCGTCAAGAATTCGGAAAAGTGGTTCTCGCCCCGGAAAAGAGCGAGCGTACGAGGGGCGAAGAGCCTTGGAATCGGAAGGAAAAGAAGGAAATCCCATGCGACAAGAGAAACGACCTGGTCGTTACAAGAAAATAGGGATACCGTTGGAACTATTGGAAGAAGCGTTTGTCGGTACGTCTCATTGGAACAAATCGTTGCCGATCTCCCGCAGGATCTCTAATATCGGTAGTGCAACCCTTAATATTTCTCCGTTTCGCGTGAAACGCGCGACTCCACTCGCTTTGTTCCGCTTTGCTTCTGCCCCTTCGTCGTTCGACTCTCTCGTCTCCTCCTCCTGCTCGCGCCTTTTATATCAGCAGCCGGAGAAACCGTCTGCAGGACGATGACCAAGATACGTCTTTGTCGCCTCCTTTCTTCCTACTCGTCTTTGTTCTTCCGTTCGGCTTTCGTTTCTTCGCGATTTTTTCTTCGAATAATATGGGAGAAGCTTCTTGAACGAAGATTCTGAAGATTCCTCCACGAGTCACGGATTCTCATTTCTCGCGTAACGTCGCGCAGGGATGTCGTGGCTTCTGAAAACTCGCGGTTTCTTACGTGGTTTATATTGTTTCGAAAGTGGTAATCGCGTTTACCGGAGCCGTGCAATCGCAGCAAAGTCAAAATAGGAGGCGAAACGTTCGCTGAAAATTTACGTTTACTCATGTAGCTCCAATTTGGCTTTACTGTAGTTTTACTTGCAGAAAAATGGCCCCATTTATATTACCAGGTTTCTACCAGTTCGAGTCATTAAATTTTTGGATGGAACACGGAAGTAGTTGTAGCTTCGTATTGACTTGCATGATGCAAGGTATAATACGAACGACGAGGATCGTTCGAACATGCAGCGAAAATAAGAAACGGCAGAACAGAGGCACGAACGGTTCTATCTATCGAATACAACTCCCAAAAATGCACGATTAAATCGAAGCAGTTAACCGGCGGGTATACGAAGAAGATAAAATATCGTTTTTAAAAATACCCAACCACCGAACTTGTATTTCTCGTGACAAATGTTCGAAGGGATCGCTTCGATTCCTGGAGGATCGTGTAACGGGGTTAGCAGGAGGAAACGGACGCTTTCAAAATCGAAAAGAATGGCTGGAAACGTGTGTCGATCGTTGCCTCTCGCATTCTTCCAGGAGAATTTATCGCGGGCCGAGCGATTCCTCGTAGCGGGCGAACCCGACGAAGATATTACATTAGGAGGAGCGCGCAACCAGCGATAAACAACGGCGGATCGACGCTCGTGAGTAACGAGAACAGCAAGTTCTCCCCGGTCGCCGGGAATCTGTATCCGCCAGTGTGTCTTGCCTCTCGCCTCCGTCTCCGTCTGCGCCGCCTCCCGTGGGCTTTGAGTTATTACATTTTCTAGCGAGGCCGTAGCCCCGGCTACAACGAACAAAAGGATGTGCAAGAGCAGTACCAGGGAATATGGTGTACCGGCTGTGTATCGGGAAAATCGTAGCACGTGTCGCGACACGAACCTAACACGCTTTAAATAAAAGCTCGATCGATACCGGAAGAAAATGATTCCACAGAGGATCCGCGAATTCTTTCAGATTCTTCGAAGGAGGATCGTCAGAAATGGCCTTTTTCGGCATCGCCTGGAGTTGAAGAATTCAGCACGTTCGAGCGTGTGCTCCAAGGAGCAAAAAATCTTCTTGCCGCTTCTACGAGAAACGATCGGGAGGCTGTTAAAAAAGAATCGAAGCGTGAGAATATAGTAGTCGATCGAATTCACTTAAGCGTTATATTTCATCGGCTTTCTTTTCGAACGATTTTGAACGATTGTCAAAATAATTAATGAGAAAGTCAGTCACATTCGGTCATAGATCGACTGAAGTTTGAAGTCAAGGAAAAACCAAGTGCCATAAAATCATTTGAGGTAATTATCGATGTGTAATTGGAGGAAGAGAAAGTAGTTTCACGATAGTCAAAACAATTGCAACTCTTCTCCGTAGCAGCTGTGAGCTTTGATCTTTGTCATCGTAAGATTACGTCTTCTTACAGTCGGAGAAACGTTTATGGTAAGGATGATCTTCTGTTACGGTCGGTATCGAATTATGATAAGATTCTTTCTATTGCATCGATTATCAAACATACCAGATTGATGCAGAATAAAATAACAGTATTTTACTGAAAACGAAATTCCATTCTCGATATTTTGAGTACACATTGATAGATAAATATTCTCGAAATATTTTGCGCACGTATTGATCGGCGATAGAAAAATCGGATTGGGAGCTATTCTGACGCACACACGTGGATGCAAAGTCAGTGTTCGCTTTGTTATTTCCTGCCACTAAAAATAACCATTTTTTAACATCCTGCTGTCAGAATGGTCTGAATCGTTTCCGATCTACGATGGAGGTGCATAAGTAGTCTGATATCGTTTCGAATAAAAGTATGCTACGCCGCTTACTTCTACTACGTTCTTCGGATCGCTTCTGATCGAATCTTACTTTTCCATTATCAGAAAATTTCTTAAGTTCGAGGATAATAGAAAAGAATCGTTAGGAATGATCTTTTGTCTTAATTTTATGTCAAGGACTTCCTTGCAACATTGAAGATCTCTCTTTCGGTAGAAACAAAAACGAGAATCGCTTTCCACGAGATTTCAGAATAATATGGACCGTCTCTGATTTACGATGGAGATATTACGAGTAGCTTAACGTCGTTTCGAACAAGTATGCTGTTATGCCTTAATTACAATGTCTTACCCGGTATTTCGAGACGTCTGAAAAATCTAAGGATTTATTATCTTTTTCTACGAGATTTGGAGTTTCTTCCTTCGATTAAAAATATTTAGAAATTATTTCGTTACAATCGGTGTAATGCACCTTCGCTTAAAAGATTAAAAACACCCAGGGAGTTTAAATATTTCGACATATTTCAAAGAATGATGTAATACTAGCCATTTTAATACTTTAACTAAGGCAATATGGTAAGTGGATCAAGTTAATTGGATGATCGATTTATGGAACAGGAGATTAAGTAAAGTGGTGTATAATTATATTTTTTTTTTTTCTACAAATATATCAGAAAAATTGTACCCTTATCATTATCAATAATCGATAGGAAACAAATTCTTCAACAGCTTGAAATAACTTGTACCCTGGGAAGTTTGAAGGCTGCACACGCACAACATTCCTGCATTCTCTGAATCGCTCTTCGCCCGCACCCATACACTCCAGCATAAAGGTCCTCCGGCTCTTCTCTCACGTATCATTCGTAATTCTGTTACTCAGATCACTCGTCCCAGTGAGCGCACACAGAGATTCGTATCAGCCCACGTAATTTAGCTTCGTTTTACTTTAATCTGTCTTCATCTTCTCGTGGTTGTGTGTTCATCAATGTTTTTACGCTGTGAATTGAAAAGGATTCGAGACTGGCGCGCGCCGGGGACGCGCCAGGGAAAACGTAATCTGGAAAATAGAGCCGCTTTGACATCAACCTGTGTGTTCCGGGGAAACAGTGGGGCAAAAAGGCCGGTCGAGCGATAAAACCGAAAAAAGTCCGCTCTGAAACGCCTTTGTGCGTTTCATCTATCCGCGATGACTTTGAAAACTCCGCGCGTGCTTGAATTTCATGCGCGAAATTTTTTTCTAAATTTCGAAATCCAGCTTCGTTGTGTACATTTTGGTTTATCGCTCAGCCTTTATCTCCTCTCCTTTCATATATTTTTTTTTTTAATTTTTTTTATCTTTTTTTTTGCTTTTTAATGGAACATCGAAAAGGAGAATATTTTGCGACGCTCGCCGCCTCCGACGAGAGTCCTTTGACTCCAAAATGCCGATGTCCCTTCGTGTCGATTTCCGACTGAAATTTGGCAGAAAATATCCGGAGATCTCGACCTCTAGGCGGTCGAGTTTCATTAAAACGCTTGAAATCAAGGAAGGAACGCCGTGAATTCGGAAGAACAATTCGGGCTGGAAACGTGACGGCGGAGAGGCGGCGTAACCGGGTTGCGTTTAGTGGCCTGGGCACGACAGAACTCGGTTAATTGGCCGTTTCCTAATTAACTTCGATACCGAATCGCAGTTCCCTGGAAAAGTGCAGTTTATTTCTCAGTCGGGGAATAAATTATTTTACGAGTAACAGAGAAAAAGTTAGAACTCGCCGTTAATTCTAGAAAATTACGACCTCTTAATTACTACTGAGAACTGAGATAAAACTTCGTATTCTCTTACTGCTAGTTCTACGAAGTTTGGAACTCTCCTGCCAATAAATGATAATAGATGAAATAACGAAGAGCTCGTATTGAATTATCGGCGTAAAGTATAGCAGAAGAATTACGTTCGTATCATAAACCCGACGTAACTTAATTACTCTCAGCGAATTATTCTACACGGCTACCTGAAAATAGCTAACCATAATTTCCACAACGTGACACACGAGTTATACAAGAGTTATACGTAGTTTGCGACGCGTGATGTTCCACGAAGGTCAGTGCATATTATCACTCACACGATGAAACCGCGGGTAGCTTGACAGTCGAGCCATTAACCAACGCAACATAAAGTTTTATAAGATATATATTTATTTATAAGATAGAAGATATATATATATATATATATATATTGCGAAACACGACGTGCCAGTTTCGAAGAAACTGCTCTTACGTTCGAGAGATGTTTTCGAAACTCTTCAATTCTCGTAACTATAAACTGCAGGCTGGCAATTTTGGGTCAGCTCTAAACTGCTCGAAACAACGAGGATGAAATGATTAATGAAACCAGTGGCTCGTATCGGGAAGCCTGATGTTCCTAGACAGCGGAGGACAATCCTGGATCGTTTTTGATGGATCGACTGATCGTGTTGATGGATCGCGGCATTACACGACTTGTTACTTACCTCTGCCGGTACACATCATAGCAACGATCCTTGAGTACCCTGCATCGCGAATTTATTCCATCCAATTTACTATTCTATTGGTAATTTTGCCCTAGAAATTTCATCAAGCAATACGACAATAACGAGAGATTTGAAGCTTTCGCAGCGCGGGTACCTTGGAATCTCTGGAATCGAGCTTCCCACACGTATACGTTTCATCAGCGTTGCAGCGAAGATCAAACATTTTCAAAAATTACTCGCACTGCTGCATTTCTTTTTTAACAACGAACTGTCGTTACATTTCGATGATTTTTCCAAACCCGATAAATTCTGAGATATTCTGCTAAATATTTCTTCAACGCCAATATCGAGGACTGTTCTCATCCCTTTGACATGGATCGCGACACGTAGAAGATTCGTGTTAAATATTTTTTTCGGCAGTCATATTGATCGAACCAAATCAGAAAAAGATTTTGTTCTATCGTGAGAATGATCAGACGTACACATCGATAGTGCGAAGCGAGAGATACGAAGTGTACCGCTGTATCATATAAAGACTCGATAGGGATGAACTTCGCAACTTTTACCTTACGTTTACGAAACATTGAAACGCACCTTCCTGTCGCTCGTAAATCTTCAAGTCGTCGATTCGATCGTACAAATTCTCCGATCGGATGATCGTTGTGAATTTTCCACGACTGAAAACGCGCCCCCCTTTATCCCTATTTCCATCTGAACTAGCTTGATCCAGTGGAATAATGTTATATTTTTAAGAGGTTCGGTAAAGTGAAACGGTTGGAAATTGGAAATGTCATTGGATATTCATGATCTGGCTAACGATATCGGGAATAGAGCGCATCGAATGATGAATGCTCGGTAGTTAGTCTATAGCTAGAATGGAGACTTCCGATGGGGATTGAATCAAGTAACGCGCTAATAAAATCAATTCGCCAGAGAATGTGTATTATATACGTCGCACGTGAAAGCAACCGAGCATGGTGGACGTTGACGTTTACAACCATGATTGTTTGGTGGAAACTGATGACGTTTCAGCGCCTACGGAACGCCCACGTGCACATATCGCGAGTCGAGGACAGGGAGAAATTTAAGGTGAGACGAATTTGCTCGCTTGGAAACTGGAATTAAATGGCGATGGCGAGCGCAGACGACGTCGGAGTGACAGAGACGTCAGACGAAGGTGGCGGATTAAACGGAACGTGAGCAACGAAAGGGAAAGAAATCGAACGGTATTATTCTGTGGAAATCAGCTTGAATGGCGATACAAGGCGTCCGACGATTCAGCGGAAACTCATCTGAGAAAAGAACGACGAGATATTTCTCTTCTGTTGTGCGTGCACGAACAACGCAGGTTTAAGAAATTCTGTAAATAGATGTTCATGAAAGATTGCCACCGTGAATCATACATTCTACGTCGTTTGTCCAGTTTGCAGTGAGAATAGCTACGACGCACAGCCGTTTCCAAGATCATTGTCCGAGTACGAGAAAGTCAGAATTTTTATCCTTTTCTACTAGTTAACGTTTCTTTATCTGGAATTTCGAGAATTATTCAATTGTTCCTACGTTCTATGATACAGAGTGGCTCGTGGAAGTATTCGAACACACACTGCAGAATTTTTTTATGAATATAACGCGTGCATTATAGAAAACTTCTTGAAATTGATTAACACTGCAATGAGACACGACTATCGTGATGACAATTGTCAAGTCTGAAACCAGTCCGAAAATGTACATGGAGGTTGCAAGATATTTGTTGCGAACGCACGCTTGGTGAAAAATTGATGTACAACGTGAATAGCAGTCTTAAATATACAATTAGCGCTAAAGATGCTGAAGTCTCGCTACTAATAATTGACTGCTCCAATACCTTAGTGATCTTCTCGGATGCTTTCAATAAACGTCTTGTTACTTCCATATACATCTTCAGATCCTTTTTAAATTTGATCAAAATTATTACGATAGCCGCATCTTGTTAAATGCTAATGAGCTTTCAAAACGTTTTGTATATACATGAAAAGTTTCTAGGAGTGTTGGAATACTCTTTGAGTGGGTGTGAATCCACACACATAAGTTTTACGAAAGAATTAGCAATGCCAGGTGACCACAAATTTGGATCAAAGTTTACCATTTAATTTTCACTCGGGAGGAAGCTTTCTTCAGAATGCATTAGCTGCGTGAAACGCGAAAAATTCTCGCATAATTTCCCAAGGAAGAATCTCTCTTCATCTGTATTCCACGACGTTTCAACGAAAACAGGGAATTTCGCGAATCGTTCGTTCCGTCGCTGTTTTCCGATAGCTCGAAATAAACAGGCAATCGTCCGGAATTTTCAGCGAGAAAAATTCTCGTCTTTGGGACGGAAATTGCTTCGACGTAGCCTGGTAATTCAATTAAAACAAATGGCATGTTGCAATTGAAATAGTACGAAGCAGCGTCGATTATTTGCTGTTATCGTCAGATGGATGCGCTTTTATAGAAAAGAAAATACATATTTTTGCGAAAAGCACACGCCGAAGTCAGAAATGAAAATATTAAATAGACACAATAATCGAAACGGAGTCGATGCTATTCCAAGTCATAGAAAAATCACTTACGAATTGATATTTAAAATTCTGCTCTCGGCATTCCATCGAAATTACGCTATATTAATCACAACTGTCGCTATAAGCACAAATTCCTACCACGTTTTACTCTATGCTCTTTATTAGATACATTGCTAAAAATGAATCTGTTCAACTTTAAAAAAACAAGTGTTCCGAGTTCTGATTTCTTGTCTCGAGTTGTCGCCTTGCCTATCATATCGTCAGATCTCTTCGAATCTACGTTTTGTCTATTAGAGCTTGCGTTTAAAGCAGAAGCTTTTCAACCAAAATTACGATCTCCGACCGTAGCAGTGAACGTGTTAAATAACTATTAAAGAACCATAAGGCAAGGGTCGAAGCTGCGACTTGAAAGACAATCGGGTTCGATGTAACGCCGTTAACTTCGAAACTTTAAATTCAATGATTTTATTTTTAATTATTATAATACTTTTTATTCTTTTAATTTTAACTTCACTTATTGAATGAATATTTAATTACATAAATTGAATATTTTAAAGCTAAAAATATTATAATAATTAATATGGATCTACGGACATAAATCAATCTTTAAGTCGAAATTAAATGTAATTAATTGCTTCTTATAATTGTTTAAATTGAAGCCAAAAAAGAGGCATTTTATTGTTAATAAAATTATTGAATTTACCATTCCAATTTATATAAATCTATATAGTTTAAAAAAAAACACAAGAAACGCAAAAACGATCGAAGTGGGAGGAAATCGTGGACGCTGTAGTCCCTCGCGGGGCGTCGAACTTCTCCATTAGCGGTGTCTTTGTTTCCCAACAAATCTCGCGTTTCCGTCTACAAGCTAGTGAAAGGAATCTTGGTAATCTCAAGTGGCGAAGGGGAAAGAAAATACAGGCTAGGGCGATCGTACCAGGAAACGTTACTCAGACGCTGTGCTCGCTGCGAGAAATCGCAGGCAACACGCGGAAGCACTCGCCCGGTTGAATTTACGTCGAAGAAAATGCAGCTCAGACGAGAACACCCACGACGCACAGTGCTTTAAGACGATTGTCTGATTGCGAGAAAGTCGCAATTTTTCTCTTTTCCTATCGTTTAATGTTTTATCTCTGCACCCAACGTTTTAAGAATCATTGAATCGTTCGAGAATTCGTAGCGGAATTTACAGGAGATCCGAAGATCTTGTATCTTTACGGGATTGGTATATCGTTGAAGGATATACAAGGTGTTCGTACATGTTATCCGCTCGAAAACGCTTCGTTGCTTCAAATATGACACGACGATTTTACTTATAAAATGCGTAGGATCGAGAAAGATACGATGGCGTCGGTTTTTGCTGTGGATGAAAGTGTTACACTCTTGTTGAATTGGCATCAATTTTGGATCTTTAAAATAGAATATCCAGTTTTGCTGTGTTTAAATTCGACGGAATCGAGAATCCTAAACTAAAATAGGCGCAGTTGTACCAATATATAAATATGATATAATATATTTATAAAAAATAAAGTCCGGACCTTAATTAGAATGTCATTGATTTTAGAAGGCGTCTTAGTTTTAAGATAAATAACGAATAGTTTTCAAGCGGACAATCTATCGTTCAACGACATACTAACTCTATACGGAAACAATATCATCAAATTTTCCTTAGATTTGCCTATGAATTTTTCGAACAACTCAATAATTTGTAAAACTTCGCGATTAAAGTTCTGAGAACACTGGATTCTGAAAGACCCAACCGACGGGCGATAGCACTCTGCTAGACGTTTGATGATTTTTTCGCGATCACGCAGCCGTTGTAAAGAAACACTGTTCGACGTTCAACAACTTTTCTCAAAAAACCAACCAGACGAAAGGTAGGAACGACACGGACCATCTTAATTTCGCGAACACCTCGTCCGAGGAACGTCACGTTCGACCTCATTCCACGAGTCGCCGCGATCACGTAGCAGAGGTTGCTACGAAGGTCTGCATTTCGCGGGGCTGCAGGAGGACAGGAAGCGAGGCGACGAGACGCGGCCGAAGCGTGCCGAGAATGCTGGCGATAATCGCGATTATAGCGTGCTTCGTGAATTTGTAGTTTCGTTAATTGAGTCGCGTTTCGATGCCTCGTCCGCTAATGGAATTCTTTCCGCGGTTCTCCGGTAATTCTTTTCCCAAGGAAAGAACCTTCTTGCCGTTCACAGACTCTCCTTTCTTATGTATTTCTCTCGAGTAATGAATTTCTTTTCTTATATTACTTCCGAGGAGAGGTAAATTGGTACAAAGGAATTTTAGAATAAAAGCTGAGAGTTAATTCTTTCTTTTTGGGTTTTTTGTTTTTGGGGACGTAGGTAGTTGAGGAGGAGCAAGGTTTCTTCAATGAGATAAAATGTTTCGAGTAAGTTCTTATTTTCCACGATAACCGTAATAACATCAGAAAGCTGCAAGTTTCGTTTTCATCGGCGAATGAATGGCTATTATACAGCGTAAAGATGATCGTTATACCGTGCTGAATACACGCTTGTTCTAAATGTATTCAAATTCAGAACAATTTAATAGATAATAAATTTAATAAATAATTTAAAAGCAATTGTATACAATATATGGACGAACGCATAATACGACATCGTAAGATTCGTCAATTAACAAATATTAAGGATTAACGTCTTGAAGAAATAATAACACCAAGTAATTATTCACTACAGCAACTATGCATGTCTAATTCTACTTGGCTCCCATATACTTCAGTTTCAAAACCATCGAATAAAACCTTCGAAATGCTTCAAATCGCGAACGAAGCCACCTTTGACGAACCGAGAAACTTTAATCGGAAGGATCTCAAAGCAAACTCCATTCAAGACCGGCCCCTGAAAGAGCAACGAAAATCAGTTTAAGCGAAAAAGGAAACAGCTCGTTAGCCGATGCATCACGAGGATGACTAAAGCGAGAGCAAATGAAGGGTAAGAGAAAACAGGGATAATTAACTCTTCTTAAACGGAGTGTCAGAAATCGTCGTTCCAATCGTTCCGTTCTGGGCACAGTTCGAGGATCCGTAGGCGAGATTTTCGCTGCTGTCGAACGCCGAATCCGCGTCTCGGCAGTATTTAATTAGTGCAGGGGAATCGAGGAGCCAAGGACGCCCGGAGGTGGTCGGTGCTCTAACGAGGCGGTCGTTCTTTCTTCCGAAGAGTCCTTCAGCTTCTCCCTTGCTCTTTCTCTCTCGTCCCATACTCGACTGGCAGCTTTTCTTCGTCGCGTTGGAATTGCGCGACGTCGACGTTCTTGTCCGACTCTGCGCCGGAAACGAATGGCTTTTCCACCGTCGTCGCTGACTCTCTCCTCGTATCGTTCTGTCACGGTGCTGGAATAATTTCTGGAATTCGTTAATTGTAGTGTCCCGAAAGTACCGGTTGCCAAGTGGAATCCACCATTGTCTCGAGTCTTTTTCTTTTCGATGGTGGAAATGCTGGAGGAGGAAATGCTCTCGCGGTCTACCGCCCGGAAACGTTCCTTCCCCCGATTGTCAATTAGTCGGGAGGCGATCTGTCTTCCGAGTTAAAAGGCGAATCGCGGTTAAACCTCCTCGCCAGGCTGTTGACCCTCCAGGCAGTGCTTTAAACGGTCTCGACAGCGGATCCTTCCAGCGACCTCCTCTTATTCAACGCCGGCCAAATTGCCGGCTGAGTTGACTTTTAAGAACGGCAAATATTTCCCGTGACTCGCGACCGCTTGTTTGCCGAACGATAAAGGGCGATCGCGGTATCGCTTCCAAGCGTTCCCGGTTTGTTTCGCCCCAATTTTTTGCCGTATTGTGCCGCGAGCTTTCTCTTCTCACGGATCGAGTTTCCACAGTGTGAGTCGGCAACTCAACTTGACTGCAATTCGATAGCTTTCCCTAGTTGTTTCGTCTCGGGTTCGTCTTGCACGATAACTAATAGTATCGGCGAATCGGCGAGTTACAAGTTACGTCAGAGGTTTGTTCGCAAACGTCTCTTTTATAATTTTGCAGTTTTACGCTGAATAAATTAATCAGCTGACGCGTAGATCATGAAATTTTCATGTAGAATTCCATTCCGGGAAAATTAATTTCCCGATCCTTCGCTGGACTTAGAAATTAGAATCAGCAGCTAGATAAACAAATAAAGCGAAAGATGTAAAAATATTAGGCTGGGTCACAAGTTCGGGCACATTTTGTTAAATAAATTCCATCTACCCATCTATCCAGCGTGATAAAATTTAGCTAATCGACGGATAGTTCGTTTCTCTATAAACAGGAACGTATTTCCCGTCAAAAGATTGAAAACATAAAAATTCGTGCTTTTACGCTCTTCAAATAATTTTCACAACGTATCTGGAAATCTATACGCCAGTAAAAGACGAACAATTTTATTACTCGGCGCAATAAAAGCGATATATAAAGCGCTACATAAACTCTACGCGAGGATAGTTATTCTCAACGCGTTAAACATTCTTGAAAAATATCGCGCGATACGTGCGGAACTAAAAGTCTGAAGAGCTCCGAATGGATCTTCCATGAGTGCGATCCGATTTTCGACGCGCGAGTAAAAAAAAAAACGTTCGAAAAGTTGGTCGATCGTCTACTAGGAAGCGGAGATAGTCGGGAAGCATTTAATCGTCGGCTGAGCAAACAAAAACATGGCCGCGCGATTCCGTATGGATGAGCGGCGGAGCGTTTAAGCCGTGTCGGATTAGGGGTGGCGATCGAAAAAGTGGAGGAACTTCCGGTAGCGCGGTGGATTCCGCCGGTTGTGGGAAAAACACGTAATATCTCGGCGAAGCGAACCTCATCTTGTCCATTGTCGCCGGGATAAAGTTGTCGCGCGTTGTTGGAAAATCACGGGGAAAGGGACAGGGAAAGAGGGAGAGGCGCCGAGACGTCTCGACGCCGGTTTACCGCTGCTTTATCGGCGTCGTCTTCTCGCAACCGACCCGCTTCTCGTTACCAAGCATTCTCGTCTTTCTCTCTTCTGCCATCGCGATCGTTTTCCCTCGATTTCCATAGGGTGTTTCAGAAATACAGTTAAAGTATTTGTACTAGCATTGTATTTATACTTTGTGTAAAAAGTATTTATTACATGGCCTTATTTTTCAGCGAAGCGTTTCTCCGTAAGAAAGTTTCGTTTTACTTTCGGAGTACCGAATTTCTGTACTGACAGTTTTCTTATGTAAATAATACGGAATTTAATATGCTTCTATCTAATTCATTAGTATGTAGTACGTAGTAGATGCTGCAATAACTAGGATGATGTACAAATACTTTCTGCAGCCGCTGTGCATACTAATTAATTATATTAACTCACGAAAGTAGTTGAACTTCTACCATGGAAAAATTTTATGTTTGCATCGTATATGCGTGTTATCTTTTTAGCACTGCAGTGAGCTACGAATTTCGTGAACATATTCGCCGAATTTGAAAATATATATGGAAGTTACGAGATATCTATTACAGATATATATTTAGTAAATAATTAGTATACGACGTGAACATGTATCTACCGAATATTATCGTCCATTCTCATAATCTCTATAAAATATGTACCACCGAATATTTCATAACTCCTGTCCTCGATATTTTTACACCCTTGTAGAAACACACCGAAACACAGTATCGAATTTTGGTAGCCAGTTTTTTAAATAACCAGTGTACTCCCATTCCATTGCGCGATATTTCTCCTCTAAAGACTTCTTCTCTCTCATATTTCTCTCTATCGATCCTTTCTGTTCCGTGTCTTCGACTGACCAGCCACTTTGCTTCAACCATCTCTGTGCCAGACGCCAGATAAGCGACGCCGATGGATCCGGCGTCGGAACACAAACGACCGAGCCGAGTTTCCCTCGTACAAATACAGCAGAGGAATTTCTTTAATGTCGTATGAGAAATGGAGTTCCCTTCGGAGAGGGTTTGCTTACGGGATGTTTGTTCGTGTCGCGGCAATTCGCATGAACGAGCCGGGGAATATTTCGTGAATGCTGTAAATAGAAGGCTTGCCGTACGATTTGTAGCGAAACGCGACAGCCGTGATTCGTCTAACAATTCTATTTCCTTGGCGCCAGACCGGAGACATTAACGCATTTCCCTCGGTAAGGGAATAGAATTCCTGTTGCACTCGTGACGTCTGCATGCGATAATCGCGCAACGATGCAACGCGAACAACCTATGGAACGCGTGGTTTAATTAGAACTCGCTCGCTATCGCTTGCTGTGATTTCTGCTAACGTTAATTCAATAGACTTGGCGCTAATATCCTCCTCTCGTTATCTCGCTCGACTACATGATCGTTATAGTTCTTCGTACAGAATGTCCCGGCCAACTGTGGTCCATTCGGCGACAGGCTGATTCTGCCTGAGAAAACGAATCGAAGATATGCAGGAGAATTTTTTCACGTGACACTTCATTTCCGAAAAAAACAGAAAATTTTGAAAACTTTTCAGATACGCTTAAAGTTAGCTAATTACAGACGAGTAAACGATGAGTAGCAGATTATTCTACACGTGAAAGTAAGTGTGATTCTGCCTGAGAAAACGAATCGAAGATATGCAGGAGAATTTTTTCACGTGACACTTCATTTCCGAAAAAATAGAAAATTTTGAAAACTTTTCAGATACGCTTAAAGTTGGCTAATTACAGACTAGGCTAATTACAGACGAGTAAACGATCAGCAGCAGATTATTCTACGTGTGAAGATAAGTCAGAAGCGTAAAGTACAATTTTTTAATTTCAAGCTTCGTTTCCAAGAGCATAGTCGCAACGTGTTTAGTTAAGAATTAAGAAGAAAGAAGAAACTAAAGCGTCATTTGAAAAGATTGTACTCTATTTTTTTTGATTTCTTTCTTCGCCTAGAATCACCCAATCGTCGATTGTACCACAATTGCTCAGACATCCTATATAGTTACTTTAATGATAAAAATGTAGTTTCTTTCGAACCATTGTAATCTCGAAATTCTTTTGATTCTCGTTTTGGATATGGAAACACCATCCTCGTCCGCTAATATCCTCCTCTCGTTATCTCGTTCGGCTAAATTGCTCGTTACAGCATGTAGTTACTTCCGACGATGAAGGCGTAGTGTAATTTTTTCCCTAACGATTAATCTCGAAATTCTTTTGGTTCTTATGTTCGACATAGAAACACACGATTTTTATTTCGTTCCTTAACACGTTGACAGTCCGAACATTTAGCCCAGTTCCTGTTCCTACGAAACGATGAAACGTTGATTCTTCGTCGTTTCTATGTTTTCTTCATAGTAGTTTTCTTCGTGTCCTCGTTTCTTCGTTATATTCGTCGCTGTCATATATTATTCATAACTGACAATCAGCCGAGTAATTTATTGAACACGCCGAGCATCTAAAAGCGCCGTCAGTCTGTCAGAATCGTGCAGTTCATACGTCTATAAAGAAATCGCATTTTTAACGCAGATCTGCACACGATCCTTGTTCCTTGATGCTTGAGAGGTTTCGTCTCGGCGCTGCGTGCAAGGTCAACCTAAAATGCTGCAGACACCGGCTCGGTGACCTAGAGCTTTCCGTTAAATTATTCAACGCGCTGACATGGCAGCTTTCGCGCCGATAAGCAACATCTCGTTACTGTTGTGCGCTTAGATACGACGCAGACGAGCGAGTCTTGTCGCGCGCGTTTCGATGATATTCGTAGCATAGCGATTCTTCAAATATTCAGAGCGCGATGAAAATTGATACACGCGCGCGTTTGCATACGTGATTCGCGTATTAGTCGTGTTCTCTTCCGCGGTTACGTTCCTTAATTTCAGATATTATTGCGCGGGCGGTAGACAATCTTCATTCGTAATTATTATTTATTTGGAATAATCACGAGAGATCGTGATTACTCGTTTGTATCGAGCCTTGCTCTTCGTCCTTACATTTCACTGGCGATATTCGCGAATTCGTGCCGCTTCCTTGCCGAAACTGCGGCGGCGCGAGATTAAAATACTTTTTATCGTGACCGGACCGAGGACGTGGACGTCTCGACATTGATATCGACATCGACATCGACATGGACGTCGACGTCGACATTCGACATCGACATTCGACATCGACGTGGCCGTCCCACGAGATGCGTATTTCATTTTCGTACCGAAAGAGACTGGAAGGTCGGCGGACGATGGAGCAGAGAAAATGAAAGGAAGTCCGAAGGGAGAGAAAACGACCGAACACGGGGTGATATTTCAAGCAAAGGTTGCCCCTCGACGACTATTAGTCGAATGATCGTCTCGCTTTGCGTAGGAACGCTTACATTACCAATCGAACGACTCTTATTTCAGTTGGACGATCACGCGAAGAGCAGGAATTACAACCTGCGACTCAACGCGAAGATGAAAATCGGCGACGACTTTCGAAATGTACTTGAAACAGTTGCTGTTAATATACACTAAATAAAAGTTTGGGTACACCTACTATATTCGTATTCCACGCGCAAATACAAACTCTGCGGCTTAATATTTCATCATTTTTTAATACTTGTGCATCCTTTGTATAATTTTACTGTTATAAAAATACACAGCTGTTTTTTAACTGCAAATTATAAGCTCCTATAATACCTAATACTGTTTTTGATATCATTGTCCGAGGTCGAAACAACATTTATGGGAATTTCTACAAAACAGTTGGAAAAACATACCGATAGAAAAATTAGAACAGTTGGTTTCAAGAATGCCAAAACTGTGTAAAATATAATAAAGAAATAATAAAGAAAAGAGGTGGTTACTTTGATGCACGGGACGTGTAGCAATATATAACATCTCTTTATTAATATTTTAAAAAGATATTTCGACTATTGTAACATATGTTGATCATTTTTATATCTATAAGAACATTTGGCAAATTAGTGTGTGTACCCAAACTTTTGGTCGGTAGTGTATTTCCTCGTGTAACTTGCTCGTTTGTCGTCCAAACGCTATGGTACATTACGGAAAACGATCGAAGATAAAATCGGAACGCTTGAAAACACACGAACATCTACAAGCCATTGGAGAACGTACGCGTCTCGCAGTAAATTCCTGTTCAAACAGAGGATTCAATGTGACGGAACGTAATTGTCAAATGGCTGTCAGGATTTTCAATTAATCGTGAAAATAAATACCGCGTACTTACAGCTTTATTTTGCTATTTACACGAGTTCTTAAAAAATTTCTCCTACATGGCGGACGAACAAAAGATGACAAAAGGATATCGTTGTTCCCACCAACGCGAAGAGGATATCCGTACTTGTTCGGCGACATTTATTTCCATGCTTGTATCGAACGCCCGAAGGAACGAGAGAAATCTCGTTGCTCTCTTATTTCCAAGCTACCGCTTGGAAATTATTCGCGGATCGCGGTGTAGTTTCTTTTTTGGTTTCAGGCGATAAAAGCAGCTTCCTTTGGGGCAGTGGGCGGCACCTCTCGCTCTCGTTTCACTCATCGTATTTTCCGACGTTTTATTCGGATGTTTGGTAGAATCGTTTTATCGAAAAGCTGATTCCTTGACTATCGGCTCGTTCTCTCTAACAAACCGTGGCAAATGCTCGCGGACGCCGGCTGCGCCATTCCTTCGAAAAAATCGTCCTTTGGCCGTTACATTACGCGGCCACTTGCCAGAACTTCAAATCGAATCGAACGCCGGTATTACTTTCCATGACGTCATAAAAAGGATTTACGAGCTGAAACCATATAATGTTATTACCCGAAATGGTTATCCCTTTGGCCAAAGAGATTTCGCCATATATATATATATATATATATATATATATATATATAAACGCCACCCCGGGCTATTATCTCTGCTGTATTTTAAAAGAGACGTTAGTGCAACAAATTTTTGTCCTCACGTTTCTCCGATATTTTTCTCTTTGATGGAAAATATTAGGTTGAGCAATAAGTCGTGTTCTTGAAGTCGTAAGTAATAAGTTCAAGCTAATAAGTCCGCGTCTTCTTGAAAGATCACATACAGTGTTATTCTCACGTTCGCTATTCTTTCTAATTTCGCGTAATATCCTTTTTTGTGTAATTACACTGCAGATTTTTAAGCGAATTTCATACTTTCTGCAATATATAAAGAAATAGAATTTGGATACGTACAAATCTATTTCGCCTATTAAATCTTGCAACAAGTACTTCACTTTGAATATTTTTTATATTTTTGCATGTTTCGTACATTTCGCTTGTTTTGACTCCTTTTAATTTATCATAAACACATAAAAATCTGCGGTCCATATACATACGTGTAATCAACTGCTAACTGATTTATCTCGCTTCTTCGTAAATTTATATCTTTCATCAAAACATTGAAATACGTGTATTTTTAAATTCTTTAAAATATTAGCGTGAAACACCGGTGAAAGACGAACAAACTTATTACTCGATGTAAAATATTTTAAAACTCTCTAAGGGATTCTCTTCTCAATAAAAAAAAAAAAAAAAAGAAAAATAAATAACAATAAAAATTTCGAATGATCCTATATATCCAAATTCCAGTACTAAACATATCTTTTGTTTCAGATCTGATTTTTGCCGAGTGTTGAACAACAAGAACCAAAATGGCAGCCTTCGTGGCGAAGCAGATGGTCGGCAACAAGCTGAACGCGGTTAAAGGTGAGTTTTTACACATCAGAAGATTCGTTTTCTTCCACAATTGCCTCGTTTTCTTCTGGCCTCCCAGAATTTCCTTGATGTATAATTTTCTGGGGCAAGTAATTAACTACCAATCGCGTAGCTCCTGTAACACGAAACTCTTCAATCATCGCAACGCCTTTTACGGAATAAAAGAAACGGGCAAGCAGATCGGAGAACTGAGACGAGCAATTGCTACGTAAGACGGCTGAATGCAATTACAATGGCCTGACTGACAGGCAATTTACTAATTCACGCGCGGAAATCGTTGATCTCCGTTTCACGCGACCAAGAAACCGAATTAACGAAGAACGCTTGATTCGGAAGCGATCGACCGCGAAACGAGAAGACATCTTGTTTCATTGAATCAAGTCTGGAAATATCCCGGCGAGAGGTCTTTTAAAATATAACTCGACTCGTGAAAGATAGATAGCATTTTAGGAATTGGCAATTATTATTAATAATTCACCGGGCGAAATATTCTATTTAAACACTTTAATAAACTATATTATAATGTATTATAAACAGAATTTGCACCCATGAATACATTCGAAGCTAGAATGGATAATAAATGCATCAAAGTTGGCTAGTATCATTCTGGGAATTATTAACTATTATCGATTATTTATGAAACAAACTGTTTTACGTAACACACATAATACTACGTAATTGGAAAATACTCGCACGGTTTTCATTACAAATTCCTATTAAATATCGAAATATTTGAACAAATACATACAGCTGTTGGGCGAACGCCGAAGAGAAATAAAGGGAAACATTCGAGATTAGTTAATAAACCGGGTCTCTCTTTTCAAGTGAAGCAACGTCGAATCTCGTATGCACATCAAAGAAATTTTGAATCGTAGCTGGGATATGTTCTCCTCCGTCTGTCTCGTTCACCAAATATGCCGCAGTCTCGTGTTATTTATCCTGGTCTTTACAAAACTTGTGCCAAAGGCATGAAAGACAAGAAATGGAATAATTTCATTCAAGCAAAAAAAAAAAAAAAAAAAGCTGAAAAAAAGACGAAACATTTTTCAAAAAAAAAGGCTCGTGAAATTATAAATGACAGAAAGTTAGATTCGGCTTAAATCTTTCTTAAAATTCCCTTCGAATTTTCCGCACGATCTGACATATTCATGGAAGGTTGAAATACTTTCATGACCCGCCTATAGGAAAAATTGGGAATGTGCAATTATGGGTACATTCGAAAGAGGGCTGGATGATAAATGCGATAAAGATGAACACGTACGAGGGTTCTATCGTATGTTCCTTCTATACTGATGATCATCGTACTCGTATTACCGATCGACAGACCGTTCCTTCTCCAAACGATATAAAACAGCAATAATAAGCGATGGTTGGCTTCGTTTCGCGATCGTGACGAATTAATGGTGCAAACGTGAGATCGGAAAGTGCCGTTTCATTGCTCGGCCACGCGAAAAGCACCGTTTCACCGCGTCTTAATATATTTCTTCGGTAAGGGAACATCAGTCTTTCGGTCGGTAATTTAGCACGCGAATTAAGATTGATCGCTCGCACGGAGCAGGAAGGAAGAAAGCATTAGAGCAAATGACGAAGCACCGTTCGCCCCCTGTGGATCGGCGACTATAGGAAAAAAAAAAAAAAATGATTTGCTTACGCCTTCGTTTCGCTGATGTATATATAGTACGATAGGGTTATTTGATTCACCTAAATTCCGACATCTTAAAATTCAATCTTCAACTCTGCACAGAATAATGAAACTTGTTACATGTCATGGAACGTCATTGATCTTTGGTGTAATAACGGAAGAGCGAGGAAATATCGCGCGCTTTAGCTTCGGCTAGAGAAAATATCAAAAAATGTGGTAAGCTTCTATTCAAGCTGGCGAAAAGCTGCTACATAATAATTACATAGTTTTCACGTACGTTAGGTAATATACACACATTGTATTACAGAATATACGTACATTACATACATTGTATGATACATACTCTGAAGAAAATACTTTAATTAAAAAAGTAACCTGCGAGGATAAATTAATATACACAGGCTACCGAATTGCGGTAATTTTAAACGAGAATATTAACGTTAGTTCAACAAACTTTCCTTAGGATGTGGGCGAGTAGGGATGATATTTTCTTGGAGAACTGTGCCTATCGCGCCGCTAGAAACGAGTCGAGTAATAATCTGTTATGAAACGTAGATGGCATAAAAATTGTTCGCAGCCGGATTCCACGATTACTTAGCTCGGTTCAAATGTTCTTCCGACACAAATAACTCTGCTTTACGGCGCGCACCATCAATCACGATACGGTGAACAAAGGTGCGATTCGATTCGATTCCTTCGAAAACGAAGGGCCACGCGAGAAGATCGTATTCCATATTTCCGATTCATTTCTTCACGTAGAATCACCTCCTTACCGATTACGCTATGATTAACGGTACAGCTTGTATAGAAATATTTTTAACTTTATCGATCCGAGTTAAAAGAATCGTTTCTTAACGCGTACTCGAGCGAGTGATAATACTCGAAATAGAATCTTTACCCGGTTGCCTGGCTGGTTTAATGCTGTTCACGTAACTGTGTCAGCGACGTGTATAAAAAGCTTGGCCGCGAAGCAAAGCAAGCTAGCGACGTTAATAAGCTCGACAAACGTGGCTCGACTCCCGACGTTTCCGATTATACGGAATAATGTACTGCATTAAAGTCGAGTCGGTCACAGTTGACGACTCTAGTACGATGCTTTTCCATCGGTGCTTCATCTCGAAAGACAGAAACAGATGTGGCCAAATATCGCGCTACTTCATCGGGCGATATGCGAATACGTGCACATACGTGTAATCGTGGAATCGCGAGATTGAAGCGAATGACCAGAACAGACAGGCATTTGATTAAAACATCTCCAAGTGGTATAGAGTTCTCGTAAATTTCTATGCAGCGTTCCAACGTCGATCGATTATATCATTTGCGACTAATTTTGCTATCCAGCTTGATGATATCGGTAGCGGCAAATCAAATTTCAAAGCTAATAATTTCATCGGTTTGCCATTAATCGCCCGCATAGTTCCAACCGCTTCTCCTTGAATACCTTTTACCTTCTAGGTCATGCGAGCTCCTTTCGCAAATTAAATTCAACGGAACTTTTTACGATAAAATTTTTTAAGAAGTTGCTGATCATACCGAGTGAAGAAATTTGGAGAAAGATGTCCGTGTATGCAGAAGGTATTAGAAAGATGTATACGCGCTTCAACCGAAAAAATGTGTAAAAATATAAAATAATATTAAATATAATAATAATATTATACAATACAATATATGTAATAATTATATAATACTATATATTATATAATATATATTATAATAGTAATATTAAATATAAAAAAATATAATTGTAATACGGTGGAATTTCGATTATACATATGTTTCGGTCATTTTTGCTCTACCAGTTTTTCTGAGCAGCTAAATTACGTACCTTTTTTAACGTCAGTAATTTCGTTCGCGTATATCTATATCCTTTACAATCGGACGAAAATTAAACGTGGATACTAATTAAACGCTAATATTAGCTGAAACAGAAAAGAAATATATTACCCGAACTAAACTTTACACTTTTGGAGAAAGTAACAAACAGAGATCATAACGATGATCCGCGAACGTTACAATATCCCAGCTTGTGTCTCGCAGACGAACGAATATCCAGGATATTTACCGGGATAGTCGATGTTTCGGATAATCGACGTTCTACTGTGCTAAATTTATACAGACGTTAAGGAACGAATGTGAATCGCCTTTGACTCCTACGATTATGATAGTTGCTCATGATAGTTAGCATAAACGTTCAGACGCTTTTCATTACGGCTACTACTCGACGTTGGCAAGGTGTCCAGTGGGATTGCACGCCGTTCCAATTTCTTCCAGAAACGCTGCCAGTCATAACATCCACTAAAACGTGTACGTTATTAACGTGTACGCGTGCGTTACTTATAGTACCCGGTGATCGTGAATACTGACAAAGAAAATCGGTCGTTGTAATAAATTTTACGCACTTAGTAATTTCATGCCTCTGTAACAATCTCTTTCTAAATTTATTTGTCGAATCAGCACGCACGTGACCAAGCTTTAAATCCTGGCAGCAGACGATAAAAGTTCCTTCCTCAAAAGGATGATCCTGGCACGGAGAATACCCATCTCGATCTTCTTGGCCGAAAGAACGCTGAATCCGTATTTCACCGGGCCAGTGTAATTTTCCGCGGATTTTAGCACGCGTATTTCGCGTGGCCATGGGAAACGTCGCTCTGCGAACGGGACACTCGATCGTTGTTATTCGAGTTACAATTACAAGTTGGCTAGTTAGAGCGGGAATTGAAGAGGAGCAGAGCGTAGGCCGGGAGCCGACGCGTCGCCAGCTGGCTTGTCGGCTTGCTGGCAGGTTGAACGATGGCCCGCAATAAAACTTGTGTCATTAAGGGAAAGTTTTAGCCTCCGCGAACGCCACGGGAACGAACCGTATCGCGGGGAATCCGTAATGGGAAAACGGGGACCTTCGTCAAACGAGCCAGCCCCGACCTCGAATCTTTCTTCGGGTAAAGCTTAACTCACTTGGACGCGATCAATCCATCCTTCTTCCCATCTCGTGGCTTTTCCAACCTCCTACCATCTCGATACCGCGACTTCTTCCACTTATTTTTGCTCGCCCGCTCTACCAATGTCCACCATTATACATGGAAGTAGATATATCGAACTTCTAGTCGGGTGATCCGACGTTTTCGTACGATCCTTCTACGTGCTCGGTTGAAACGCATCAGCAAATGTTTCCTGTAATAGTGGTCTCTCGTAGGAGCGTATAGAAAACAAACGCAATTTCAAGAGTCGAGACTGGTAATCGCGTAGATTGCTCCTCTTGCAATCCCAGATTACAGATCGGAATCCCAATGGATCCTTTCCGATTCTTCTCGAATAAATTCTGGAAATTAATGTTCCTGGCTTTCGCGTGCTCTTTTCGATCTTCTTTCTCAAATAAATTGCCCAAACTAATATTCTCGATTTTCATCGTTTACTCCTCTCTTATTTTTCGTCGCAAATAAATTCCCCGAATGAACATTCTCTTATCCTTTATCTCGAACGAATCCGCCAAATTAATATTCTTAATTTTTATTATCATTCCCTTTTTGTATTCTCCATCTCAAATAAATTGTCCAAATTAATATTCCTTTATCTTCTATCTCAAATAAATCCGCCAATTTAATTTCCTTCCTTCTCACTGCCTTTTCTTTTTTCATTTTTCAACACCAATATATTCCCCAAAACGAATATTCTTTATTTTCACCTCTCCTGCTCTTGACCCGGTCAGTATATACATTGAGATATAAAAATCGATAACAAGAACCGTCGATGCCTTTCGAAAACGTCAAAAACTCTCTCTCTCGAGGTAAAGCGATATTTAGAATACTCTTCAATTTCGACAAACAACAATAATTCTTCAAAAGTATAGAAATAGTCCGTTTCGATACCATTGACAACTTCTCTCTGAATGAATCACGGTTCTTAACCGTTACCCTAGCAATTATCACAGTTTGTCCGTCACGGTGTAAAGCAAAGCGGAGTGAAGAGGCGCAGAGACGGAAGTTCCAAGTGCCGGAAACCCCCAGTGGTTTGTTCGGGGGTGCGACGGGGTTTAGCGGGAAATGCGGTGGGAAACTTTCGCCAAGCTTCAAAGAGTGGATGAATCGAATGGCAATTAGTTTGGAGATGACCTGAATGCAAGATAGAACACTGGGGTGAGGACGTATATAGGGCGAGCCAAGAATGGAGAGGGGGAGAAATGATAGAAGAGTGAAATGGGGGAAAAAGTGTTAGAAGAAAGGTTAGAATAAAGGATCTTCTCGAGGAAGAAGATCATCGAGTGGATAAGGAGGAGAAAAAATTGATAGAAGGGCGTAGAATAAAAAGCTGTTATACGAAGTGTAAGAAAAAGGGGTGCTGGGGGAGAAGAGATTAAGCAAAGAGGGTGACAGAAAGAACAGGGGTGTACGAATTAGACTGAGTATCAGGCAAAGTGTGAAGAATAGCGACGAACATCAGTGCGTCGTAATTAGCTTTGAATACTAACCTTCTGTAAGGTTTCAGCTTTGACCAATATCATCGTGACAGTCGTACGACATGAACATAAAAGTCCGTTCTCTTTACTCCATATTTTTCTAATTTCTCGATTTCGCTAAATACGTGTACGCTCGATATTCAATTTTCTAGAAACAAATACTTACTT
Source organism: Bombus confusus (assembly GCA_014737475.1). NCBI lineage: Eukaryota > Metazoa > Arthropoda > Insecta > Hymenoptera > Apidae > Bombus > Bombus confusus. The sequence goes on along the minus strand of JACXIV010000023.1, from coordinate 1,284,945 downwards.
GCGAAATTTCACTCGACGCACAAAGAACACATAGAATGGCGAATTCTAAGATAAATTGCTGTAGAGAATGGAATGAATAATAATAGTAAACTCTACGGTAAATTGTGGTGCACAACGTTAAATTCCAGGCTAAATTATGGTAAAATGTCGTAGGATAAATAATGGTAAACCGCGAGATAAAATTAAAAACCAGTGTTCGTAACATCATCACTTTCCCGTACTTTCCAATTTGTGGAATTGATTAATGTGGCTTTTAACCGGCTCATATATAAATTCCTCTGCTGGCCTCCTTTCCCACCACACCTCCCCCTACGCTCCGGACCATCCAAACTGCTGCAGGTTTTTCCTCGGTCAGCCGGTTAATTGAAATCCCGTGGATCGATCGACCGCGACCTACGCTGCTGTGCGGTTGCTTGTTGGAAGTCGACCGAATGGCTTTGGTCTTCGACGTTCAGAGGTGATGTAGCTTCACCCTGAAATTCTCTATGCGTTCCTCGAGATGCATTTTCTGTCTTGGAGCACACAGGGCTGAGGTCAAAATGGCTTCACATGATAAACAGATGTCAGAGGGTGAAATGGAGCGAAACGATGAGTTTACTGGAAATATGGTGGATCGTGTTACTTTCTAGGATGCGGAGGATATCTGTCGCCAGAAAATTCGACGTTTCCTCGGGAAATCTCCCTATTTCACGGTACTCATTGTCTTCCTAGATTCGACCGGATTCGCGGTTCGAAGGAGCGCAATAATCCTATTCGCGGCGGATTTATCTGCGTGGAACGATTCCACTTGAAATCATTGATATTCCCAACTGCGAACACCTATCGGCTATTAGCCTCGATTTATGTCGAATTGCCATAAAGAGGATAGATTGGCACGAAGAGCATCAAGATTTCGGCCCTTTTGCACGATTCAATTAATAGCTACTCTTAACGCTACACGCGAATTTCGTATATTTTGTCCTGAGAGCCGCGATACATTGAAATATACTCGCGCCATATCATAACGTTTCATTTTTGCGAAATATTATTATTCTCATATTTGTGCACTTTTGTGCACTTTTCTCTGACAAATTCTGCAGTGGTTGTAAAAGATATTTGTAAATATTAATCAATTAGATTCGACTATAATAAATTCCGTAGCATTTATAGTATTTTCATGCGATTACAAAAATTTGACGCCATGGAGATGGAATATAGCACTTAATAGAGGAAACGTTTCATTGGATAATAAAGGTATACGCGATTACCTTTTTTTGTAGCCACCGTAAATCGTTCATATCGTTGAAAATTTATCTTTCTTTACTCATTCTAAAAAATTCTGTGATATACGGCTCGCCGATGACAACCGCGTGGCAGGCAACGTATTCGTTTTAATTTTTGTTTGTACGGCAAACAACACGAATGCATGGAAAGCTGAAAATCGTTCGTTTAATATTGCAATGCTAAGTGGACGACGATTGTGAATATTTCGAATCTAGTTTAATCGTGCTTATACATTATGCTGTTAGATAAGTAACAACCTTTACGCGGCTCTTTCGAGAAAAGTTTCGAAATAGCCGAGCGCTCTAATTTTCGAATTTCCAGCGCGAATGGAGAGACTCATCGAAAGAAGTTTGTTATGTTTGGGATTGAAGAAACTTCGGCGCGATGCTCACCGTAATCCCCTCGCAAATCCTTTGAGCGCTATTAGCGACTTCGTTGCCGGACCTAACTTCCGGCGGGTTTTCTCCTACATACGAACGCAAATATTATTTAATCCTTTACTCTCGTCCTACTCTTGAACCATGTTTTCGGTAAATTCCATGCTTGAGAAACCTCGCGACTTCAGCCTACGAAGGCGCACATATTATCGACCTGTACTACTACTCAAACGTGTCTGGATACATTGCTTGTCTTCGACAAGCTGCGTTTTAATTTCTCTTTATTGATTTTTTACGTCGGTATACAATGGTGAAATTGCCATTCGCAATTGACCGATCTTATTGTTGAATTATTCTGTTGCTCTTGAAGAGACAAACTCTTTATCTTCAGGTTCTTCTATTTTTGTGTCATAGACAGAACGTATTTTTATTAACACGAATAAGGAAATGGAACTTACATAAAGATTTGTTCCTCCTACCGAAGAAAGTAAAAATTACTCCGCTTTGAGTATTTTTTATATTTTCGAATCTTCTGCAAGTCCTTAAATCCTCCGTATGCGAATAAAAATCCGCGGTCTGATTATAAGACAAATTAATAACAGCCTTCTAAACCGATAGAAATATTTCTGATGTTAATACGATCAGTTGACGCTTAAATAGCAAATGCATTAGCATTATAATCTGATGATTTCATAGAAAGATAGTAAGGTGCTGTATCCCATTACTAATCTATCGTTCATTCGTATATGCAGTTCAATAAAATTTACATACCGTTATTATAGAGCGATTAAAGTGGTTAAAAGTTTTCCGCTTAAAAGTTATTTCGCTTTCCGGTTATTTGGAAGTTAATAACGAAGCCACAAAAAAGAGACAGAGAGAATGAAATAAGCTTAGAAAAGACAGGCAGGCCATAAGCAGGAATAGAATATTAACGCAGCCAATAAACCATCGATAATGATGACTGTTGTGTACATTCGTTTTGAATCGAAACAATTCAGTGGCATTTGCATACCATTTGCGTGATTTATAACACTAGAGATAATTATCTTCGTATCCAGCCACCATAAATACCGCTCATGTGCATATTGCCACTCCTCTTCTCTATGGCCTCTTGTGCGAATCGTTTCGCTGTTTGTTCGCAGTATCTCTTCGTTCGTTATATTAATTTTCGCTTTTCCATGTTTTATTACCTTATAACTTTACCCTTTAAACATAACTTTCCCCATACCTTCGAATATTTCAAAAATATCTATCGTCGTGACATTATCGTTGTGATATTCATGATGTTAGTTCATGTTCCAAACGTCCCCTTAAGATAAAGTTAAAGATTTAGCGTGCTGGTCAAAAACAACGAACGTCCACTATACGCTGTGACAAAACACAAATAAAAATAATTAATATTTTGTTAATCATCATGCAGTCAAATCCATTGAATATCGTTCCTTGTCTAGTAGCGTAAAATATCAACACTGAATTTTCTTAATAAAGCTATCTCTTGTGACATTCCTTCTTTCCTTCCCATATTCTTCATATAAAATTGTATCTATAAAATATCCCATGTTGCGTATTTCTTTAATTCGCCCCATAAAGATACAATCGTGCACAAAAATCGGCAATCGGATTATAACGTAATATATTTCAATTTATCGCTGCCCCAAACGCGAAGTAAATAAAATTCACGTGTCAGTCGATACGCTAAGGGAAGATGAGCGACGATCTTAAGCGACCAACGATTCGATAGCAAGAAGAAAACTAATTAACGAGCCGATAAACTAGCCGGTTGTCGCGCGTTCCACTTGGCCAGGCTGCACGTCGTTGCATCAATTATCTCGCCGTATCCGGAATCGCATCTGGACCGATGGGCAGGGGTTGAACTATGGCGGATCCAGGCTGCGGTTGGAACTAGCCAGAGCGTAGCTGCGATGCTGGTCGACCAACGTGTTCCGCGTGTTTCGTGGGAAACGCGGTAGAATGATCGTCGTGCGATTTAAACCAACTCCCACGTGAACTCTATTTACGATGCGACGAGTCCACGTTTTTTCCCAGAGTTTTCCTACGACCGAACAAAGGCCAGAAAACAAAAGACTACGGGCCGACGAGCAAACTTTTCCGCCACTTATTCCGCCCGATTCTAAACTATTCTCCAACCTTGTCGTTCTCTTCTGCGCCCCTCGGTTCTTCTTCGGCGATCGACGAAGAAGAAGAGAATAGAAACGACTCGCAGCGAGTTGAATTTTAATTTCTCGGCCGATTGTACGGATGGATTGGGAATCCACGCGAACTTTGTAGGATGTACACCAATTAACGAAAGCTTGATATGTAGTGCAAATTCGCGCAATAAGTTCGACACATGGTTGTAGACTAGGCTCGTGTCTGTGTTTTTACACTCTTCGAAATATATTTTACGAGCGCGGAACGATAAGCTCGCGGAATAATGCATTTTATATTATCTAGTTTAATTTAGAGAAGACAGGATGAAATTTAAAATCAGCGAAAGGCGAACATTTTGATTTCCGCACGAAGTGTTCCAAGGCAACCGTTCCAAGTCATAGCATATTTTTAGCGCAATTAAAAAATGACACGAAGAAAAAAAAAACAGATAAAAGAGTACACTTGTCGTATCTCTATCATCTTTTTCTCGTAAATCTAATGCATTTTTTCCTTAAATGGAAATGCTCTCTTTCTCCACAGATCGAATCCAATCTCGAAATCTCGAGTATGTAAAAAAGTATTGATACAAAATGGTAGAAACTGAATAGCACGTCAAATATCGTCAGTAAAATTCATCTTTGGGCATTTCGTTTCATATGCAAATTTTCTATAAAAGAAATACGTTTGTCCTTCGTACAAATTCTTTTCTTTTTCTGTTCTCACGCGAAGCATAAAGTCCTATCTCGTGTAAAGAGCCGCAGCATTAATAATAATGATACTTGACGTGTTCTTTTAAGAAACCGTAAATAAGTTTATTGGATAAACTGAACGAAATTAAGGATGCTACACGCGTTTAGTATGTGCTGTACGTTCAGTATGATTCAGCGCTTCCACTTTTTGGTCACGGAATCGGCTGAACGGGACACGCGAGTGGACACGCAGGCTGCGGGTATCGTACATCGTTTTCGAAAGTGCATTCGTGTCAGCGCCAGGGAGACAGCTGCGCCGTGATGGCTCGTTGAAATGACTAGACCGGCCCTCGAATAAATCACCAGGCGCATAATTAATTGGGACGATTGTTTGTCGCGCCGTGATATCGATGAACAGGCAGAAACGCCGGCACGCGCTTAGTATCTCGCGTCGATATCCCATTCTCGATATACGACCTTCGTTCTCGTGCTCCAACGCACTTCCAATTTCTCGATTCACCGATAGAGGAACATGCCTTGCCCTGTCTTCCTTGTAGACATTTTCTGGCCGAATCGAGTCTACTTTTTACAGTAAAACCTCGTTTATCCGCGTTTCTGTACGAAGAGGCGAATTGGTCCTAAAGTAACTTCGGAAAAAATTAAGCAGGTCGTTGCAATCGAAGTGCTGATCTTCGCGTAATTTCTATTAACTTTTATCAATATAACTGAGACGATAAAAGCCACACAAGGATTTATTTCGCCCATTAAATATCGTAACGTGTAGCTCACTTTGAATAATTTTCATAGTTTTGCGTTTTATAGTTACAACGCGCATTTTGTATTTTTCTAAAGCCCAACATGTCGGGCTTATCTCACTTTCAAATTTAAGCCAGTTATAATCTATAGTGTATCGTAATGCACTTCAGAATTGGAATCGTCTGAACGTTTAAATCATTCGACGAAGCAGCGTCGCGTGTCTTTCCGTGAAAGATTTCGCCGAACCTCTCGCCAAGGGTTTGAACGACGGAAATCACCGACGAAGCATGAGAGGGATTATGTTCATAAATATCGCTGTACGTGTATACACGGGATAGATCGACAGTTGCATCGCGGTTAAACAGTGGTCGATTCGCGTACACGTAACTAGCACTTCGGTTCCGTTTGTTTTATATTTGCTCGATGATTTACCGATGCCAGTGAGTGACGTTTAATTATTCCGGCTCGTTTTGCACACCCGTCACAGGTTAATTTAATAACTTGCCCGCGGATCGTTCGCGCTCAGCGTCACGCGCCGCATCGAAACGCATCGACCAACCTCTCGAAACTAATTTTCGAATTGGTCTCGACGCTCGGGACGATATGGTTTTTATTCGAGTAATTAAACGAGGCGCGGTTGCCATAAAAAGTAAACACAGTCACGGGAATCAGTCTTATTCGCGTGGAAACTAGGTACGATAAAAACTTGTTTGTTCGATTAGGGCGGAGTATAAGACAGGTACTCCACCTCTTCTCGTTAGTCTAGATAAAGAGGCTGAATTTTTGCGCAATTATTTGCCAGCTAATGGATGTTGGTAAATGGACAAGTTCCAGATTACGAATTATAAACTTGTCTCTTACGATTTTACGATTTTAAGTGGAACAAAATAATTGACGCCTTTGCGATTGATTTCTCTTCAAAGATAATAAAAAGGCAGACAAGATTTATACAGTATGAATTTTAATTTTAGTATTAATTTTTGTACCAAACTTTTGTTACCATATTCATAAGAATCATCTACTCTGTAACAGTATAGGTACATCATAAATATTTATCCATCGCCTCGTGCAAATATAAATCCACCTTGTAAAATTACGTCCTGCTTTCACGCTTTTTATTTTAGACTAAAATAATTTCCCTTTGTCAGTTATCGTTGATCATATAAGAAAGTACCGAAAGATGCTTCTCACTTCTGGTTCGCCATTAATTCGTATACTTTAACATTCACAAAATTATTAATACAGAATGACCAAACACGTTACACGTACCTATGAAGGTACGTCCAACGATCCGTTGTTCCTGCAGCCAGACTCCGCTATGACTATTCGTGGCGAGGAGTTATTTTTCTCGCGCGAGAACCTTGCTACTACGAGAGCGTGGAAGAGACGACGAGAAGTTGCAGGCAGGGTGAAATAATTCTTGGGGTCGCGCATTGTGCTACCCGTGACCCTTATCTCGAGATTGTGCCGCGTTAAATAAGAACAAAAGCTGTGCTTTTGTGTCTGCGCCGCTTTATGCCAGCACGCCGTTCTCCCGGAGTTCTGAATTAATCACGCGGATACTCCATTTGCGTGGTTCTTCGTCGCCAGGAATTGCCGACGATGCTTCGATAGGAGAGCGGCCCGATCCTTGTTTCTTTCTCTTGCTCTCGTTTCTCCTTGGGTAATTAGACGGGTTTGCGTTCAATTACGACTGTCGCGACAAAACGAACGCTGCCTTTGCTCGCCCGATCGTTCGCTTGGCAATTAGACGCCGCTTGTTATCGCTCGCGACTTCTTCATTCGTTCCTCCGTTTGTTCGACGCGAGCTTCTCCCTTTGAATTGGTCGCGCGGTGGTCCGTCAGATGGAACGTTGTTCCATAGCAGCTTGCGAACAGTAATTACGTTTACTTAGTACGTATTACATTTATTTACGTGATTTTACTTCTCCGGTATATCAAACGGAACGTACGAGGATACGTCAACTCGAATATTTCAAAGATTCTTCAAAGTTTCTAAAGAAACGAACTGTGTGCGCTGTGTTCGCCGACGAAAGAGGAGCGAACCGCTTTCACCTGTCAGGATACCTTAAATAGGAGCGCAGGCACTTGAGGGTACGCTAATACATCGGAAGAGTACGATATGGGATCTAAGTTGGGACGTATTTTCACGTTAGGACTTGGATATGAGGCACGAACATGAAGTTGAAGTAAAGCACGGAAGTTCGTGTGTAAAGTTTTACGCTGTAAACTTCCATGTAACTTCGCCGAAGGAGGGCCGTTTTATTTTATCAATTATCGATAGTTTTTGTAAAAAACACACGATGCGCCGAAATTCGAGACGAGTTGCACCGACGATAAACGTGACGCAGCCGTCGTTTAGTTAGCTGATAACTTCGTCGAAAGATCAAGCGACCGATTTCTCTGTTGGTCGACGGGATCAAGCCTCGGGCAGCTCAGGTCAGATTTTCGATAACACAGGATTTGAATTTACAGGGCGTCTTCCTCAAACAGCGAATCATCCATCTTTACAGGACAAAGTTGTGCACGGAGACTGGCGGCCTTTTAGGCCGGCCTGATATTTCGAGGCGGAGTTTTCGCGGCTGGACGCGCACGAACATATCGATCGTGCTTTAGAGGTGGCACGGATAAAATGTAGGGTCGTCGTAAGGCGGTGCACGGTCTAAAAATAAGTAACCAAGCGTTGCCACCGCGGAGGCGGCGAACGAAAAACCGCGGCCGTTTTGCGTATTTCGCGCGAACAATTACGTGCCGCTGAATAAAAGCGCAGCTTTCTCGCAAAAATCCCCTTGTGTAATTCTCCGGCACACGCTTACTCGAATTCTTGCTTTTCACGCGGCGCAGTTACGTCTCTTTTCCTTTCTTTTGCAGCTTTGCGCAAGATCCCCTCGTCGTTCCTCAGCCACGTTAAAAGTTATGCAGCGCGACCACTGCATTCGGTTCGTACGATAACTCAGAGATGCTCGTGAAAATTATGTTTGTCCCGGAAAAATATATTATCGCTCCTATATACTCTGTATAGCCATAAGCGCTATGGCGCGTGTAGAATTCTATAAGTATCAGGACACGAAAGAAATCAAGGCGTACCTGACGAATCGTTAGATTTATTAAAATTATGAAGAATTGTTGTTTCATCTGGAATCGTAAACTGTAAACAACTCATATGTCGAATATCGTAATAGGGAATTCGCTAATTATACGCATGTACGTATGTAGTAAAATTAAATGTGTTCTTCGACCGTACACGCCGTACTCTCGATCATCGGTTCAGTCAATTTCTGTTTCATACCTCTATTTTCGATTATATCTATATCAGGTGTTCTGTTATATCTCTCTCATCGTATAATCTAGTACGATTCGCACGTCGTTATTTTATCAGCCGCGGCGTTATGAGTCGCTCAATGCATCTTAAATTCTTCCAGAGAGAGACTTAGATCAGATACAATTGTACACGCGCCAACGTGTAATCGTTCATTCGCTACTTTCGACCAACACTTTTCCAAACAGTTTCCACGATCTTTTACGATGTGTTTCGATTCGTTGTAACTGTAACGATTATAAAGGAGAAAATAATTGCAAATTATTAGACTGTAAATTTTGGCCGTAAATTTCGCGAGTTGTTTAAACGAAAAAATGTAGTCGCTTCCCGTCAAAAATCGATAAATTAGAATCGGCGCTGAGTTGGACGCGCCGCTAAAATTGACGGCGGATTAGCGTAATTCGAAATCGACACCGGCGGAAATTATTAATTAATAATATATGTACCGACAGTGATCTGTCTTCGTTGCCGGTAATCTATCCGAAATTAATTGAACACCGATAATTAACGGGACTACCGGTTCATAGCTGGAAAATCATATCCGTGTTGCAACTCGTCAACTCGATAATAACACGTCGCGTTCCATTCCCTTTCTTTCGTTCCGATTTGTCCGTGTAATCGTTATCTACACCGTCGCTCATAAGTATATCCTCATTTTCGTCGCTTTGTATCAAAAACACACGAATGTTAGTAAAATACATGAACCAGTGGGTAAACTAGCGAAGCAAAGTACTTTTTACCATTTTTTTGTACGATCAGCGAATATACGTCGCATGAAACATAAATGATTCGTTTGAAATCTTATCAATGGTACAATGTAAAAGCAAATACGGCGATTCGCCGAATTATTTTGAAATATTACTGGCGGAATCGATCACGAGAGTCTCTCCGTCAATTTGCAAGAGCCCGATGCTCGACAACCAAACAATCCGCGGATAATAAACTCACTAAATAATAACACTTGCACCAACTACTTGTACTACTAGTTGCAGGACTACATTTTATCGTATCATAATATTCCACGACAGCTTTAATAACGGACAAAAATATCCCGAATCTTTCCATTTGTAATTTTTTCTGACTGAATTACATCTTGTCAGAGGTAAACAAGTATCCGCATACTTTCAAGCGTCGAGTTTCGAGGCTGAAATTCCAATTGTCTCGAATTTGTTTCACTCACGACTTGATCAAACGCCATCGACGAAAGCTGCGGAGAGCCTCTTGAGCTTTCGGTCCTTCGCGGAGTTCCTCCGGAAGAGAATTTCATCCGGCAGTGGAGCTTAGAAATTGTCCTTTTTAAATCTACCTACCAACGAGAGACTCTCGAAAAGCATATCCCTTTACGTTCGCGGGGAATTTTTTGGCCGTTCCGTAAATGCGACTCGTTTATCTTGCGACTTTAATTTCGCCGAAATGCGACACAACCGACGCGGATATTGCTGCCGCCAAGACGAAAGGGGAGAATAAAACGGAACGGTTTCCATTTATAAAATCCGCGTGACGTTTTCGAACGATCGGTCTTGCCGGGACCTACGCAAACCGAGTTTCTCTTGATTCAAGAAACTTCAGCTCGCAGGAATTCGTTTCACCAACAACGATACGAAACAATGACCAATTGACTGGCTGAAAGTCGCAGTAGTATAGGTCAAGATTTTTCGAACTTCAACTCAGTGTCCACATCGAATGTATTTCGATTATTTACGACGGGAGTATCAAACGATATTAAACTTACAATTTTTTGATTTTTTATTCTTATCGATTGTATCGCATTCGATGAGATAAATCGTTTCTCAGTCGGCGAATTGGCAAGATTGAGTAATAACATTTCGGAGAACCTGTCGTACGTTGAATGTAGTCACGTCTTTCGATCGTTGGCAACAAGAATGATCATAAACCTAAAATTTTCTTCGTAGGAATTTCTTCATTCTTAGGGGCTGTATTATATCCCGTAAAATAAACAATTTTTCCAGTTGATAAATTAAGAAGAAATAATTATTAAAATGAATAATAAATAACATCGACGAAAATGGTTACAAACATCTGCTACAATTTTTAATCTTCTCTTTCTATGTTCAATTAAAATATCGATCGAATTTTGAATTCATAAAGTGAATGAAGTGTAGAGTCATACATAATCATAGTACGACAACTTCATGATAGAATGACGAGGTAACTAGGTCGAGACGCTACAACTTTAAATGTCTTGCAAAATTATGTTTTAACATTACGCTCCCATCGAGAGCTAACAATTTCCCTCTCATCGAGGGGCTTCGCGTATTTTCACCGCTGCTTTTATCGTCGCGGAACGGAATTGTTGGTTACTAAACAATTAAAATTCGATAGTTACCAGGCAGATAAATCGAGAAGCTTTCGGACAACAATTGGAATTTATTTCTACTTCAGAAAACAGTATCGTACACGATTTTATAAATAGATCGGTATAGAGACTTTCCGTTGCTTTTCTCTTAAACGAGTCGATCGAAAGGCACGATGGTGAGAGAAACGGCTGGATATTTCCGTAAAACAGACGAGGCCGGGCCTTGCGTTGTAGGGAAGCCGTGTTTCGCGATATTTAATTAAATCCCCGGATCGTAGGTAGAAAGTTCTGTCGATAGTTGGAAACAGTTAGCAACCGCGTTTACTGTTCGACCATCGGACATTTCGCGGACACGGACAATCCACGTGGCTGTTTCCCAGTGTCGGAACGCCGCAATGTTCCGCGAACCAATTCCATTGGCCGATACTATTAACCGATTGATTTTCCTGGCCGCGTTCGTGCCGATGGAAAATTGATGTTTCCTCGAGACCGCGACCTCTCGTCGCGACGTCTTTGCGGGAACACGATCCGAAGAAGAGGGGAAATACGCTTTAGGCACATTGCACAACAGCGGCACGCGGCATTTTTCCAGCCACTGCGATTAGATGCTGCTTTTTAAAGCTTTTTATTCAAAATTCTACCGGTTATTGATGGACTACGAACATTCGTTGCAATTCAGATTTCTTTAGGTGCAAATAAAGCAATAGAGTATTAACAGAGACTTGCTTCGTCCTCTAGACATTACATTATGATAAATACTGTGCTGAAGATATTTTATATATTTTTATTTAGACGCATTTTATCCATTTTTGCCGATTTAATTTTATTTTATAAGTCACACATTGCAAGTTGCCGATTTTAATGAATTGCAGTCATGTATCATAATTATTTTTGGTATTGGAATGAAAACAAAGATTTACAGATGAGTTTTCGAAATTACAAGCTAGTTAATGGTTCTATTCGACATGAGATTGTGAAATATATACGGTCACGAACAAAAGTATTCGCACACTCTTTGAAACAGATAAGTTTCTTAAAATTGAGCCAAATGATTGAACAATTGAATTTTTTTGAGAAGTCAGAACGATCAGTTAACTAGGTGATGTGTGAAACAACTTTTTGAAAGAATTGAAGTTGATTGGAATCGCGAAGAAAATAGTAAAGGTCACTTTTTACAATTTTCTTATTCGAGCCTGTAATTAGAACTTAAAAAGTACACGTTTTAGATTTATGTTAGATACACACATGTGGTTAACGCTGTTACTGGCTACAAACGATGAAAACGAGCTAAAAACGATGAAAATCGCAGTTCTTTTACGAGTTTTGACCCGTAACTGTGATACATAAATCTACATTTTTATTCGTGTTTCGACGTCTGTTGTTTGTTTCTGTATCAACCGATTTCGATGAGATTTTCAGCATGCATATGGCTGACATGACTCTAAAAATGTGTCGTTTCAATTTTCATCGTAGGTCCAGATTAAAAAAGTTGTAAAAAGTTATTAAAAGTTGTGACTTTCACTATTTTCTTCGCGATTTCCAGCAACTGGAATTTTTCGAAATTTTTGTTGCGCGTCATCCAACAAACTAGTGCTCCTAACTTCTCAAGAAGAGAAATCCCAAATCGTTTGGTCCAATTTTAAGGGAGTTATTCAGTCGTAAAGAACGTGCCAATACGTTTGTTCCTGGCCGTATATAAAGAAACACTGTTTATTTTATAATTTAAATACATTGAGTCGCGTGATAAATTCGCTCGTCTTTCACTGGCGCACAGATTTCGGTAAATGGCATAAAAATTATTTGCAAAATGTAAGGATACACCCACGCGTTTGAACGTTTCCACGAGAGACGTGTATTTATTAAGTGACTCCTTCGTCAGGTAAGTTTCGTCACATTCCGATTTCACGTCAACGAAACGTGAACCGAACCTAATATTTACGTACATATGTCCCTTGTGAATTTACCGATATCTACTAAAACTTCGCTCAGAAGCGTATAATCCCAAATTCGAGATCGGAAGCAGAAGCACGCCGACGTGTCCAGCTTGCGTTTGCAAACGATCGCAAAACCGAGTAAAGCCCGGAGGAATGCAGCTTGGTCGACTGCGTTATCCCAGCGTGGATATCTCCGGTTATATTTCAAGTCAGTTCCACGCTGACACTCTGTCGTGTCCTCGATTTCTCTTCCTCCCTCCATCTCTGCAAATCCTTTTCCTCGGCATTGTCCGCAAAACCAACGAAATCGGGAAGCCCGGATCGTCCCAAAAACGTATTCACCGCGGTTGTTGCAGTTTCGCCCGAGTCGTTTTGCTCCGACTCGGAATCCGCTGGCTTTTCTTCTGCGTTCTCAGCATTTGGCAACGGGTCTTAAAAGAATTTTAATCGTCGGAGCAAGCGGGACGGGGGATCGTCAGTTCAGACGTTTCTAAGGTTCATTCGGCCAAATATTCCTTTAGTTTTCACTCGGCGTTTGTTTCCGAAACGGAGAGATGGGAACGAAGCAAATGGAAACGTCGCGCAGCGAGCCACTCGAATGAGGATTCGAGACGAAGATCAAAAAATGCGTATAACGCGCGGTTTTCCTGAAACTTGATATCAGGCGGACCCGATGCGAGTAAAAGTCTGTTTATCGAATCTTTGTTGGTATTTTCTTTACGTCCTGGCTCGGTTGAAATATCTTGAATTTCTATTAATTTGTTCAACCAAACACGATCGCGTTTAAGTAAATGATGCTCGAAACAATTTCTCCATTTCATTGTTGTAGATACTGACATTTAGCAAAGAACAGAATTTTGTGAACAACTTTTAAAATTTTCGTGGAGCGACTGACTTTGCAGTCAGAAAAATTCTTCGACCGAGTCGCGATTACGACGAATTTCACTAAAAAAAAAAAATAAAGAACATCCGGTGTAGCAGTTTGCAGCAGAAAAATATTATATGGAAATGTTATACAATATCTTTTTTACACAGAAGAATCAGAATTACAGGATTGTTTGGATCGTTCTGTTTTAAATTGCTCTTTAAGGAAAGAGTACAATTTTTTAGTTGGAAATTAAAATTGTACTTATCTTTGTTCAAATTCTCCGTGTTTAATGTGCAACGTTAACGCTGCCTGACGAGAATTGGCAAACAGAAAACGTATAACGAAGGAACGAGCTAATTTTCAAGCGACTGGATTTTGATGTGCCCAAACGATCTCTAATAATCGTCCATCGATTTTTGCGCAAATTATTGTTTACATTTGTACCATTTAGTTATAAACTGATGGTATCATCGAACGATAAAATCGAAATCGAACGATGGTTATTTCGGTTTCTGTCCACTGCATTGCCGCAGTGTGCGTCGGATCGAATCGTTTTAAATCGAAGGAAGAATTAGAGCGGAGCATTGCTTCGATAGCTATATAAAGTTTAACGAAACGCGGACTGCGAATCGAGTTAGTAGTAACAAACGACGAGTTTTATCGAGAAACAGTTGTCCGTGAACGCGTCGCGTGATTCGTTTGCGAAATAAGTTGCGCGTCGTCGACGGTGCGTGAAACTGGACGCGTTGGTCCACTTTTCACCCCTTTCCTCCACGTTCGACGATGCTTTCCTTTGGAAAAAGGAATTTCACGAGCGACGTTTTGCTGCGCCACTCGTTAAACCTGGATCTTACGAACATCAAACTGACCGCTGATCAAAAGTGTCCGGGCAAATGAACAAATGACTCTAATCTTTATAATTCGTATCTACGGATACATTTAATGGTATATTATAGCTCGATTAAACTAATTTTCGAAAGTCAATATGCAGCAATAAAGTAGCAAATGTACGTAATAGAACATATGGTAAATAGTAAGATACGTTTTTCCTGCGTTTTTTATTAGGCAGCCTAACATGATAATTTACTGAACCCATAAAAGAGAAGTAAATGTTGCTTGCAATTGCCAATTCGTCGTTAATCTGTGTATTTTGGTACACCTTATATACTGTTACTCCAACTCCATCAAATTCCGGATTTTCAACGTGTCAAAATTCGAATACAACTGCATCGTATATAAGGTAACAATGACGAGAATGATAGTGAGAAATGAATTTAACGCGTACGTGGTCTAGGAAATCCACTCTTAGCTCGTTCGTCGTTAACTATGGCAATAGACACGGACACGCCCAGCTAGACAACTTTCCACGCGGAGCCAAAGTTGGAACGAAAGCCGCAGAACGTCGAAGAGCAAGTCGAAGATGAGAGACTCGAAGTCGAAAGCTCGTAGGCGACTAGAGTTCCTTCATCTGCTCCGTTCCACCGAGAATCGAAACTTGCGCCGATCTTCTCTATTTTTTCTAGACGCTAGATTTTGTAAAGTGGAACGTTTCAATTTTGCGAGAAGCGGTCGATTAAACTACTTGCACGCGCCGTTAACTGAATCTTTGCGCGCGTATTATCCCTACATCGAATCGGCCGCGAATCGAATTACAAGTTTGCAAATCGTCGCGACAATGTATTCCGTGCAAATTGCCCTCGAAATCCTCGTTAACTAATGGCTGGATCGTTAAAATTCCTCATCGACGTCGGACAGTCGAACAGGTAGCGCTGTGGCGCGATTTCGATCGAGCGGAAGTCGTAGAATCTGGATTAGCGTGGTGCATCGCCGCGCTAATCCCATTAACGATCAACCGCGGACTCGACGTTGAATCCTGCTCGCATGCTCGGTTAATTATTATTCCTCGACGTTTTTCAATTGGCACCGGGATCAACGTATCGCGTTCGCGAATTCATTGGTACGCGTTCGTTGGACGATCGTTAACGTTGCAACCATAAACGCACGCTGTCCGCCCGGTAATTATAGTAACTGTTGTTGCTGCAGTTATTCAATGTGTACACGCGGTGTCGGTGACTGTGCGTAGTCGATACTCGGCTGCATCGAGAAGTTTGATCCGGTTGCCAGCATAGTTCTGGCAAGTTTCCCTCCAGTCAATAGAGGAAACGCGAGCAAGCTCGTTATGGTATTTAACGAACGAGATTCTCGATGGAGAAGTTACATTGTCGATCAGGAAAAGTTTCGCGATTGAATCCGCGAGGCATTCGAGCGATTTAATTAACAATGAGGTCGCAATCGGACGAATAAAGGCAGAAACGTTTAATCGTACGAGACACGTGATTAAAAAATGATTAAGCCCCACTTGGCGCGAATTACACGACCAGCGCGGTGGCTGCTTTGTCTAAAATTTATAAAACTTCATGTACAGTATCTCATCGAAGTACACTTGTCGACAGCTTTTTGTGAACATGCTACGTGCGTTCTATGAAAAATCGTGAAATTGCGTCAGTTGTGTAAGGTTACCCAACCATCGTGGTTATATTGGTAAAGTTTGTTTTACAATTCTGCAAACGTATACAAAAATTACAAGATATTTGCTACAAGTATTCCGCAATATTAATAAATGTCGGTATTCAGTGGGACCATCTTTACCCCTTTTTGTTTTTGCTTATTTGCTAATGTTTTACTAAATATAAGTTTGAAGTAAATATCTTGCAACTTCTTCAAATTTTGCCAATATAATTTTGGCAATCGCGACTCGATGCCAATAGCAGAAGTATCAAGATATATTATATAACAGGAACAATGTGCGCATAAAAATTTTGTACAATAAGTGTACAAATACTTCTGCCGGCTACTGTACGTACGCACGTCAACGTGTTTTATTTAATCATGAAAGAGGATTACAATTTTGTTAAGATATGTATGAAAGTTGTTTTCTCATCGGGACCGCTATAATCGTGCCCGCGGTAATTAAATTTGCGCGACGCGCTGTGTACCAGGTGTTAAATATAAGAGGAAAAGGAAACGATGTTGGTGGCGGTTTAACGGGAAAATGGATAGCACGGTCGCATGCCACCAAATTGACCCGGGTTCTGTTCACGGCGAAAAAGGCGGATCACTTTTATTCGAATTTTTCATGCTGGAACATCACAGAAAATTACACCGAATTCATAAATAATAAGATATATCCTAATTTCGTGTAGGATGTGATAATTAGACTGTCGATTTTTTAAACGTTTGTAACTTGCAGATACAAAAGTACACAAAATTGCACGTAGAGAGAAATAAAATATAAGGTGTCTAGAAAAATCTTACGACAGTATCACAGCACATGAGTCTGAACGACTTTTTCTTCTTCCTCGGATGTAACTGAGTTGAAGTACCTAATGTCAGGAACAAAAGACTAAGCTTTGGACGAAAGAAATTTATTCTGAAGTGTTACTGCAGTGTGGTGGTTAAGCGTTTAGTGGAAGCGCAAAGATAGTTTGAGTTCAAACGACAATTTCAGATGCAACCACCGACGCTGAATTACCAGCCATTCTGGTAACGTGAAAATTCTATTGCCTTTCTATAGTGGAGATAAGTTTATAAACATTTATAATCTTTCTCTTCTCGAAACAAACTCTTTCTGTTCAAAAAATGTTATTACAAAAATATGCTGAGGCTTCTGATAAATGGTATCATGAAAGCTTGCAACGTATAATGACGATTAAGTATTTCTTGTTTAAAGAATACTCGTAATCAGAGGTACGAATTTGAAGCCATCCAACGTACAATATTCGTTACGATATTTGATACTTACGTGAAACGATCTTCACCTAAACCCTACCTTTTCAATTACCTTCATGAAAATGTGAATCTTTGTGCGAACACTCGCAGTCTAGCAACAATTTAATTCAAATTACGAATGAAACGATCGATCGATCAGAATTTCCTATTCATGCGGCGTGACGATCTAAGAATTTACGACACCTACTTTACAAGGTGTTTGTAAAATTAACGGATATCAAATACCTGAATGCTTGTCACGTTGAGAATTATGCCGGCGTAAGCAAAACCTGTCGCCGTAATCTTGACGAAATCAATTCATGGAAGTTACGATCGAAAGCGTGTATGTACCGACGATAGGCGACTGATCGATAGTAGCAGCCGATCGAGGCTTTTCCCTCTTCAATTTATCCCGGCAGTGACTTCTTTGTCCTGACACTGTGACGCGTTCCGTTGTAGATCTCTGATCGATGATCTCTTGCGGCTTCGAGGTTAACGAGGATGCGGCTTTACGCAAACGAAAATGTCGATCATCCAACGTGTGTTCTCTCTTCTCTCTCGCTACATCCGCCGTACTTGCATTTCTCTCTCGCTCTCGTTGTCCCTCCGGCATGCACACGAGCTCTCCGTCACGATTATGCTAATTGCTGCAGCTGCAATCACTCTGCGTGACAGCACTTGGTCTCTCTCTTGCTCTCTGCCTCTCTTTCTCTCGGTGTGTGTCTGCCGATCGATCGACAAGGATCTGCAGATGCGACGCACGTTACCGGCAACGCTAATTAATCGGTCGCTGCTAATTCGGCCGGATCATTTGCATGGAGACATAATTGCAGACACGAGACCGCGGGACCGCGAGGCCGCGGGACCATCCTAATAAAATATATTGGCGTTTCGAGCAAAATGTGTCCCGTACGTGCGGTATTCGCCATCGTTCGCCGATGCTCCGGCGATTTTTCCTCGATATATCGTCGCGCGCTGCATCGACGATTCCTGATGGTGCGATAACGAGGTTGGCGCGCGCGATTTCATCGAATGCGCGAGAACGTATCGTAGCTGCAGGAAAACGCACGACTCGGGGGAACGTTCCATCGCGTTCAGCGCGAGTGTTCGAAACGAATTAAGGAAAGGGGAAAGCAATTTTCCGGCGAACAAAACGACGCGTAATCGCGCACGATTTCTCCTCCTTAAATGATTCACCGCGGAAATCACGTCGCCGTAGAAAGTGGATCGTTATTTCGTGCATTAATGCAATTGCCGCGATCGATGTAACATTGCATTGTCCTGTCTAGCGATTATCACACGATCGAGTCGAGGTATTAGAGATGGCAAGGTGGTCGATGATTCCTAGAACGCGAGACATCAACACGTTTTATCGATCGAGTGGTTTAGACGTTGCGCGGTAAATTAAAATTCATATGGAAGAACGACGATTACAGGCAGTGTTTTTTAAAAGTTTCCTTGGAATTTGTAATTGCTCGTGCTATCTCGTTATGGTAAATAAATTTATGGCAATAAGGTTTCTTTCTTGAGACGCTGAATGCTGATTGTATAAGACGCCACAGGATAATGTACAATTGGAAACCGGAGTAATTAAAATCAATTCGTTGTACCGAGAAAGATCCACTTCTTAAAAAGTAAGTAGAGGAGACGAGAATCTTCGCAAAAGAGCATGATTCACCGTGGCACCGGTCTGCGATATAATTTCAATTAATTTTTCCCCGCTAACCGTTTAAAATACCACCTGTGGATTTACGAACAGACCGAGCATATTCACACATTTACGAACCCTTAAAAATGCACGGAGTGCATTTAACGCGCAAAAACGTACAAAATGTCTAACTGTATAGTACTCGTTATAATGTGTAATAGTCCAATTGTCCGTTCAGAGATACGTTGAACATATCAACCAGCTAAATACGTTTAATTAAGAACTAGTTTAAGTAAATTTTCAAACTCGATTTTCTCGTGTTCTACGTACATTTCCTTATTTAGGGAAGCGTCTCGTGCCACGGCTTGTGTACCTACATGTTATTCGGCCGGCTACTGTATAATTTATAAAAAGGACGAGGTACTCAAGGTAGCCAAATAGCCAAATCAACAATGCCTGAATATTTCACGTGCCACCGTCAGGGTTAACCAGGGATTTGCTAAACGAGACCCATTCATAATCGATGCAGCCGATCCTGCTACCTTCCATAGCATTCCCTGGCCCTTATTGCGGCCAGAAGTGTGTGCATTTGCTCGGTAAAGAAGTAGGAACCCACCTCTCCGACGATGTTCCATTCCCGATGCCTATTTACCCGGCCGAGGCATATCGCGCTCGGAACGTAATTTTCACGGTGGCGAGATATCATCCCCTTTCGCGTGCCATTCTCACCCTTCCTAGTCCCCGTCCGGCTTTCCCCTTTCGACGGACTATATTAAGGATTCCAGGAGGATGCTGCCGTATCCAGGACGACCCTCCAACCACCCTTCGTTCACCGCCGCTCATCTCAACCAACCACCACCATCGTTCTCTCGTCGTCGGATGGCTGCGGTTTACTGGAGAACCGGAGGTGCAGCGCGTCGCCATGCTAAACGACCATTCAGCGTATTCAATTGCTTCTTCGTCTTCGGCGGCAGTGGCGGAAAAATGCCAGCCGGTTGTGCATGACGCTTTATTAAGTTTGAATCGGACAGACGTGAAATAGAATCGTGCGCGGGCTGTGTGGCAAGGTCGTGGTTTCACGATGGAATTAAAAGGCCGTCAAACGATCCAAGGAATCCAAGGAGGCCATCGCGTTTAAAGAAATGGAAGACGAGTTTCGAGGACCGACTCGATTCCATTCTGCTGCCGCGTTTCCGTAAATTGCCTGGCACCTGAAGATTCCCGTAGCCATCTGCCGAATACGAGAACAATCTTCGCTTCTCCATCGAAAATAATTCCAATTGCTCGCCGCTGTACTTTCGTATTTTATCTCTTGCTCGGTCCCTCGCCCCGTCAGTTTTCCGTATTGCTTTTAAGATGTTGTGTAAAACGCAATTCGCGAACCATTTATTTCATGTCTTCAAGGGGAATTTCAGAGAACACCGAAAATAGCTGCTTAAACGGCGAGGTTAATTTATTCGAGGAAAAAGTTTTTTCATTGAAGAATTTGCATTTCTACCTATTTCGTCCCGACGATGCTTGCGCTAAAGTTGCGTTTAAATAACTCTTACGAACTGTCTCACTGCTTAGTCCTTAAAGAGTTAATCATTTCCTTGATACTTGACATTAATTGCCACGTTTTGTATCAAATTAGTAGATATTCCGATACTTATAAATCAATGTAAGGATTCAACTCGACGATAAGTTCTACGTAACGTAATAAAAAAGGAACCTAAAGTTGAACCTATTAGAATTACAGATGGCTATCATAATTTATGTTGGATTAATGGAATTTTAGCTATACAATTTTATTTCGTATTTCACATTCTTATAATGATTTATGTCAGCTTACCAGAATTTAGGATATTCAATTTTATTTTCTATTCTACGTTCTCAACGCTAGAGATTAGTAACTAAATTAAATAAAAAATCAGAAAATTAGGTAATCCAGCGCCAAATTGTCGTGGTCCTCGATAGCCCAATAATACCAATTAGGAATTTCCAAATTTCCTAAGAGAAGTTACACGGTCCGTTTGTTCAAACCCAGGATTCCTCGTTGAAGGATCTTCGCAAGCTGGAAAATAGAACAGTGAAACAGAGTGAAAAGATTCATCGACGACGTCGCTTTTTGTTCTTCACGCGATGTTTGCGCTCTCGTAGGGCCGCGTTAAAATAAACGACGAACTCTCGCCGTGGGAGCTTGGCGCGTTTTAATTTTCCGGGTACGGCGACGAAAAGGAAAAGGAGGAAAGGGCAGGAAAGGATTCGCGGATTAGTCGCCGGTAGTTCTAATTAGAGTCGGCGGTAATGAGTTAAAAACGGACGCGAGAATCTCGAGGAAGCGGAAGAGTCGCAAGGGCCGTTGGACAAACGATAGTCTATTACGCTCGGCCGCCGGAAAGAATTACCATGTTGACGAATGGATTTCCATTTTCGAGAGCCACCCTGTGCACTTCTCCAGGGCGGCGCTTTCCAGCCTTTTACGGGCTTGCGATTCTGACTGTCCGAATTGCTTTGACAATCGGCAGAGGAGAGACGTTTGTCACCCCTAGAGCTGCAATTTTCAACCCTTTTCAGCTCGTGGAGCGTATAATTGCTAAAATTCTGCGGCAAAAGATACATTAAGTTACGATTCAAAACGCAGCATTCGCGCCGGACAGCTATACGTCTCTCTAGTGGTTCCTAACTGTTTTAAATTGGTTCTTTTAAAAAAAAAGATAGTAGAGTAATCGAGTCTTCAGAAATAGTCTAAGTAATCGAATGCCATTTATGATCATAGAAGATCCAACGACGCGGAATTTTCTGCAAGTAGCGCAGATCTTTTTTTCCTTTTTTTGAACTCGCCGCGCTTTATTGTTTTATTGCCTGCGAACCCTGGATGCACGCGAGCGACTTTTTACCGCGCGATCCCGCTGCTATCATCAAACTTTCTCTGTTTTTCTACGTGGAATCACAAAGACACACGTATGATCGCAGCGGGATTACGCGGTAAAATGTCGCTGGTCTGCGTTCAGAATTAGTCGGACACTCGAACGTTGCGCGCGGATTTGACGCTCGATGCGACCGGGACGTAGGTTTTTTTACTTCTTTCTGCGAGACACGCAATCATCAGTCAATTACTCTCTGCGGCACTTTCATCTCATCAGAAATACCAGGTCGGGAAATTCGAATGTCCAGCTCCAGCAACTTGCCTAACTCCAGCCATGTTTTTCCGCGTGTGTCTCGTTGGTACAAAGAATAGAAATTCGTGATAATACGATGAACATTCTGCTTAGAGAGCGGCAAACGTTCGGTTCTTTAAAGTCTCAACTGCTTCCAATAAGATTCAACTTCACGAACTTCAAACTCAGTTTTCCCAGTTTACGAAGTAGTGGAGGTAGAACAGTTAAGAACTACAATGGCGTATTGTTGTTTTTATTCGACAATTCGAAGAAAAAGAGAGCAGCGACTAAGTAATCAGCTACACCGGTTGAAAATCGCGGCTCTCAGGCACCTTAGTAGTTTACGAAAGTACTTGGAAAATACGTGTTTCGCCGTACGACGAAACAAAAAGGACAATTTCGTTAACGCGAGATTAATCCGTATAACGTGGAATAAAGTATGGTAAAAATTAATATCGAATTAAATGGATGGAACATTTAAGAATGGCTGTAAATGATGAAAAATGTTTACCTCGTCGTTCTTCCTCTCCAATCTCCAATTCTCAGGAGATTAGATAATTTCTTAATAGCTTTCCTTAACTTTCCTTGAGCCTCCGTAAGCGTGCTAATATTTATGAACTGATGCACCAGAAAACTCTGACAGTTTAATAACCATTCTTCTTCCATCCTCCGCTTACAGGCGTCGTGCCATAAATTAATCTGCAAGTAAAAAGAATTTATGAATTATCATTTGGCCGCGAAGTACCATTCTCTGTTCCATTTGCAAGCGCGACGCGGAACATGGTGACTGCTTTCTGTTTCGCGGCGTCATCGGAAGAAAACGCGAAGTTTTAAGCGGCCTGGCCACGAGAGAAAAGAATAGCATTGTTTCTGGCCGCGGATTATGCACCCACATTAGCATAAGACGAGACAGAATGGCGCGAACACTTAACGAGATTTTAACGACCATCCAACGCGTCGTTAATGCCCAGCTGAATCGCAATCGTCGCGCTCTCCAGCCTCGAATGCGCGGCGAAAAAATTCTTCCGGCTCTCAGTTTGCCGCGTTAACGATATTAATTATGCGTTGGACATCGTCGAACGGTCCAAGGAACGCATTAACGACGAACTTTCCTACCGACTGCCGCCGTGCTATGAAAATTAATTGACATTTTTACTCCTATACCCTGACTATTCTTTTCGATTTGCGTTCCGAGGCCAGGAAACTTTTCTGGTCACATCTTACGGTAGAGGAAAAGTAGACGGAGAATTTCTGTTTTTCAATTTCCTGCAGATTCTGGAAGCGATAATTGGAGGGCTCAGAAGGCAGTCGGTGTAAGCCAATCGTTTTCCCATGAAAAATAATTCACGCGGCGCAAAATACGTCTTCGTTGTCAGAATCTTCAATCAACGGAGCAGTTTAACGATTATATTGTAATAACTGAATTGGAGAACGTGTTCTAGCGATTAAATTGTGCCGTCGGCTGGAAGTTTTGATAACGAAATAGTGCGAATGAAACATTGACTTCCACTGATTGACTTCTGAGCCCTCCAATTAGAAATTAATTTCAAGCGACGGCTACGAGAAAGTTTAAACAGTGAAACGGGAAAAACGCGGCAACTTTGCAAAACGCAATTACAATGAACGAGAGAAACGAATGTATAATATAATTATATTATATAGTATGTTCTATAATGGACGAGTGTTTAGTACAGGAAAAATGTTTAATATAAAATTCCTACATTTTTCTTTCCGTCACTGTACAAGGTGTCCCAGTATTAATAATGAGAAGATCCCATCCTACATTTTTTTACTTATTCTTTCACGTAGAATCTGCTCTTTGTCGACTGTACCGTGATTACTCGAACTGTCTGTGATCTATCGAAATCTATGAAATTCTGCCTAATCTACGAAGCTCGATACTAAGATGAATGGTTGAAATCTTGCATTTGTAATAGTTCAAGTTCCATCTGTTAACTGTATCGCCGTTGGCGAATTTTTATGTTTCAACCCCTAAACTATCACGTAATTCCGATTTTCTGACATTACCCTGTCCTTTTCTTTACCTCGTTTCATTTTTCTCGCGAGAAAAGCGATACGCTACTTTTCGGTAGTTAGAAATAACAAAGTTTCAGCCGCGAATTCGTAAGATCGTGGTTCAGCTCAGTTCTCGAGCGAGGAAAAAAGTTTTTGTAAGTCTGTGTCATAAACGAACAAGCGGCAACTTCCCCTTCGTCTTTTTAACGTGCACGAAAGCGTATTCTGATTGTTGGCTGTCGACGTGGTAGTACGCGAGACGCGGCAATGTCATAAACCTCTTGCCTGGAGTGTTTCGGTAAGAGAACCTGTCGTGAGTCGCGAGAAACCAAGCTGGTTATTTTATTCTGACAAACGAATTTCCCAAAGTAGCCATAGGAAAAAAACAATTTTTCCAACCTCCTCGGACTCCACCTTTGGGCCATTCTTGCGTTATTAATGCATTCGACTCCGCACCGGCGAGATACTTGTCAGCCATTCCTTGAATGTTTCAGCGTTTTGCAAAACTTTCTTATGCCAGGGAACAATGGCTACCGCGCCATCCCTATTACCTTGTATTATGAATCGTGTCCCGAGGTTTCGATCTGCCGCAACTTTTCCAAGCTTTCCGCTTCTAGCCGGCTCTCGTGATTTAATTCGCGGCTACTTGAAACCATCGAATATCGAAATATGATACTTTTTTAATCCTCAAACATGTGATTCTTGTAGATGTAATAAATATAATGTAATGAAATACCTTGAGATTCCCAATTTATGCGTCATTAAGTCCTGGAAAGGTAATTAAAAGAACGCAACTATTCCGAGAATAATGTAGTAGGGAAATGATTTAAAGGATTCATTAGTTTCGTTTCATTTCTTGTACTTTTTTACTTGGAAAAATAATTTCTTCTCGTCAGCAGAAGCAAGTTACCTATTAACTGCACAACGCATCTGTTAAAACACATTGCGCTGAAAGGGTTTTAAGTATAAAAGAACGCAGTGGGTAACGAATAACATTAACAGCAAGACGGTTTAATCGCACAGAATAATGAGATAATGAAAGACGAAATCATTTGTAACAAATTCGCAGTTTATACTTTCGAATTCTGTGGAACATTGCTTCCCAATATAATTTCAAACATAGCCTGCTACGTTCTAACCACAAGTTCGTAGTTTTATAATTACGAGTTATAATTTATCGATGCTGAGAAACATTGTTCTCCGGTATAATTTCAAACAGGTCAAGCTTCGTTCCCCGTCGTATTAACATAAGCAACACATAAGCGCGTCGGTGATCATGTAAATGATGTAAGTGAAGAGACCAAAGATTTCGTTTCGTCGAGATTTTCATTCGTTTTATGATTTGTATTTCTGTATCATGGAAAAATGTTTGCCAAATAGCTGTGAAATGAGCATGTACCATGAGGATTTTACTTTGACATTTATCCGTGGCGGTATCTCGTTTATTTCGACAAGTGGTGTAAGTTATGTGTTTTCTATGCGTAAGTCGTGAAACTTATGAGGAAAAAGATACTTACATATTTTTGCATTATACGGTTAAATAAAGGCTGAGATATGGTGTATGGTAATGCCACATATAAAATGTTTTATAAAACATCACAATGGATCCTGAAGCGGAATATCGTGTTTTAGACGTTTCATCGAACAGGGGGAGGCCAAGGTTGTATCATAATTTATAGTTATGTCTATTATATGCAAGTGAGAGGTCAGTGACAAAAGAAAAATATAAAAATATAATGGATCTGCTACCCTACTTTCCACCGATTCATCATGAACACTTTAGAGCCCCTGAATTATTCGAAACAGAAAATTTTGATATCGAAGCAGCATTGGTTAATAATTAACTGTGCAAAGTTACTACATATGTACAACATAAATAAATAAATCTGTTCGTTTTTAACTTGCTTTCTTAATAAAATTCGTTATTCTTTACTATCATAAGTCACGCTAACTAGGATGTATTATAAATTTTAAAAATGTTCGAGTCGTTTAAACGTTTAAAAGACACTTTCCTCAACAGGTTACTCATAAAATTGTACGATGATATATCACGTAAAAAGATTCTACATTTGACGAAACATTTAATTCCGTAACGGAGAAATATATTTTTGATACCCTCGAACGTAAAAGTCTAAATATCGGAAAACGAAACATTTGTATAACCTGCACCACTTTCATAATCACTGACACGACATTGTTAAAAATGTTATCTTGATTTCAGAATTATGAGACACGGCGTAGCAACCTTGTTTATCAGAAAACCGAAATTCGCGATTTAAACCGAAGAGAACGAACGAGTGTTTCAATCCGTACCGGTTTTCGAAGTAGACGTTCGTCCGTAGCTTCCATCCCGGATAATTATTTCGCTCGTTAGCGGGATCGGTTAATATTTCTCGATAAAATGAAAGCGGAGGCTTGGCCGTCCAAGCGGCTAGACGATTGTATTCGCGGCCGGTGGTGTTATCGGAAAAATCGAGGGTGCAGCCTCTGCTCTATCGGACGAACTTCTCGGGAAAGCGATTTTCATGAAATTCCAGGCGCAACGTTCCGCGCGTGCATTTTTCGAATGCCGACGTTATTAAATGTCCGATATCGGGCCGCCACACCGGTGACATAGCGTCGAGGTGAAACGCGCGCGTGCGCTCCACGTCCTCCGTGAAAAGTTCATGCGAGGAATTTTTTGGTAAATGTATCGGGCTCGCGTGTATGGGCTCGGCTAATACCGAAGATACACGCGGCTACACGCCGCGAATTCCCCTATGGTCGAATTCGTTTAATCCCCGCCACTGAAACCGGCCGAAATCACGCGCGGAAAACTGACACGCCAGATTTATGCATTTACGCGGCAAATATGTCCACGTGCAACTTGATTCCCGTTAAATCCCTTGCCAATTTAATGCCTGAAAATCACCAGCGTTTATTTCATTTTCTTCGTTTAACCGCCTTCTTCTCTGTCGCTGCCTTGTCCCGTGTTTCGGTCACTGGGCATCCAGGCTTGGGCAAATTTTATTTCGCTCGCTTATTAAAGGAACAAAGCTCGAAGATTTATTCGTGAATAAGGAATACCGATATCGTGGTATTATTTGACGAACTGTTATTCGTTAGTGGCGAATGAATCTATCCTTTCATCCTTTATTCCAGAGTAAATCTTTACTCGTTATTCGAAGTAATCCCGCGACGAATGAATGCAAGCTGTTCTCTATATCTGTCTCGGGCATAGTCAACAGAAATAAACGCGTCTCGCTGTTCGAAATTCTCATTCTTTGCACATTCTTGTCTTCGGAATAGCAATTAACTCGCGACGCAGATGGAATAGCAGATTTCGAAGAAAATAACTAGACACTGGAAGCAGCGAACAGCGATCTATTTACAATCAGACACCAGAGGATGGTTTTAATCTCATAATTCGCTAAAATAGAACCAATTGTGTTGCTTAATAAGTAAAACAAGCAGAATACTTCTCTGTGCCTGTACCAGCCAACTAGTCTGCTTCCTAGCTCCGCACGGTAGCTAGTGGGTCGTTTCCGCGCGAGAATCTCAACAATAAGGAGTGAAACAAAGACAGGTTTCAAGGACCGAGGAAGTCGGAACGCAGATACGGGCTTCCGGGAGTCAAAGGCGAGGAACACCAACTGGAAGGCAGATTCCGTAGCTGCCGGTAGCGCGGAATGGTTGGCCTGTTGGCTAGCGTTTCTCAAACTTTACCACGCTGCAGACGCTTGATACGTGACTTTCCTCCGGTTGGTTTTCGCTATCGTGCACTTTCAAATAAGCTCTTTCGAGCATTATCGCGCCAGGCACCAGCACGCGAGGCAAAGCCTAACACAGAGCCAGGCAAAGAAACGCCAAAGGAAGCGCACACGTACGTACGAGCAAGTTACACACACGTTGGCAAACATGGTGGAACTCTATGAGCGGAAATCAACGTATGCTGGGAGGAGCAGCTTCTGAAGTATACACACAGGCAATTGAATTAACCAGGATGGGAATTACAGTTTGCACGCCGGTGTTATAACATTAGCTCGGTAGAGCTCACGAGATTCTCTGAACGCATCGATGAACACTCTTCGTGTGTTCGAGGATGGAACGTTGGCGAGGGGTAGTCGGAGAAATGCTGTTCTAGCCAGGATGACCAGATCCAGGAGGTTGGTCCGCGTTATAATCTTCTCGACAAAAGCCACCAGCTCTGGCCGCAATCCGAAATCAATAGCCTGTGGTCTGTTGCCGCTATCTATTTCACTGGCTCTACTGGTTCCGTATAAATAGATATATACTTAACCGAGTATAAGTTCCATTTCGGCCAGTGTCGAAAGGATTCGCTGTTCCCCATAAGGACAGCGGTGTTCGTCGAGGAATGTCGAGATCGATCGTACTGTTTAAATATGACAATAGATTTCAAACGTTTCGAATATACAAGCGCAGACCTACAACTATACTGTTCTGCTTAATTAAAATTATCTAGTAGTTTTCAGTGTATCTAGTATGTTTTCATCTTGCAGCGAGTGTTGAAATACTTGAAGTTCATCGTGTTTTTTCTTTCTATCTATATATAGGAACGATGTAATTATAGTTATTATTTCTCAGATGGTTTTACTAGTTTATGATATTTTATGTACCATGTACTAAGTTAGTTGTTGGTTTAAACGCTGATAGGATGTTTCATTCTGGTACATACGTTGCTGTGACGGCTAAGTCATTGTTGCTGTATCCTTGCCATTGTATTTAATTGATTGCCACGTTAATAATTCCTGTTATCTGCCTGTATACTTCTATCTATATGTTTCTGTCTATTTCTTTGAACAGTTTGACTCAAACAACACGCTGGCCTGTCGTCCCTATATATCACTTATGATCGATCTACGTTTTTGTCATTGTCCCAGCTTTACCGACAGCCGTGTAACTTATCACGCTCGTTATTTCGCGTCTCTGCAACCGTTGCACCAAATGGGAACGAAAATTTCGATACAAAACACGTCTTGAAAGAATCATTGATTTCGTTCGAATTGAAAAAGTTTCTCCTATACAATGGAAATAAAACCTTACTCGAAGCTTCCATTACGGAGATTGCAAGATAAAAGAAGAGGGAATGTTATCAATGGAAAGTCCTTTAGATTAGATTATCAAGAGAAAACGTGTGATTCGATGGGAAGCTGGGGCCAGCTGACACAGAATTTTCCGGCGATGGTTCCGTCTTCTCGAATCACCTTTTACGTAATTCCGTAGCCAAACGATCAGATTTTCGGGGTATTACATGGATTTGCTGGTGCCGTTACAAGGTACAAGGACTTCGCTGCGCGAAATTTATGCCCCGAAACCGTTCCGCTCCTATCCATTGTCCCTGCCGATTTTCCTACGGCGCGAGATAAAATCAACGCGATTACACGGTCGATTTTAATTTACATTTCAGCTTCACGGAAGCCGAAACGATCGAATCTACTTTTTATCAGTTCCACAATTTCATTTGCCCAAGTACGTGATTAATGTTTAATTGTCCGAAAACAAATGATTTTCTCTCATAAATTCGTTTATCGTGGATAGATTTCTATTTACATCACTAATGAATTATTACTTTCCGACAAACGAAAGATATATCCATCGAAAGCTTAATTATTACGCTGCACGTGGTGAGTCAATAAAAACCACTATCTGAAGTAACTCATCTATTGGTTTTATCGGAGAACGTCTTAAATGAATTCCGTTGCATTTCAAGAGATTCGTCGGATGGGTGGAATTTTATTTTTTAGTATCTTGTATTTTGTGAGATATTGAGGTGACTCTTAGCTGTTTAACTTTTAATGAAAGTAGTCGATCTAATTGGACACTCGTTGCGGAAACATTTTACTTGAATTTATCGTGTTTTACGTACGAAAGATAAAGAAATACGTCTGTTACGCTAATAGTTTTTCGATATAAATAGGTTAATATCTTTCAGAGAATGGTAGAGAATGACCAGTTGGATCGACTAACGTTGTAAAAGTTACACGGTGACTATTAACAAACTCAACGTCAACTCAATACCTCAAAAGGTATAAGATTTAAATTAAATCATACTGCTCTAGCCAAACCCCGTAAAATACAATAAGTTTCGCTTGAAACATTTTTTTATACGATCAAAGGTTATTTCAGATGATTTATTTCAGTTTGTACCGACTCGTCCTGTATATTCTCACCGATACGCGAGCAGCTCAGAATATACGATGTTCGCGAATACAAAACATATAAATTCAAGCAATTGAACAATCGCGAATGTACGAATACATACCTTACTTCACCTAAATATGATTAACAACCCTTTCACCTCTGCTTCCTATTCCTGATCAGCGAGAATTCCCTTCGATTCGTTGCGGCCAGTCGCGATTCTCTTGAAATTCCAGAAACTCTAACCTCGTTTCCTTATTCCCCATTCACCCTCGTATCTCCAATTACCGCGTAGCCCGTACAGTTAAACTTATTCCATAGGATCCGTTTTCAATACAGCACAACGGTGCAGAACGCGGCCCATTGTTCCTGCTTTCTCCATTGTGTCGCTCGCGAGAGCGTTACGTTCCTAACCTTGTACACGCGCAACCCTCGTTCACAGGTCGCGTTCTGCTCCACTCTGCAGCCTAGAGCTTCCTGGTCATTACGGATTTCTTGTCCCCTTCCTTCGATCCGCCACTCTCTTATCAAAGATAAGACGATTTAAATTAAATTCGGTTTTCCGTGATTCCGATTTTTGCCTGCAACTTTGGAGAAAATGTCTACGAATGTTCGAAGATCTTCGCGAGCTTGTATACAGGAAAGGGGGTGATTCTACGCGAAAAAAGAAGTCGAAAATATAGAATAAAAAAAATATAGAATAAAAAAGTCGGATAGTAAGTTAATAGGTAGGAAGACACTTCGTCGTTCAAAACATAACGTCAATCGAGACAATGATCTACAGTGAGATCCGTTATAACGAGACGTGATCAAGTGCACGCGCACCGAACGAAAATTCAAAGTCGATTTTCTCGAAAACAGAGCCTCGAACGAAAAATTTTTATTCCATATTTTCGACTTCTTTTCTCGCGTAGAATCACCCCCTTTCCGCTTGTACCACCAGTTACCAACCACCCTGTATATTCAGGTTGTAGCCTTCTTCAAATATTTCGTATCAATACGATTTCTCTCGAGCCATCGAGTGACACGGAAGTCAGGAAACCAGTAAAAATGCGTTTATCACGCGTTTGAGGCTACTATTCATGCTGTATATTAAGTTTCAATAGGTACGTGTTTGCAATAAATGTCTCGTGACTTGCATTTTGAAATTTCATGAAGGTCGTAATGACACTCCACTATCTCGATTACGTTGATAATATTTTATTATATTAATAAGCCTGGATATTTACAGCCTCCTGCGAGACCATCTTTTACGCTTATTAATTTAAAATGTCTACTACACGCTGTATACTAATCTTCTTTGCTAAATATGTCCTGGCAGTGAATATTTTCTAACTTCTATGTACGTTCCTAGATTGCTTTCAAATGTCGCTGTTAAAATCACGATAATCTGGTCCCGTTACAGCGCTCACGGAATTTCAAAAGTTTCGAGGAACGTTCGAATATATTTGTATCCGATTACACGGACGTATTGAATTCGACAGAACTTCAATTCGTCTGAATAACGTAACCATAGCCTTAGGCGCAACGGCGTTAAGTATAACAGTGCGAAGTCTGACAACGTTAAGTATGTTCGTCGTAAGATTTCGCCGAAACTCTGCTGTAATTTTCGCCGGAAGCCGAAAGCTTCGCCAAAGTATCACTTTGCGAGCTTCGACATTCTCTTCAAGCCTGTCGACGAATTTCGGGCTTCCCCATGAAAATTGATGCGCCGTTAACATCGCAGCACCGCTTCGAGACGCGTGACACGACATAAACGAAGGAATCACGCGCGTCCCGTGCCAGAGAACTCGACGTTCTCTTTTACGGTTGATCCTAAGAGAGGGCGAAGGCGGTTTAACGACGCGACGTTACCGCGTTCTCCTGTTTTTCCGCTCGTACGTCACGTCATAGAGGAGCGGAACACGTTGGGCGTTTTATTCCACGGCTCTTTGCCACCAGCGGAATGTGACTGATTCTCTTAAGAGGGCAGAGTATATTTGGCTAACCATTAGTGGATCTCCGAGCAGAAACGAAAAAAAAGCACCTTTTTCTCTGTGGAGGTTCCGCTCCACTCCGCCCAAAAGACAAAGGATATTTCACGCAGCAACGAGCGCACATGGCGAAAATACGGCTGCACGATCGAGGCCACGAATGAATTTTTAACGCTAGCTCGAAAACGTTTGACCACTCGTCAAACGCGTTTGCATACGACCATGGTACTTTTAACGTGTGCGAGCCAAGAGAAAAATACACACCCGCAGCCGGTAGCAAGAATTACCGCGACGTAATTGAACTATCGAAAATGTGGTTTGGTGGCAGAGAGAGAGAGAGAGTTTGCAAGTATCGTATTAGAATAACCACTGATATCATCTGGCACGCGATACATTCGATCCAGATTCTATAAATCGAAGACCATCGATGGGAAACACGATAAGTCGAATTTCCTGTTCTTTTATGGATTTATCAATTCAATATCATAGTTGTTAATAAAATTCGATGTATTCGGTATTCAACCGATTCCACGTTGAAGGTATCTGGTCGTTTGATTTTGTTAGAATTAGATACGAATTTATGGAAGAATATATAGGAGATATTTGGAAAATTAAATTTAATAAAATTTAATAATATTAAATAACAGCTACAGTCATATTATTCGTTTCTTACAAAACGTTGTATAGTTATTTCATATCAGTATATTTCATGTTATGTATTATTTAATATATTATTTCATACTTCATATTAATGTACTTTCTTTCAGCTAGCACATACAGGCGACATGAAGTCAGAAAATGATCGAAAATACCGTTTGGTCTTCGAATAGTCGGTCAAAATTTTGTATCCTTGCGAGACAACGATTCATGCTCGTTAATTACATACTCCTGGCTAATTAATACGTAATAAACTATGCACGTAATGCACGTACTTTTACACTTGCACTTTTTATCATCTTCTTCTATGAAGATTCTTATTTCTATCTTATTTGTACGTTTTATCTTAAAGCGAAACATCCGACC
This sequence comes from Bombus confusus, assembly GCA_014737475.1. Taxonomy (NCBI): domain Eukaryota; kingdom Metazoa; phylum Arthropoda; class Insecta; order Hymenoptera; family Apidae; genus Bombus; species Bombus confusus. The sequence continues at coordinate 1,251,565 of JACXIV010000023.1, read as the reverse complement.
GATTTAAAAAGAAAGGAACCGATAAATATTTTCCGGGCTTTCTTTGTCGGTCTTTATTGGGCTGTTAAGAAGTTAGGGAAGTTTGTTGCGGTTCATGTAGAAATAGAAGAACACGAAATAATCTCAATAATTCAACGAGAAGCAATTCATATCTCGGACAGTTGTTGGTGGCCGATAAACCAGAAGCAGCAGAGCTCCCGCGAGTGAATCATCGGCCCAATGCATTTTACAGCGCGAATTCGATTTCTATCCATCAGACGTCGCGACTACTTTCGTTTCGATTCCTGGTGGAAAAGAGTGAGGAACGGTAGACGGGTGATTAATCGATGTGGTTTGTTCCAAAAGTAATGAGATTGCTTACTTTCTACCTCGAATTGGCAAGTTCGATAAAAAGTAAATAAATTACTGTGATCTGTTAAACTTTTTACAGTGTTCTCGTTGTAGGTTGCTTGTTTTTCTGAAAATCCATTTCACATCTTTTATTTATACATTTCGCGTTCATTCTTATCTACAATCCTATGTATTCTTTCAATATCCGCTACATTTATTTCGTATCGCGTTACATCGATTCGTCCTGACCTTACCGATTTGCATCGTCTCTCGCATCATACTTCTAGCTTCGTGATAAAAGACGATAAGGTGATGAAAGATATGCGAAAGAATCACTTTGAGTTTTAACAGAATTATTATTTATTACTTGCAAAACGAATCGCATAGATCGTCCCGGGATGATATTAAATAATATTGGCAACTCGTCTTCTCGTTTGCACGTTCACCCATGAGCGGTGTTGCTTCATTATCGACAAAGCTGGCGATGTGAAAATATCGAGAGCGATTCCGCGAGGATGAAAGAATTTGGTAGACTGCCAGAAGAGCTCGAGACATCGCCTCGTCAGCTATCCGCGTTCGATAGTTTACCGATTTCCCATTAAACCTTTTAAAGCGAGGAATCGTCTCGGAGTCGTTCTTTGTTTCGAAGATTAATTAACGATGGGGAAACGGCGCTGTCGTCGATGTAACGCGCGGACAGCGAAAAGTCAACCGCGGGGAACAGGAATTGGAGCGTGATTCGCCCCGATGTCGAAGCCGATAGGATCCCAGATTGTTCCCCCTTTTTTTTTTTTTTTTTTTTTTTGTCCCCGGCCAATCGTCCGAGATTCTCCATCGGAAGCCGAAAATCCAATTACTAGCGCGGCGGAAGTGGAATTTCATTTCCGTGGTCGCCGCGTATATCATGTCGGGACGCGTGTATCGTAAATCGGCCGGCGACCAAGAATTTCCACTGGAAAAAATGCTCTGGCCGAAGTGAAAGCGACTGCAAACGTTTGCTGATCAATCTACTCGCGGCTCGTGTTGTACAGTGGCGGGAGAAAGTATCGGCACGCTATTGTATTTATTATAGCGTTTACATACTAGTTTATCAACTTCCGTATCATTTAGTAGTATCTTGATGTGACGTTTATATTAGAACAGCTGTTGGTTTCGCACGAAATACGACAATTAATCTAAGGCATCACGAAAATTAATCGATCAGAAGATTGTATTCGCGCAATACGTGTACAAAGAAGGCATCTTTTAACGCTTGAAGGAATCGCAGTGGTAAAGCAAACTTTATATACGATTGTTTTCATAAAACCTACGTTTTCTTTGGAAGAAGTAAGATCATTCGTGTCGCGCATGAAATTAAATAACAACAGGTAAAATAACGACGTGAATGTTTCAATTGATCGAATGCAGATATAGACAAGAAGAGAATCAATTTTGTAATACGAAATCCATGAAATTGCTATTCTGATAATAATAATTCTTAAAGGTTTTGATAATTTCTTAATAACTTTTTGAGTTTCCTCGTGTTTCGGTATCTCAAATACCTGTGAACGAGGATGTACGTATTTCCAGTAATTTACACAGTAGCGAACAAAAGAGAAAGAAATCAGTGAATATGAGAAAGTACCATAATTTTACAGAATAAAATTACATATGGCACGAGTAAGGAATAAATGTTACCATATACCGCAAACTGTTCCTATCATGTTAGAAAATACTTAGTACAAAAGTTACCGTAGCGATCTCAAACTTCCTGTTGTCCGTGTGTATTTCTGAAATTTCGCGCAAATTTTCTGCCTCGCAAAAATTTTCTGCCACACAACTCTTCTACCGTACGAAGCACGTAAGTGTAAAAACACGAAACGAAAACGTCGCGTCGCTTTTCCACGTCCAAAGTAAACGCGTCGCGACGATTACTCTCTGACAGAGGATAGCACACCGAGGAATTCTCTGTATCGTCCCCGACGAATTTATCTCCTGGTAAGTTTTAATCGCGCACGTGTTTCTCCACCTTTGTTCTATCCGCTGTCGAGCTTTTTGTAATCGGATTTCATACTCGTGAAAGGACAAACGAAATCCCAGTGTCGATAAGCGGTCGTGAAACCTCATGGTGGACCTGCATGCGCTCTGAAACCAAATTAACCGTGTCTTATCTGGACTGTACACGCGATATAGGCTCGAACATCTCGAACCTGTGTATATGTATGTCGCCTCCATTCACGCAACACCCCTATACATCCATAACCGACGTCCCATTTGATACTGGAATTAGCACATTATGCCGACCCGTTTCGACAAACACGGCACCAACTATTTGCGTACACAGAAGACGCTTGTAATTACGCGGATTCTGGGTCATTTGTCCTTATATCCTGGGAAAACGACAATTCCAATTCCGATGGTTGGCATTGAATCAGAAAATTCTTCTCACAATTATTATTGATATTATCGATCGAAAATTATTATTGACACATCGATTGAAAATATTTCTCCATTTATTATTCATAAATGTTAGGACGAGTGGTAATCTGGATTGTTGGCGAGGAACGGTAAAATTCTCCTTAGAAAAGAATACGTATCGCGTTGTTATTGATCCTTTTAAAAAGAACACGTTTCATGCTTTATTAAGAATATGTCCCAGTTATTACTCACTGGAACATGTGAAGAGTTATTGGGAGATTTGTCTGTGCAAGACGGTAAATTCCACTGTATAGGAACGCTGGTCCCAAGCGATTGAAACTTCGCGTTCTCTCGCAATGTATTCGATCGAACTTTCATCGATGATATTCGCCAACTAAATAAATAAAATTAAACGCCTTTCTCGTCGTTGTTTGTCACGTCTTTCCGCGCAGAATTCTAATTTGATAGCTAACGACTGTATTTTCTTGCGTTGCCTCGAGTTCTGCTTTCCAAATAGTAACATTCTCGATCGCGCTTTTATTGCCGTTTCGAAATCGTCGAAATTTCTCCGCCCTCGGAGATTAGTGGAGAACAAAGTTGCCACAGTACGATTATAAATTCCTGCGATAATTAGAAGTTAGAAATTCCTACAACACGCACCGAGCAACGGCGTGTATTTGAATAACGGGAAAGCAATTTCTGCCGGTGCTCTATTCTCCACTCTGTAGATACCACGTACAGTAGAACGACCGCGTTGAAGGAAAGCCGCTCTGCTCGCAGCGAATGGACCCAGAAGGGAGGATTATCCGGATACAATCGCTAGCTGACGATTTTTTGAACACTAGGCGCAACGGAGTCCCAAAATTGCATCAACTTTTCTTATCGACAGGCTGCACCTGGACGATTTCAACGTGGCGAATAAATAGAAGGGGGCCAGGTAGAGCGTCTGAATGTGGTCAATGACCGAATTTCCCTGGAAATCTGGTTCCCTGCACCCTATTAACCCTATTAACCAACGCGCTACCCTCCATCTACGGGCATTAACATTTCTGCGGCTGATCCGTGGCCTCTCTAATCTGACCGCAGATAGAATCAGAGTAATTAAAAGCGTGACATTTTGAAACGATAAAATAGCGGAGGACAATTGACGAAAGATAAATAATTGTAATCTTTTATCTGCCTTTATCGACGGCTACAACGAAAAACGTTTAAGTCCTTTTACACGGACGATAAGTGTATCGCAATACTATGTTCGCTGTTTGCCGTTAGGGTATCCACTGATGTTCTCTACAAATCGAATGCTTTGCCGAACGTATTTTATTACGAATCTGTTACTTTATGCTTGTTAAACATACCTTGGATAAAGTGCTAAAAATGTAAAACGCTTGCGTATATTCCGTAGCTCGAATTTGAAAATGAAATTCCTCGATATCGAATCACTTAGAGTACGTTCTGCTAAAAGTTCCTCGAACGAGGCATCACACATGCGGAAATAATCGAAGAATTTCCTGGCATCATCTCAAAGTTCTTCAAACAATATAGAACGTCTAGAAGCTCAGTTTTTTCGCTTGCGCTGGAAACGAAAATGTAACGAAACGAAAATTTCCTTATCCTTTCTCTTGAAATATCCCTTGTTTGATAGTCGAAGAGATAAACCTTCAATCTCGTTCGTTTTTCCGAAGAAGATCAGCGCTCGACAGTGTGCGTTTCATGCAAGGAAATGCAATAACACTCGTTTACTTCGTTAGGTGAGAATGATCAAAATACAACACATTTCATGGACTAAATAATTTCCAACAAAATGAATGGCTTAGATAGATGTTGTCAGAAAAAAGATACGCGAATACAAATTAACGTCTCGCAGAAATTAAATGTAACAGCCTGGTATGTAGCAATTCGTTGCTGTTGCTGGGGCAAAATATACATACTGAGTGAGAGTATGTGGAAAGCACGGCAGAAACTAATTCAACGTACTAAAATAAGAAGAAAAATCCATATTCAAATTCATACTGCCGATATGGTGTCGTTTCGTGTTGTAATATTCGCTTATCTACCTTCAGAGAAATTGCTCGAAATAGCTAGATCCAGCTTCAATAGAAGCGTGAACGTGTATCGCATCGTGGATCGTCGAATTTATGCGAACAGCTTTTCACGCGGATTTATCGGTAACGTTTGGTCGTCACGTTGGCGAAGAGTTTCGACGCTTTAACAAGACACTTTAAATGTGCCATAATTAATAATTAGATGGATTCAGGCCCGGGAAGTTGATCAGAGAATAAATTCACCATTTTTTTAACCATTTGTAATTATCCATTTGCCAGAAAATGGTTGATCCAAGCGTCCATCGTCACACAATAAGCTACAACTCGAAAACAAGCTTGTAACGCGCATATTTTTATATGAACTCTCCTGCCTGTTTTCGTGTGTCGAATCATCCCCTGCCGTACCTCGCTTACTGTCTCACTCACCCTATATATGATGAAATGAATAAATGAAACATGTCGGAGAGTGTAAACAAAAATCGTGTCGCAAGGAGCCGAACGTGTTAATCAAACGTCTATTAACGTGTACCGGGACGCGGGCTGTGCACAGACATCCGTTGGTGGCGCCATAAAGAGAAAAATCTTTATGGCTGTCCCGGTCGGAAGCCGAGATTTATCGTTGGCCCTTGTATCTAGCCGTGGCTGCGTGTGACAGGAACTCGATAAAATACTCGTGTAATAAACAGGGTAAACGCAAATTTATATGGAACAGGCTGGCCCAGGCCGCCGGCTCTGCACGCCGCATTAACCTCTGTCCGCTCGATCACTTATCGTTAGGGAAGGCAGATTCTCATCGAGTCGGCCAATCGGACTGAACCTCGATATTGTAGCGGCACTAAACTATACTCCGGACGTTTTATTTGAACCATTGTATAGAAACTGTAATACCAATTGATTCTTTTTATCGCCGTTTTTTCGCTATTGTTTCCCATCTCGATTTCAATTAACGAAACGAACTAGAGATATTCGAACTTTTCGAAACGAGCTCGTCCCAATTTCGTGAACGATAATAATAGCATAACTACGGTACCATGCAACGGTGTTATTTCAAACTTGCAAATTATTGCAGATATGTAAGATACGCTACGGTTACAGCTCTTCAAACTAATTTTCGCCGCCCGATCTTATCTCGGCCAATTATATACAGCTAGTGGTAATTGGTACAAACAGTTGATATTAACTGGTACAAATAGAAGAGCAATAATTAAAAGTTGCCTCTAAGCAAACACCTGAGCTAAGTTTCCAACCGCATTCTAGAAATTCCTATAGATTTTATGAAGTTTCAGCCGTTTATTCGAGATAAATATGGAACTTGATCGATGCAGGTATATTGCTTGTTTCAATTTAGCAGAATATTTGGTGCCACTTGTGGCAACAAGCGAGGAATTAACAGCGGAGAAACATTTTTCCATCGTGATATTGAAGATATAATGATAAAAATCAAGCAATTCGATGTTCTGATTGGATTCCATCAAGTGTTCGAATACTTATGCACGCCAGTGTAATTACACAGAATGCATAGAAATGCAAAGTTTGATTGACAAAAGAAACTTAAGTCGAACGTAACGGTGGCTGCAAGAAGCATTGGCACATACTCCTATTTTTCAATGAAACGTTTCTATACACAAAACTAAATTTCATTTTCATGATATAACAAATTTATTTGTTAAAAACTGTAATACACTTCGAACTAATTAGTGAATTGTCTGACAAATACAATAGCGTGCCAATACGTTTCGTAGCCACTGTAAACAGACTGCGCTTTAAAAAGAAAGTAGTGCCATCGCTTTCAAATCGGACGACGTATGTTCCTAATTCCCGTGGCGTTAATTTCCCACGACGAACGTTCTAGACACGACCTGTCTCGGCGAAAGCTTTTTCAAACGCGTCTTTTCTGCGACGTTAGGGGATTTGCGAGTATATGGCGAGCCATGCGGGCTTCCGACGAGAAATCGGCTTAACGCCTTCCGCGATAAAGCTGCGCACGCCGTCACGTGGTGCGAAAAAAAAAAAAAAAAGAAAAGAACGTCTCGCAATTGCGTTTATTTCGTCGGAACGCGCGAGCGCGGAACAAGGACGAAACGTCTCCGACACGAGAATACGCTCACGAATCACGTTCCTTCGCGACAGCTTTGCCTTCGATCGCGTTATTTTTACGCGTAACTGCGATCTCGCGTTCGAAATACTTGCAAATATTGGCTTCGTCCTGCGAAACATACGCCTCGAACGCGTCTACGGGAATTTAGCTCTCTAGCAAAATTCTACGACTCAAACAAGTCCCAGATAAAGCAGGGATCGTTGGCAAATGAAGAATAGTGGCAGGACACGGCGATCGGCACGAGTCGTCTTCCTTTAAGATAATGCCGGTCGTTCGAGGGAAATCACGACGCGCGTAAATTCGAAACAGGGGAATCGAACAACCTTCTGCTCGCAATTTTGTCGGCAGCGTCGGCGATTTATTGCTCGGCAGAGACGCAGGTACATCGTTAAAGCGTCTTTATAAGGAATGCGAAGACAACGGGTCAGGCAGGAACTTTTAACGAGCTTTCCCTCGTGTTACGATTTCTCTCGCATAATTTAAGAGATTCATCTCCTCCGAGCGATTGCGTTCAATGATGAGAATAGATGCAGACTATTCGTTGTTGCCAGTAAACGCTTCAAGCAAAATCGCTTCGCCGAGAATATTTAGAAATTCGTTTAATTAATAACGTATTCTTTGCAATTTTCTTCGTAATTCTTCGAGAGCACAACGTAAATGTGTTAATGTACGATACGTTTACATCTTGGGTATAGTGTCTCAAAGAATTATTTCTTTTCGATTTTCTAAACGATTACTCGAAATGGTAATTATCAGGAGGAATTCATCCTGCGACTCTTACTACGGACTCTAATTAAAAGATTGACTAATTACCGTCGAGAATGAAATGTTCCATGAATTTCTTATTGAGAGAGGCTTTTGATCATCAAAATCCTTACTGCCTTCCTTGCATTTAATATATTTGATTTCTTCCTAAAGGTAACGCTTAAGAAATGTACACGAATCGATCAGGTAAAAATATCTTTGAGAAACGGGCAAATATTTTTGACATATAAATCCTAATTAAAATATATAATAAAATTGGTAATATCCTGTCGAATAATTTTAATATTTTAAAAAACATACGTCGTTCGTAGGCCTCGTATTTATGACGCTCGAGGAAAACTTGCGAACGCAACTAGAAGAGCCAAAGATCGTTAGCTTGGCAAAATTCGTGGTATCAAGAAAATCGAGGAAACTCACTCTGATACTTCGAAATTTAACACAGAGAAATCTGTATCTACATTTCCATTATTCTCACCTCGCGTCACGTATATTAAATCCCTTCTATTACTTCGCGATCTCGAAGTGGAAACGTTCCGCGGAAACTTTGCCTGTAAGTAGAAAACGATCTCTTACTTTTTGGTTAACGCGGATGGAGTTTAACGGAAATTCGAATTTCCCTTGGAATCGCTGCCAGAGAAGCTCCAGGCAGCCTATTCCGTCTGAGAAGTTTCTTAGGCGCGAGTTTTGATAACCGGCGGCCACTCGCCACGCCACTCCTTTCGGCAACTTTTCGTCGTACTACAGCGTCGATCGCGCGTTCCTCTTTTAATCTACTCTCTGCCTTCCGACTGTCTCGAGTCTCGCTTACCTTCCTCCTACATCCACACGGACTCGCGATACCGTTCGAACAACACGTGTCAGGTGAAACCTTTTATGAATACATTATGCGCGTTATACGAAGCGTTTTGAAATTTCATTTATATTATAATGAGAATCGACTATCACGACTATGCTGATAAAGTTTTAAACAAATTCAAAAATGTACGTAGACGCTACGAGATATTTAATAGGAATATATATCTGGCAGAAATCACGGAGATATTTGAGCAGTCAATTATCTATTATATTAATAAACCTTGATAGTAGTAATAGCAGTAGTACATTCATCGATACTCCAATCGGGTTACAAGTCTTCCGGTTACATACCTCATCTTACGAACTACGTCAACCGCCGCCTATTGCACTAACTTATACTACCTTATGGTAATTTAGAACTAACCTACACCTACGCTATTCGCCTAAATACAGTTATATGCAAACTATACCCAAACCGCTTCTTACGTGCAACTACGCCCAATTTCGATCTATCTTCGCGTGCGTGTGTTTCCGTAATGAACGTTAATATTCTTCCAAGGGACCATATTTAACTCGTTAGATGTTGAAGACGGCTATTCACGCTGTATACTAATCTTTCAGTAGATATACGCTTGATATATGTCGAAGTGGTTATCACTTCCAAGAAAACTCTACGTCTGATCTGTTTAGCCTTCTCGTAGTTTTTTTTAGTAATAAATTAATTTGAATGGAAAAGAGAAAGGCGGCTGGCAAATGTATTTGTCAAGTCATTGACGAAATGAAAATTCAGATATTTACGAGAAGAGTTAGAAAAATATCAAGAGATGATTGTTTGTAGAGATGTAGAGTTTTAGGGAGGGTGTTGAAGTGGTTAACACTTCTAAGAAAACTCTACGTCTGATCTGTTTAGCCTTCTCGTAGATTTTTTTTAAGTAATAAATTAATTTGAATGGAAAAGAGAAAGGTGGCTGGCAAATGTATTTGTCAAGTCATTGACGAAATCAAGGTTCAGATATTTACGAGAAGAGTTAGAAAAATATTAAGAGATGATTGTTTGTGGAGATGTAGAGTTTTAGGGAGGGTGTTGAAGTGGTTAACACTTCTAAGAAAACTCTACGTATGTTCTGCTTAGTTTTCTCAATCACTAAAGCCATCGACAGGCTATAGACAAAAGACAGCCACATGGCAACCATAGACTTCGGGGTTTTCAGTAACACTGCTAGCGTGCGGATCTGGACCAGCTCAAACTGTATTCATACTTGTATATACGCTTCTTCGTTAAATACACTTTTCTATCTTACAATTTATCCACGCGTTCCTCCATCCATATAACCAATAACCACAACAATATATAAATATCCTGCAATTTCTATATACATTTTCAGATTGCTTTCAAGCATCATCAATACAATTCCGACGGTCATGCATCAGTTAGCGTTGTAGCGTCTAAAGAAATTTCGTATGACACATGTCGCAGAGACATAAAAGTTTCATGCCAAGCGTTCAAATGTACCTTCGCGAGCCAGTGTACAACGCAAAGAGAGACGTTTGAAGCGTTACGTGGTAAATTTCTGTTACCTCCCCGGAGCTGCGTTGCGCAATAGTCGGAAAGGGAAAGACCAACCCTTGAAAATCCTTCGACTTCCTCGAAATATTTCGGGGGTGGCGGGGCAGGAGCGAGCTTCGTCCTGGATTTCGAGAGCGTTCCCAACGGCGTTGGCCAGACGCCAATCGTCTGTATACGCGATCAAACGGATCCATTGAATTCGGTCGTCCCGTGTAGAGCTCGTAAAGCGCGGATATTAAATTTACTAGCTATTTCGTTTAATCGCTCGTAGTCTCGTAGGTCTGTTCCAATTGCAGAATGTTGTCTCCAAGAGTCCTCGTTGCTCCATCTTATCCGCGAAACCAGGCTACCATGCTTTTGGTCCCTGCTACGCCCTCAAATTTTGACATTGCTTTCTCGCCATTAACTTCACTCTGCTGCTGCTCGCATCTCTGCAGATAGGGAGACTATTTAAGAGCTTGAGAAAGTGTTTGAAAAAAAAGCGCATGAAATTGTATTAAAACGTCACGCACCAATAAGTGAAATATCGATAAAAATTCTCTGCATATCTCACAGAAGCTTAAGATGCAACTTAATGTTGGAAATGCACGATTGGCTCGAAAATGGCCTAACGAACGTAGGTTAAATTTGGTCGTTTCGTGATTATATATTATTGGAGCATTTTTCTGCCATAAGGTTCCACGAAGAAATGTTAACGAGAAGAAAGGCCTCGTGAACGCCGTTGAGGCTCTGTTATCGGCGTTTCGAGCACGTAAAAGGGTTATTACCCCGTGGAAGAGTCTTCTGGTTAGAAAATAAGAATAGGTGTAAAAATCTCGCTTTAGAGGCTGGCGCTTTATGCGAGTTCCGCGTACCATTACGCGTGACATGGAAGTAGAGCAACTTGCACGCGAAATATACGACTCTCTGAGTTCGTAGTTTCGATAAAGTGTTTTAATGAAAATGTCGTAGTGACATGCAGGCGAATAAGACAGGCGACGGGCTCGAAGTTGTAAACGTAACGTACAGATAAGGCATATAAGTATTAGGATTCTTACAGAAAATGGGATAAACTTGCAAAATTATTAGGGATACTGAAACGTCTATTGTCTAGTTTGGAAACGCGGACTGCGAAGATCTCGTATATTCTATATTATAACAAGAATCTCTTTTGCCTGTGAATTTGTTCTCTGTCGTTATTTTAACTAATTTCGCTGTATCATTGATCTTTGGTTCCATATGATTGCACAGAATTTTTTATCGATTTCGATCAACGACCTCGATTCGTCGAAAAATTTCCTTAACCTGCGATGTAAAAACCTAAACCATATTTTATACAATATTACTTGAGAATTTTATTGTCCAATCAAGATTATGATCTTCCTTAGACACATAATTCTAGTCGATTAATCGTTCCTTTGATGATCTAGATGAATTATTACATTTTGTACGAGACGCCAAATGTCCTAATATTTATAAACGTGGAGTCAACATCACGAGAAGATGAAGCATAGACACGCGAAGAGTAACTCTGCTGTATAACCAATAAATGGAAACGATTGTGAGATCAGATCACGTTCCATAACATTTTTACTACTCCCGAGATCGTATTAAGATCATAACGGACCTCCAACGAGCCGTTTTACGCCGAAAATCAACTCGCTGGTTAAAATTTTCTCGTTCGATTCCGCGTCAATCCTCGACTCAGCTATATCGTTCGTTTTATAACACGATTTATAACACGCTGTCCCGAAGTAGCGATCGAGAGTGCTCTTTCGGCGCGCGAGAAAAAGTCCGGAACGATTGCGAAATGATAGTTTTGTCGCGAGCGTGGATGTTCCGATTGCCAGAGCAGAGCGTAAAATTTTAACGACTGGCCGCTATTGCCACTGCATGACAGTTGGTTATAAACGAAGCATCGACGCGACGCCACGTCGGACCTGTATGCTCGTCTCGACGAGTTCTCCCATAATCGAGTCGATTTTTCTTATAACACCAACATTTTTGCCTCTGTATATGCTTCATCGTCGAATCGAAATTTTCCGGACAACGTTTTTCTTTCCCCTTACATCCTTCGACGAACAATACGCGCCATCAAAATCTACTATCTCTTATCTTTGCGGCAATTTTTCGCTTTATGTTCTTTCTTTTTATAAGGATGTGCAATTTTCGCGAATTTCTTCGCCACTTTCGTTAACGCTTCACGGTTATGGTACAACTGTTCTCAGCTATCGAAACATTTTTACCGTTACGCTAGCGGTTCAAAGGTCTTCGAACGCTTCCCGGTTTTCATAAAATTGAAACAAAACGTTTCGTTTGATCTTGGGACCGAACATAAGCGTCCCGCACCTTCTGAATGTTTTAAAATATCGATTGTCGTAACATCAGTTAGACCCTTGATTTCTTACAAAATACATTCAGTACCTATCTTTGATAAACGTATAATTTGAATCCTAGCAGCATATTTCCTTCTTCAACCGTAATATCAAAATGCTTCTCCGTAGCCACGAATTACCAGCAAAATTCGAAAATCAGCGAACCATAAACCATCGCTTGACTGCGGATTTTTATGCGATACAATACATTTTTGAATATAAGTAATCAAATGGAAATGTGAACAACGATTTGTCTCGTTTATTAAATACGGTAATAAGTGTTCTTCTTTGAACGCATATTTGCACCTTCGAATTTTCCGCAAACGCGTTAAAATCCGCGCTTTGCTTATCGTATTATCCGTATGTGACCCGCAAATATTATTTTCCACCTTATCGTACATTTTTTGCTGTCCCATCCTTAACGACCAGCCCTCGTCCAAATGAAAATTCTCACCAGGAATTATCCGTATCCGAAGTCAGTGGAATTGCAGCAGGGATTAAAAGTTGAAAACGCTCCCTTTCTCGTTTCGCAGAATTTAATGGAGATGGAAACCGGTGCGGCGTTAGACTGTCCTAGGAGGATGCACGTCGTTGGCCCAATTACTGCGGTATCGAGTATTGCTGCTCCGTAATCGGCCACGTCGAGTACACTAGCAACCTCTGAATACGTCGATTCCCGTGTGGCCTAATAGAATTGACTATGGCACTTGTTACGACACCCTAGAATAGTCCACCTACCGAAAGCTCGCTCGATTCGGGTTAACTACTCTCGCAGAGGTTTGCGAGAATTCATCTTACTGACGAGCCCACACCAGCGGAATCATCTCAAAGCCGAGCTTTTCATCTCGATTGTTTGGAAAAATTCCATCCAGTATGGATTTTTCTCTTCCTCGTTCGTGGCATTAGGAATCCGTTGATATTGCTTTTTCACTGCACCAGCCGGCCGTTCCTTTTCCAACGGATAACGTTTAAACCGATCGTTATTGGTTGTTTCGTTACGTTAGATCGTTGTTTACCGATACGGTATTCGGTAGACAGACGTATATCGAAGACAATGAGAACTTTTTATCGCAGGCTTTTGTACGCTACGTCTGCCTCGGTTCCATCCGTTTAACTTCGATTGATTTAATAAGCACTTTTTGCTTTCATTTGTTCCGCTAGACGTCTTTGTTAACGAGGATTGTACTTTGCAAGGGAATTGCTAAAAAAAACTGTGGCATATCCTCTGAGAGGATCGAACTCAGAGGATATGCCATACAGTTCAGAGAGGATCGTGGTGGTAAACGAGCACGCTACTTATCGAGGCAACGCGACTGTTCCTTTTTCCTTGTATCTTGTTGTTCGAACCTACCTCATTTTTGTAAGAGACACTCCTGTTATGATACAGTACGAGAGTATACGATTTACTACCATTATGACATACTGATGCAAGACTTACCGCGAAGGCACCGGAGGTAGAAATCAGAGGAGCTTTTAGAGCCACCTGTGAGCTACGAATAACGAACCGAGTAACCGAATATAATTGGGTAGATGCGAAAATTCTGTGAATTTTAATAACGTTGTCTTTTGGCTTAAATGGAAACTGTTGAAGTGGTTAACACTTCTAAGGAAACTCTACATCTATACTGACTAATTTTCCGACTCACTAAAGCCATCGACAGGCCATGGACAAAGACAACCACATGGCAACCATAGACAATAGACAGGCAACGATGGCTTCGCAGTGTTCAGTTCCTAGGTAACATTGCTAGAGTGCGGATCTGGACCAGCTCAAACTGTATTCATATTATACCAACATTTCTTTGTTAAATATAGTTTACTATCTGACAATTTTTATCCACGCGCTTTTCTCTCTATCTATATAACCCATAACCACAACAGAAACTACGTAAATTATGTATCTTCTACGTAATAAGTATAGAGAATCTGTATCGTGAACATTTTACTGTAACAGTACGTAAAATATTTTTTACGTAGAAAGAAGAAAAGGTTCTTTCGCTCACGTATGAAAAACTACTTGTTATATTTTTATTACCTTAAACCGACACAACTTCTGCGTCCACTCGAGGCTCGTAATTCCCATAGGATGTTTCTAAACCGATTTGTCTCTCAGTTTACTCAACTATTTACTAGCAATTAAGAAACGAACGAGAGCAGACAAGACCGAAGAAAGAGACAAGAAGGAGCAGACAAAAAGATACTTGTTATATTTTTATTACATAAAATCGACGGAATTCTTCCACCTAATACGCGGAATTTCCAAAGAAGACTGCGTTGCAAAGAGCAACTTTCGTCGCATACTTTACTCGCATAATTTACTGTTTGCTTCCGTCCTGTCTCTAATAGACTATCCTCAACCCTGCAACTTCGAGCGTACAATTGCACGCGAATTTCGCGACCGTCTTACCTCCGTTCAAAGAGGAATTTCCAGAACAATAACCGAGCAACCGATCGTGCGACGGTTGCGTAATGAAACGTTGCAGCACAAACGAAAAGTTTCCACGGCAATATTGCTGCGCGAACGTCCGAAACACAAGGCTCGCGGTGAACGAGAAACATATATCTGACCGCACACGATATACAGAAGCCACCGACGCGAATTCTGCCGTTCTATCGCCGTTCTGGGATGAAGCTGTTGCGAGAAGAAAGTTCGGTGCCAGGTGCTGCCTACGAGCAGCAATAAATCCGACACGAAGCTATTATTTTTCTTAACGTCGAACGACTCGCGCGAATCGAGAAAGGTGAACGTCGCAGGACGAAAAGCGGCCCGTTTATCTCGAAGGGAACGTTACACTCGCAGTTTATTCCGTACACGAAACAATTTCCCTTCGACGTCGATAACTTAATACTCTCGTTGTGTCTCCGAGTTTCGAGGCGATCGTTACACGGGCCGGTTCGAGGCGTGGTTAATATATTCGCCGCCAAGCGCGTTTTCACAGATTTTCCGCTCACGCCTCTTACAGCGACAAAGGCGGAAAGAAAGTTTTAGAAGCGAAACGGGGGGAAAAGTGCTGGAAATTTTACAGAAATCCGATTGCAACTGTACGAATAGCAATGAATATTGGTATATTACATCGAATTAATAAAACAATCATACGAGCTATAAATTGAAATTATATAATTATATGGACCATAACTAAACAAGTGAGAAGCAAAATAAATATACGATGTAATTATATGCCTTATAACAGATAATGTTATTTGTTTAATACAGACAAAATAATTAACACGAATTTCACTCATACTCGTATACGAAAGCATCAATTTCAAACGTTCTTCGGTCCACCACTGTATGTGCTGTGCATGCTTAAAAACGTCACGAAGTACGAAGCAAAGATGAAAACTACAGCACCGTAAACTGGGCGACAGTTGACGAAAAGATGCCATGAAGAAGATGTGAAGAGATTTGTTCGAGAATTTGCAAAAAAAAAAAACCATACAGGAAGAGTACAATTCTGTGAAGATTATGACAGCAACTATTCCTATTACTATTACTATACTATTGCTAATACTTCCTATCATAAATTATTAGATTAATACGGCTCATCACAATGCACCCGAGTAATCGTTTTCTAAATTTCCGTAAATAAAAATGTTACATTGTCCATCAACGCGCTTTGTTTGTTTTCTTGATGCTATTAAAAATTAATAATAGTCTTGGGAACACGTAATTACGCGTATCGGTGACCGCCACGGCGTTGAATAAGTTACGGAAATTTCGTGGACGTTGCAACTAGAGTTTTGGCGCGAAAGAGAAGACACTGATTCCGGAAACGCACGTACGCCGGATCGGGAAAGAGACACGGACCAATCTCATGAATAATGAATGGGACACGAGATCGCGACTCTCGACAGACCTCCAACGTTTTCCTTGATTTCCGTAGCGTCGCAGCTTGTTTTCTCCTTCTTTCTTTATAAAAAATCTAGTGCTATCTGGCGACTGAGGCGAATCGTACGAGATGCAATCGATTGACGGAAGCAGTAACAAGGATCGTGAAACGATATTAGGTTAATACATATTTTTTCCTATAAATATTATCTTCGAAACGTTTTACATCTCCGTGCTTTAAAGGATTGTCTATCAGAGGATCTGTCTGTAATCTTTCTCAAATACGAAATTTATATTTTCCATCAGCTTCGTGACAGTTTCTCCGATCTTCGTTATTCACGATGGTCAATGCGAAGTTTCAACATTTCTATTACAAATCCTCTTAAAATTCGATACATGTGAGTTACAGCGCCATTCTTCTTCTTCAACGTAATTGATAATCGGCAATCAAATAAAATCTAACAGACGATATTGCCCCGCCAACTTCAAACTTCAGGAATTTTATACGCTTCTGTGCATGTGCTAATTTTCCACCAAATGTGTATTCACATTGCAATATGAAGTAAACAAATAAATAAATAAATAAATAATGAAGTAACGTAAATAAATATCTTGCAACTTGCATAAACATTGTTAAATTGGTTGCAAATTTTACCAATACATTTAATCGTCACAGTCTCGTCTCAATACAATTCCAACGTTTCAAAGTGTTTTATATATCGCACACAATATATATATATATATATATATATAATACGATCTATATCGGTAAAAGTTTCCTGCAGTAAGCGTTCAAGCTACTT
The DNA here is from genome assembly GCA_014737475.1 of Bombus confusus. Classification (NCBI taxonomy): domain Eukaryota; kingdom Metazoa; phylum Arthropoda; class Insecta; order Hymenoptera; family Apidae; genus Bombus; species Bombus confusus. The sequence goes on along the minus strand of JACXIV010000023.1, from coordinate 1,234,585 downwards.
TCGTGAGCCACTCTAATCGGAGCTTTCCTTTTGTCGAGTGTAAAGGTTAATAGAAGGAATTAAAAGCAGCGACGAAATAAGAGAGAGGAAGAGAGGTTGGAAGACAGGAGAACGGTTAGTCGGGTTTAACTTCGGTTTCACGAGGAAAAAGAAACCAATTAGTCGTTCGTTTCCGAACACGGACCTCCTTGTGGCCTCGGTGTCCCTCTTCCGTGCTATCGGAAAACACTCGACTCCTTTCTTTTCATTTCGCGCGCGTCAAGCAATCGGCAAGCGCGCCGGTGTTTGCGTTACGCTCTTCGACGTCGGCTGCTCCTTCGCTAAACCGAGAACCGATTCGAAAACATTGCCCGGACTGTCACTACACACGCGCACGTTCGCGCGACACCGTGAGCAGATTGCGATTTTTGTTGGTCGGTGATTAAATTTACCAAAGCACTTTCCATCGTGAAAGGGTCTTTGTGCCTCGACTCGATGATGAGATTCTTTCACCGTGGCTTGTGTTCCATCGTCGTTCTCCAATTCACTCGACAAAAAAATCTCAGAAGATCGGCGTCGTATCTAGGGAGAAAAAAGAGGAGAAAAAAGGAAAAACTCGCGATCAGCCAACTCGGGCGCAATTTGCGAGAGCAAGCCGAGCGTAAGAGAGCGCATCAAAAACAGAAATACAGAAATCTGAGCCCGTGCTCTGACGCGTGTTCGATAATCGTTGACCTCGATCACTGAAACGACCAGGACGAAACGGGTCACGAGGGACGCGTGTAGGAGATGCTCGTTAGGTCGTCGATTAATTCTGTCGGTCGGACGGCGTGTGATGGAGCACCCTGGATTGAAATTTTCGCGGGCCCAAGCGTTCCTGGCGACGACAGCGGGTCGAAACGAGCGCACGTCATATAAGCAGCAAAGAGAGACGGAGAACGACAGAGTACGCGTAGGCGATCTTCGGTTTTACGAGAGCCATAGATATTACGGGGAAGAGCGTCCGCATCTGCGCGACGTGCCGTCGTCCTCGAGAGACGTCGAGGGGCAGTGGCGAGCGCATAACCGGCGTTCTCGTAAATTTATCGAGTGTCATATCGAGTACTGTCAGCCGTCGTAGACCGATCGTGTCCATCTCCCGGTTGTCCGTAAAGTGGGCCAAGATAATCGTTTAGATAAACCACCAGCGTCCCTGACACGCGCGCTAACCCGTCTCTCTATACTTTTCTCTCTCTCTCTCTCTCTTACGCTTGTCACTTGGAAAATCTGTCCCATTCTGGCCATTCATCCTCTCCTTTCATTCCCTTTCCCAATTCTCTCCTTTTCCCCATCTTTCTCTCGGTTGATACGTTTCCAACGACGGCGATCCCCCGCGTCTTCGTAAATTCTCAAAGGGAGCACGTTTATTGCGAGCGACGAAATCGCTGGATGTGTACCGCCGGATGAACGATATCGAACGATTGGACTGGCTCGCGTTAAATCTGTCCCCCGTTTCTTCTACAATTTCGTCCATCGCCTTTGCTCGTCGTTCAACCGGCGAGGAGATCGATTCCGAGGCCTCGAAGCGTACAGATTTTTTAGAAGGAGAACAGCACCCTGTTAAATCTCTGCCGGCTAGTCACCGGAACGACCGTTTAATTTTACGCCGCGCGTACGAAATGTCGACTATACGATTCCGCTGGACTCATAAAACGTCGCAACTCGCCGATTTCTCCCTTTCTTCTCCGCGGTTCCACGTTTCATCTTGGCTTCGGCTAATCGAATCCCAGGCCGAGTTTGATACTTTTATCTTTCACGGTCCTTTGGACGCGACAAAGGAGAATATTATTCCAGCGTTGATCGGCTGTGTTAGAATGAAAGATCGAGAGATAGAGATGATTATCTTCGTTTCATCGATCTGCTTGATACGTCGATAAGATTTAAATCAAAGAATCGTATAGGAGCCAGTGTACGATAATTGTTCGTTCGTTGCGCTCCCTCGCAATTCTTGCGAAATAAATTCTACGTTTTTGAAGATTCCCTTGGCGAGATTTAACACAAAACCTACCGCAGCGGTCAAATTGACCGCTTTCAAATTTCTACACAAATTTTACCGTATTTAAACGTTATCGTATCGCTTCCTAATCTATGACTTTTCATAAAATATGCATGCAATATATTCTTCGGTATCCATTTCTAGTTTGCTTTCTTTTCCTAAGAAAAATTTCTAGTCCTGCCTATAGTCTCGGTAGGTTTAGTGTTAAAGGAATAATTGTTAAATGATCGTGCTCCTCTGGAACTCTTGCAGACACTTTTCACAATTTTCTATCGCATATTTCGGATTATATTCCACAAATACAGCGCTCTAGCCAATTAACTGTCTGCAAGACAATGCCCATTAAACGATGAATTCTATACAAGACCATCGAGTGTCCTAATATTTAAGAAGAGTACTTACAGCCGGAGGAACAGAAAATGAAAGATGTTGGCAAGTTACAAGGGCGCACAGACTCGTACTTCCTTTTCGTTTCATTGCTCTTTACGTTAGTTAGAAGAGAAGAGATTTCGTTCTCTATCTCGCTACTTTCCAGCAGTCGACCCTATAAATCTCTTAGCAAGTTTAACGAGCATATTGCGGGCCGAGCTAGCAGTTCGAGTTCTCGTGTAATTGTCAACCCATTACGCGGAGAACTGTGCGAAATCGTTCCTTAAGGAACTTCTGGTATTCACCTTATTCGACTCTCTAGCAGCTCTCGGTCTTATCTGCAATAGCGCCTATCTGCGATAACTATACAGTCGGGGAAAACAACGTTCAGCAGACTCTCGACGAAAGAAAAATTCCTTATCGAGCGTTATTTTTCTCGTCAGTCTTGATATCTCGTTTCATTACGAACGAAATACGGAATTAATGGATACACTCGAGCGAAGGCTGGGATCACGAGAAATGAACGTTGACAAGGGACGACGGAGCGACAAGAAGATCCGCAATAAGAGCCCCGGTATTATTTATCGTTGGCGCAGTCGCTCGTAATATTAATTATCTCATTTTATTTTTCACGACTATGTAATTAACATCGGCGGCTATTTACTCGAGAAGCTGATATCAAACGTTATTTCCTGGCGGAAGAAAAGATAGTTTCCGACAGGCAGTCGTTTGTCTTCAACTTTATCCGTCTCCTTCTTTCATCGCATTTCTCTGCTTGGAAAAACATTTGACAAAGAAACGAGAAAAAAATGATATTAATATTAGAAACATTAGATTACTATCAAATATTGTTAAAGAAAATTTGTCGAAACACGACGCAACTAACTTCTCTTTTCTACTCAACTTTAGATCGCAAGAAGAAGTATGACAGGTAACAGTGAAAGGAATTTGTTAAATCCAGCCAAAGTGACAATGAAACAGGCAATGTTTCAGTACTTTCAATACTTCGATATTGTAATAAGGAATATTTCGATATTATCGCGAGCAGTATCTTTAAAATCGCAAAGAAGATGGAAACATATCCATTTAACCCTAAAATAAAACGAAAGCACAATTTTGGTAACGCAAAGGAAACCGACAACGTGCTAAATTCTAAAATTGCTGACCTGTAAATGAATGGGAAGATATACTACAGCATATACTTCCTTCGTAATCTTCGCTCATTAAAACCACGTACGTATAAAATCACGATAGCGCCAGGTATAATTATCCATAGGCGAAAACTACACAGGAAAAAGACCATTTGGATGATTTCCTGAAATCTGTTAGCCATGGTACGAGGAACGAACGGTTAATTCGTAAAACGAGAGAGGCAGAGAAATCGCGTACGTTTCACTGGTAGCAAATAGCACGAATGCGTTTAGCGCAGCTAGTTTCCATTTCAGGGATATAACGGCAATGTTATTCCCCACAATAGATATCCGATGTGCCGTGTAACGGGGTAGTTTGTCGTGAAATTACATAAAATTTACGGCGTTTGCAGAACTACGACTCTCTGGCGCTTTTACAAACATGGAGGGCCGCGTTTTCAGTCGCGCGTTCAGCCGGATTTCAGCGCAAGCCGGACGAGAGAACGGCGAGATCTAATCTCGGAAATAATAACGGCAGATGCGGTAGTCGGATTGCAGCCCGGCCGAAACGAAAAGTCGGAGAAAATTCACCGGGCGTCCTAAACATTTCGTTTCCCTTCCTCTTCCCTTCCATCTTTTTCTCTTTTCGGCCGCGTAACGAGGTAACCTAAAGCAAAGTTTATCGCGTTCCGACCCCTATCGCGCCTGGCCGACTTAAAATTTCGAAGCCAGATAGGAAATTACCGAGTCACGAGATAGCCAAGTGAAAACGGCCGAAACTGCAAGCGCTAATTAACGTAGCTACGTGAAAATTTGGTTATTTCTTTTCTGCTTTTCAAACTTGATTAATGCTTCCCGCTTGTTGGCTATTGCGCTAACGAACAAAAACGGTTGTTCAAGAGATTCCAACGCTAAATTAACTCCGTAGCCGTGGGCGATGCCGAAATCTCGCCCAACATGTGCTGCTATCTCGGCGGGCCATGCAGTTTGCAAAGTTGTTACAGTTTCGGATAGAAGAAAGTTTAACATTGATACACTATGGATTTTAGTAATTTTTGTGCTAAAAACTGCTTATCATACTGGTGGTCGTCTGTTCTCTGCGCTGTATGTTGTATTTATATCCATTGGTCTTATTAAAAGTAAATCCATTTTGCAAAGTTACGGTGTCTTTTTATACGTCTTATTTTACTAAACTTTCTTTTGCACACCGCTGCAATAGAGGAATGAATATTTTCCTTTCTCCCATTTATTACGATCCTTGAATAATAATAAATCTGTACAAGATATAAATTTCCACCGCGGTTTTCCGGAGAACAATATTAAAGTCGCCCGCGGCTCAAGGATTAATCAATCGCTCTGTGCTAAGCTATAGCAGTTTTACTTGTTGCAAAGTAGCTTTTGTATTCGAGGTTCGACACAGTTCCGTGTACTCGCATTCGAATCGACGTCACACGGGGCAAACATCTGCCGATACGTGTCACGCGTGCACAGAGTAAAGGATAGAAGCTTCGCGTTTCCTGATGCACAGCTCGCGCTTTCTCTAGAATCAGTTCGTAGAGTTTCAAGCGTTAACCTTGCTTCAAACTGTGTGCAGTTGGCCGATTTCCAACTAACGACCAACATGGCGTCTCGGTTTAATGTTCTTCCTGATCGAAGCGACGATATCAGGGATAAGGTTGGTCGTAACGTCACGAACTATCCTGACTTGCGAAATCCTAGCTGAATTTTACGGTTTCGTCGTATTTGCTTCGTCATTCGAAGGGAAAAACTGTTCGCGAGCGGGAAAACTCGCGCAATCTTTGTATGACGCGTTCGGCGCTTACGTCGCGAATTCTGTTTTCCTAAAAAACGATCAGCTGCGATTCGATTGCGGAGCATCGTCGTGCGACGTCGATTTTTACGTTATTTTAACATTCAAGTAATACGAGTCAACGATAGCAAGATATGTTCAGGTTTAAGTAGTACGAATCAACGACACCGAGTCGCCTCTTCGTTGTATTTGTACGTCTAAGTAGTACGAGTCAACGATATCGAGGTACTTTTACGTTTGTTTAAGCAATACGAATCGACGACACCGAGTTATCTCTATGTTGCACTTTTATGCCTAAGTAGTGCGAGTCGACGATAGCAAGGAGTTTTTACGCTTAAGTAGTACTAGTCAACGACACCAATCGTTTCTTCGTTGCGCTTCTACGCCTAAGTAGTACGAATCAACGACGTCAAGGTATTTTTACGTTTAAACGATACGAGCAAAAGACAGCGAGGCATTCTCGCGTTTAAGTAGTACGAGTCAGGACGAGGTTAGGAACTGTGCTGGTCGATCCTTCCTAGACGAGATTCGCACAAAATTTGATACAGAAAAACCGCAAAGAAATCGCACGGTACGGCATCTTGTAAAATACGATATTGCGAAAGCTTTTGCAGCAAAAATTATCTTTCGAGTTTTATTTTTCCTATTTCACGTTCATTACGAACGCTTTTAGTCAATCCTTTATAATTACGCTACTTATTTCAAACCAAAAACAAGGTAAAATGTTTCTCACCTACATATAGAACCATAAATACGCAATTTTTCTCGTGTTTCGCTGCTGCAGAAAACGGTAAACCTAAGAAGCCTGTCTCGGATAACGTTAACATTTCCAAGACACTGACACGGAAGTCGCGCCCGAGTTTTGACAACGCACAGTTCCCAAATGCAATATCGCGCCCGCTGCACATTGCGGGCATTTTTCCCGACAGCGGGTGTATCGCCGCAGCTTGATCTGAAAATGTATCGGGGAGCTCGTAACGGCTGAAATATCGAACAAAAATCGCTCGTCGGATCGCCTCGCCTCGTCGTCGTGAATTTTTTCCGACCAATGTTATTTCTCGAGCATTCCCTTGCCTGTGTATCGAATCTCCCTTTCGACAGATCGATTTTCTTATCCGTGAATTATGCACAACTTATTTCCTCGACGTTGGTATGGTTCGGGGTTGCGCAAATCCGCGACGACAGAAGCGGTTGACTGTCAGGAAAATAGAATAACGAGTAAGAGAACGTTCCAGATCTGCCACAGTGTCAAGATTTCATCGGAACATCGCGCAAGAAAAGAGAGAGAAATTCGCGTGTCGCGTGTAATCGCTTCTTGCGAACGTATTTCTTTATAGAGTCGCAAACATTGCATTTCCTGCGTGAATTTCCTGCAATTAAGTAGTGCCTGACTGTCGATTTAAAACCACCAAAAATTTGCAATATTTTTTTATATAAGCTGTATTCGTTAACTTGTAACAATCTCATACTCGCCGCAATAATTTTGTTCTACACACGCGTCTTCTCTTTCTGCAGATTATAAATCATATTTTTTCCACCATACGTTTCGCGTGTAACATGTAATATGTTTCGTGTCATGTGCTTTACGCCTTCATTATTTTGCCACATATCTTGGATTTTCGACAAGGTTTCAAATTCAAATAAACGACAGACGTTTCCGAATACATTTGGTGTCACCAGTAATAACGTTCTCGGTGGTCACAACTTGCACGAATTCCTCGGCGAGGATGTTCTTCGACGAAAGCAACTCTCACGTGAATTCCACGCTATTCGACGATATTATTAATAGTAATAGATTAATCGCATATTCACAAGCGTCTATGTATCGAATAATATTTCGAGCAGCCAAGGACAATTTGCTATTTATGATACGATTTTCGGCGGTGATCGAATGGTCGTACATTGCTCTGACCACTATTAAAAATTGAAAATTCGCAGGTGTTTTTGACTATTTGCTGCATTCAATTCGCCGCACTGAATCTTCTCTATACCGGATGAAAAGATTCTCCATTGAAATTCGACGATGGAACGAGAGCTCGAGATCTCCGTGGCCGATACTTATCGCAGTGAATCGTCGAACATTTTCATAAGATCGTGGAAAACCAACGGTGCAACGGAGAACCTTTGATGAAAAACGTGGAAGACTCTCGAATCGAGAATGAAGAGAAAAGCGCAGCTTTGCTTTACTGTTAAACGCGAGAAACGATGGAACATCGAAAACTGCATTACGTCTAACAATAAATAGCGACTTCGTATTGGAGACTGTGATATATTTGGGACGTAAATAGAATTTTAGTGACTGTTTGCGACGAGGCGAATGAAATTCTTCATTACCGCTACCCGATGGTCCTGGTTCGAGACTTCTATAAATACCTCTGAAATATTTTCTATGATTTTAATCGAGTAATATAGAGGAAAGAGTAACTGAACGAAGTTTTCACTGTTGAGCCGGTAATTTGAATTAATTGAATTGAGCACGAAACGAATTCCAGAAGAACATAGGGGAAAATCATGATCAGTCTATATTTATTGTTTTATCTGGCGCTTTTAGTGGAAAACGATCTGCTGTGTGGAGAAAGAATAGATGATAAATACAAGAAGTTTCGATGATCACGATGTTACGACTCTTTGAAATTATTTTCTTAAATATTCGAAAATAGATAGATATCAAAACCATGTATTTAATTCCTAAGATAAATAAAAAGAAATAGCTTAGATACCTGATATGCAACTAGTCAACAACATACTGAATTCTAAAGCTCACGTTCCAAATTCGTATACATGCAAACTGTTCGAATTTACAATCGTCACGAATGACACACAGACAGCGTCATCCTGTTTTAAAGCAGTGTATTCCCTGTTTTAAAATCTGCCATCGGAGTACATATTAACCAATATGTAGCTAAATTTATTACGCATAAAACCCACCTAAAACAACTCTATTTAGAATTTCGGAACACTGTCCTGCCGATATATCATCGTTTTAATCCACCGTGTTGCATCGGTATTCTAAAAATACTAAAAATACAAACAATATATCGCGGAGATAAAAAAGCTACATGATATGATATATCTATTCTACCTTATCCGGTTTTTCGATTGAAAAATTAAAATCACGTCAGCGTATGCGACAAGATGTGCTAAAAAATCTACGATTTAGGTGACCAATGTTACCGGTCGGTGGATTAAGTCTTGGTCCGTTATCGAGCGAATGGAACAGACAGTAAACCACAATGGACAGATTACGATAAGCTGGTTCGCTGGTACGTGGCAAAGTTTAGCCAATAAATGATATTTCAACGCAGCGGGCCACATCATTCAGGACTGTAGCTGGAACGCGTAACGAATTACGCTTTCGTCCACCCGTGAAAAACGATTCGACGATGGCTTTTCATCCGCGGATCGAAACGCGTGTCCTCGACAGCGCGGTCCGCGGCAGAAGAAAAATGATTCGCCTCGTTCGAAGCAGTTTCGGAAAGACAATGACGAAAACGTTACTTGAGCCTTTCAGAAGCTAAATTAACCGACCTCGATTTTTGTAAGTTTCTCAGTTTCGTTATCTGCGTACGCGATTGACATGCGACTTCTTGAAGCGGCGATCCATTTAACGTAACTTAAATTAATTTATCATAACGTGGCAAAATATTCATTTTCCTAGACAGTCGTACGACTGTCATGAAAAGATAGAAAATAAAAGAAAGAAGATAGAAAAATACAAAGTAATCGAGCAACGACGAAGAGAAGAGAAACAATAGAAAATCAAATGGTCAAAGTTTGACGGTTGAATCATTTAATGCGACGAAAGTGACGCGAATAAGCGTGAATTCCACGCGAATTCTTTGAAAATGATACCACTCGATACACTGTTTTTTTACCTTTCAATTTACGCAGTTGTCTTTTGAGCGGCTCGACTGACGAATGATTTAATCGACGAAGGAAATTCAATTCATTATCATCGAGAGACGATAGTTTCGAGGGGAACGGCGTCCGTCGTTTTCGCGACGGAAAGAAAGGAAAGAAAAGTAAAGTAGGCTTTCTCTCGATCATTGTCGACGCGACAATTGTGCCCGCGGGAAGGATTCGAAGCTTCGTTAAATTCGAGAGCGCCTAAATATTCTAGAGTATATCGACGCGTCAACGAGATGGAGCTCTGCCAAGAGATTAACCCAGAATGGCGAGGTCGTAGCGGCCAGATCTGGAGCATCGATAGGCCGTCGACATTCCATTCTATCCGCTGTTTTTTGTTCTGCGACAGCTCTGCAACGCGCAATTTCTAGTATCCGATGCACACGCGTCGATTTTGCGCTATACCGTGCCAGGATTTTTCATTACTCTGAATACCTAATTTTCAGCGGAGGAGATGAGTTTGTCCCTTTTTTTTTTTTCCTACTGATCGAACCTAGATTGACCTGTTGTAAGAAAATTACATAGACAAAAGTTGCGAGGAAATAGGAGATTGTAACATTCGACGCATTTTTCTTTGCTTTTTAATTTGTACGATAGACGGATACGGCAGCCGAGAAGCTTAATTGCTGTAAACACCACCGTAGAAATAGTCCAATTCGCCGAAGGATGACAAAAGGTCTACGACGAAATAGCATCTCGAGCCACGAGCTGCCACTCCAACCGTGAATATTCGAAATTTATGAGAACGAACACGAGCGTAGCGCAGACGGACGAGTGCAGCAATCGGCAACGATTCACGGAACTATACAAAGCGGAAATAAGTCTAATAGCGGCGCATTATAGGTCAGCATGGCCGGAGGAAAAATTTCGGAACAAACAACGCTAATAACTCGCAGTTTCCCATCTCGACGATACGCAGCCCGCTAGAAACACAATAAAACCGACCTATTCCGTCCCATTGTTCTCTGGCAGGGAAAAAATGGCTCGGTAAAAGCCGAGTGAAATCCTGGCGCGGCTCTGCGTCCCGCTGTTACGCGAACCGCGGACGTAAATCAGACTCGAAAGCGTGCAGGAGCCCGTGTATACCGCGTAGACCCAGTTAACTGAGAGCGGGTAAGGGATGTCTGAGGGTGGAAACGGATGTCGACGAGCATGCGAACAAAGAGGGAGGCACCTCGTTCTTCCAGACGCAGATATTTCTCCTTCTTCCACGTGGATCTCATTTACATATCAGTTGGTTTGTAGTAAAATGTCGTCCCGCCTTGGGCGCTCCTTTCACCCTCTCTCTCTCTCTCTCTCTCTCTCTCTCTCACCCTCTTTCTTCCTCCCATCCTTCGAGACAGCACAGGGTGCTGCCGCTTTAAAGACGTCGGGAAAATTTCGTTCTGACATTCTACAAGCTGCGCACCGTCGCCAGCAAACCGACATTTCGCCGTCGGAGTACAATTTTTTAATTTTGATATTTAAAAAAGTGTGTGCGACGCGTCTCTGGTAAATGGATGTGTTACCTGTG